>CM077172.1:5816577-6311577 GCA_039654105.1 Coreius guichenoti | reverse complement strand
TTACGCATTAGGTCAGTAGGCGGAGAGTAGGCGGTCTTTTGTGGCTGTTTGAACACATTCGACCACATGAGCATTTACACTACGAAAGCAATCCGGTTGAATGCATTTTCGACTACCTCTGGAAGTGGTAGAAAGTGGACAAGCTCAAAACGTTTTAGACCCTGTTTACACCTGTATTTAGCGTCGTCCACTTGTGAGCCGATTGACCAAAACGCATCTTAATACCAGGTGTAAACTAGTGCTGGGACAATAAATCGATGCATCACTCGATTCTGAGATTTTCCGAATGCATTCCGAATGCATTCTCTCTCAAATCGATTCTGAGCTTAGATTTTAACAGCAGATGCCACTCTAGGCTAGTTTTTAACTGCACGCTCAAATGCTCATTAAGAAGAGCGCTTGTGCGTTCCACTGCAAACACCCTTATGATTCGCTTCAACCTTTTCAAACTTTATGAATGATTATTTTATAGAAGGTTCAAGTGGTGTGTGTAAGGGAATGGAAGCAAGCAGAGTACAGCTGTAAAGCACACAGTGCCATCTGCTGTTAAAATCTAAGCTCAGAATCGATTCGAGAGAGAATCGTGATGCATTCGGAAAATCTCAGAATTGATCCAGAATCATTTCTCGATTCGCGATGAATCGATTTATTGTCCCAGCCCTAGTGTAAACAAGGCAATAGACTTCTTTTTAATGGTACACTTTCTGTATTTTATGTGACTTATGTGTGCATTTGTGTTGCCACAAGTAAAAATAAAATCATGCAGGTTTGGAATGACATTAGGGTGAATAAATAATGATAGAATTCAAATTCCTTTAAAGCACTAGTGGCAATAGAATTGTAGTATTTTTTTTCTTTTTTGCTCTTTTTTTTTTTTTTTGAGCAGCCCGACTAGGCCAGGCATAGCTATAATTTGGCCTACAAAAATACGTGTTGGAAAATTGTTTAAAAACGGTCACTATTTTTGCAGTTCTGTATAGTTTAGTCATAGTGCAACTTTAACACAGAAACGAACACACAACTGCAAGGCATAAGATCTTGCAGATAGGAAACACATTAAAGGGTTTGTTCACCAAAAAATTTAAATTCTGTCATTAATTACTCACCCTCATGTCGTTCCAAACCCGTAAGACTTTTGTTCATCTTCTGAACACAAATGAAGATATTTTTGATGAAATCTGAGAGCTTTCTGTCCCTCCATTGACGGCTACGCAACTACCACTTTACCGCTTCAAAAAGTTCATAAAGAGATTGTAAAACTAATCCATATGAATTGAGTGGTTTAGCTCAAAATTTCTGTAGAGACTTGATCACTTTATATGACAAACAGATTGAATTTAGGCTTTCATTCACACACACACTCACCTAAAGGATTATTAGGAACACCATACTAATACTGTGTTTGACCCCCTTTCGCCTTCAGAACTGCCTTAATTCTACGTGGCATTGATTCAACAAGGTGCTGAAAGCATTCTTTAGAAATGTTGGCCCATATTGATAGGATAGCATCTTGCAGTTGATGGAGATTTGTGGGATGCACATCCAGGGCACGAAGCTCCCGTTCCACCACATCCCAAAGATGCTCTATTGGGTTGAGATCTGGTGACTGTGGGGGCCATTTTAATACAGTGAACTCATTGTCATGTTCAAGAAACCAATTTGAAATGATTCGAGCTTTGTGACATGGTGCATTATCCTGCTGGAAGTAGCCATCAGAGGATGGGTACATGGTGGTCATAAAGGGATGGACATGGTCAGAAACAATGCTCAAGTAGGCTGTGGCATTTAAACGATGCCCAATTGGCACTAAGGGGCCTAAAGTGTGCCAAGAAAACATCCCCCACACCATTACACCACCACCACCAGCCTGCACAGTGGTAACAAGGCATGATGGATCCATGTTCTCATTCTGTTTACGCCAAATTCTGACTCTACCATCTGAATGTCTCAACAGAAATCGAGACTCATCAGACCAGGCAACATTTTTCCAGTCTTCAACTGTCCAATTTTGGTGAGCTCGTGCAAATTGTAGCCTCTTTTTCCTATTTGTAGTGGAGATGAGTGGTACCCGGTGGGGTCTTCTGCTGTTGTAGCCCATCCGCCTCAAGGTTGTGCGTGTTGTGGCTTCACAAATGCTTTGCTGCATACCTCGGTTGTAACGAGTGGTTATTTCAGTCAAAGTTGCTCTTCTATCAGCTTGAATCAGTCGGCCCATTCTCCTCTGACCTCTAGCATCAACAAGGCATTTTCGCCCACAGGACTGCCGCATACTGGATGTTTTTCCCTTTTCACACCATTCTTTGTAAACTCTAGAAATGGTTGTGCGTGAAAATCCCAGTAACTGAGCAGATTGTGAAATACTCAGACCGGCCCGTCTGGCACCAACAACCATGCCACGCTCTAAATTGCTTAAATCACCTTTCTTTCCCATTCTGACATTCAGTTTGGAGTTCAGGAGATTGTCTTGACCAGGACCACACCCCTAAATGCATTGAAGCAACTGCCATGTGATTGGTTGATTAGATAATTGCATTAATGAGAAATTGAACAGGTGTTCCTAATAATCCTTTAGGTGAGTGTATAAACATTCATCAACAAACATAAACAGAAGCTCAACCGAACCTGCTTGACGCTACGTAACATGAGAATGAACCTCATTGGTTCTCGCACATCAAGTGAACATGCTTGAGCTTCCATTTACCACAACTGATGTGTGAGTTGATGAATGTTTAAATGTGAATAAAAGCCTAAATTAAAATGTTAAAAAAGATCTGTTAAATTAAAAAAGATCTTAATTTGTGTTACGAAGATGAATGAATGACATGAGGGTGAGTAATTAATGACAGAATTTTCATTTTTGCGTGAACTATCCCTTTAAGGCATCAAAGATGTTTAGGAGGAACACAGTGGCAGAAAATATTTCAGAGAAGTGTGCTTGGAAGTAGATGCTATGACTGAAGAGTAAGCATCCTTCCATAACCCCAAATCAGCCCTAGGATTTATAAACTCAGTCAAATCACGACCACAATTCATAAAATCCCACATTTTTGTCCTGACAAGTTTGAAAGAGGAAGTTTGGGGCGTGCCTTGCTGCATCCCATTAAGGGAGCGGTGCTCTATTACGCCTTCTAAACTAGGTTAAGTGCCCAAGCAGTGCTCTTACAAGTGGTCTGATAAACAACATGTACCCATAGTTTCTCCCTATAGATCTACCTGGTTCAGGTCAACTGTAGTCAGTCACTCCCATCCAAATCCCTGGAATTTCCACCTCCCTTCTCCTGACGGCCTTCCCCACCCCTCTCTAATCCCACCACAGACCTGTCTGTGTGATTTATTCCTATTGGAGGGATGAAAGGAGGCTTAAGAGTGTGCTCGGAAGATTTGGGCTCCGCTGGTTAGTTAGGAACAGATGAGAGAATACAGTGAGTTGTGATCTTCATCAAAACAGTCAAACAAATCTCAACCTCAATTTCTTGCAGTGTGGATTTTCCTTCATATCAACAGTAATGCGGCTTATAAAATGCTGTGAACATTGCAATGTTATCTGAAGTCTTCCTTGGAATTCGTAAACATGGCATGGCATGCGTTCAAGTGATTTTGGTTGAAACAAAATGGATGCATTGGGCAATTTCATCTTTCTTTTTTGGTTTTTCAACAGCAAAACGAGCAAATTATCTACATTAGGTGTGTAAATGATAAATCATGTCTATTTGATCAGTCATGTGCAACCACACAGCATGATGGAAATTTGTTTCCCATTATTCTGTATACGAGCCTGTCAGCCAATAAACCTGTATATTCTAGTAAGTATGCTCACTATTCTTCATCAACAGAACAAAAAATTGCAACACAATCTCATGCAAATTCATAACTATTTTACGTTTTGGCAAATTGCAGGCTAATTCGTATGACTTTGTATGTTTTCATTCATTTGTTTCGTACAATCTGCTTATGCCCCAGTGATGGTTATGTGTAAGGGTGGGGTTAGGGGTGGACTTTAATGCTTACTTTTTCACGCAATTCATATACAGTGGGGAGAACAAGTATTTGATACACTGCCAATTTTGCAGGTTTGCCCACTTACAAAGCATGTAGAAGTCTGTAATTTTTATCATAGGTATACTTCAACTGTGAGAGACGGAATCTAAAACAAAAATCCAGAAAATCACATTGTATGATTTTTAAATAATTAATTTGCATTTTATTGCATGACATAAGTATTTGATCACCTACCAACCAGTAAGAATTCCGGCTCTCACAGACCTGTTAGTTTTTCTTTAAGAAGCCCTCCTGTTCTCCACTCATTACCTGTATTAACTCCACCTGTTTGAACTCGTAACTGTATAAAAGACACCTGTCCACACACTCA
Organism: Coreius guichenoti; assembly: GCA_039654105.1. Lineage (NCBI taxonomy): Eukaryota > Metazoa > Chordata > Actinopteri > Cypriniformes > Gobionidae > Coreius > Coreius guichenoti. The sequence goes on along the minus strand of CM077172.1, from coordinate 6,307,208 downwards.
ATCAAACAGACTCCAACCTCTCCACAATGGCCAAGACCAGAGAGCTGTGTAAGGACATCAGGGATAAAATTGTAGACCTGCACAAGGCTGGGATGGGCTACAGGACAACAAGCAAGCAGCTTGGTGAGAAGGCAACAACTGTTGGCGCAATTATTAGAAAATGGAAGAAGTTCAAGATGACGGTCAATCTCCCTCGGTCTTGGGCACCATGCAAGATCTCACCTCGTGGGGCATCAATGATCATGAGGAAGGTGAGGGATCAGCCCAGAACTACACGGCAGGTGCTGGTCAATGACCTGAAGAGAGCTGGTACCACAGTCTCAAAGAAAACCATTAGTAACACACTACGCCGTCATGGATTAAAATCCTGCAGCGCACGCAAGGTCCCCCTGCTCAAGCCAGCGCATGTCCAGGCCCGTCTGAAGTTTGCCAATGACCATCTGGATGATCCAGAGGAGGAATGGGAGAAGGTCATGTGGTCTGATGAGACAAAAATAGAGCTTTCTGGTCTAAACTCCACTCGCCGTGTTTGGAGGAAGAAGAAGGATGAGTACAACCCCAAGAACACCATCCCAACCGTGAAGCATGGAGGTGGAAACATCATTCTTTGGGGATGCTTTTCTGCAAAGGGGACAGGACGACTGCACCGTATTGAAGGGAGGATGGATGGGGCCATGTATCGCGAGATCTTGGCCAACAACCTCCTTCCCTCAGTAAGAGCATTGAAGATGGGTCGTGGCTGGGTCTTCCAGCATGACAACGACCCGAAACACACAGCCAGGGCAACTAAGGAGTGGCTCCATAAGAAGCATCTCAAGGTCCTGGAGTGGCCTAGCCAGTCTCCAGACCTGAACCCAATAGAAAATCTTTGGAGGGAGCTGAAAGTCCGTATTGCCCAGTGACACTGAAGGATCTGGAGAAGTTCTGTATGGAAGAGTGGCCCAAAATCCCTGCTGCAGTGTGTGCAAACCTGGTCAAGAACTACAGGAAACGTATGATCTCTGTAATTGCAAACAAAGGTTTCTGTACCAAATATTAAGTTCTGCTTTTCTGATGTATCAAATACTTATGTCATGCAATAAAATGCAAATTAATTATTTAAAAATCATACAATGTGATTTTCTGGATTTTTGTTTTAGATTCCGTCACTCACAGTTGAAGAGTACTTATGATAAAAATTACAGACTTCTACATGCTTTGTAAGTGGGCAAACCTGCAAAATCGGCAGTGTATCAAATACTTGTTCTCCCCACTGTACCAATTCATACAAAAATCGCTACCTTGTAAAATTGTAAAATACGTGTTCCCCTAAGTCTCTGAGCTATTCTTCTCATTCAAAACATATGCACATATTTATTCTTTTGCTTATTTTGCACATCCTCTTGCAATCCAATGCATTAAGTATGCCAGGCCTATATTTTTGTTCTTTTAATGAACCTTATTACTTACTGCTCAGCATTTTTAAACATTAACACGTTTCTACAACACACTGATTTCCCCCAGGGAATCAAGTTCTATCTTTTCTAATGGAAAAAATACTGATTAAGACATGCTCAAGGATAATTAAAAGTATAGAATGTTATTGCATAAAACCTGCAGTAGAGATCTCTAGTCTCACTAACAAAGAAAATTAATCTTCTAAAAATGAATGCACATTCTTCTAAAGAAATTATAGACCCTGTAACCACAACTCTGATAAAAGATATCAACTATATTACTTGGTATAGAAAATAGTTTATTCTGATTATTAGATTAATAAACGAACTATTTATTAAAGATGACCTTTTACAAAGTCTTGAATTTATTTTTGGGGTCTGCTTTCCATGCTTGAATGTTCAAAAAACATTATTTTCCCACATATTTTTACATTATTGCAGCACCTCTCTTTCCAGTCTGTCAGTAACGTTCTATTTAGTTCCTGTCTCTATAAAGCCCCTCCTTCCGAAAAGCTCTGATTGGTCAGCTGGACCAGTGTGTTGTGATTGGTCAACTGCTTCAAGCTTGTTTAGGAAATGTCATGCTCCTTACCATAGACGCATGTTTTAACCAAGCGGCAACCTCCCGCGGTCTCTCTTGAATCCAACACGGAAGTGACTTAAACTGCAATTCATCGAATGGCCGCTAGAGACAGGCTCCAAAAGGGAGTCAAATCTGTATCTCCCCCATGTTAAAATGCCCAACTTTACAGCAGAAAAAAAAAATATGTTTACAGCCTGGTACAAAAAGTGGTTTTGGTCTATACGGCTAATTTTGCCCTTCATGACAACTGTGAGGGGGGTGAATATTTTTATAACTAATCCGTTTAAATTATATTAAGCCTTAAAGTTCTGCATAATTAAGGGCGTGGTCTCAGCAACCAGGCACCTCCGCTCCACCCACGTCCCGCCTCTTTGCCCATTTTCAGTTTTCCGGGAGTGACGTCCCAGATGGCAACGGCCGACTTTAGGCTTCAAAAATGCCTTTCAGAAACCTACGGGTGATGTCACGGATGCTACATCCATATTTTTTTTTTACAGTCTATGGTTTTAACACACTACTAGCGCAACTCAACCAGGCCCCGCCCCTTTATTTTGCGTATGCCTTGAGCAGGAATTATTTAAATGAGGAATATTGTGACATTGTGTCCCGGAAGAAAACTTAAGACTACAATCAAGGTGTTTCAGGGAGTTCAGAAACAGTGCGCACTGATATAGAGAATAACTCCCTTTGGAGTGACTGTGCTTTTAACTTTGCAGAGCTTTTTCATGCTCAAACAGCAACATTACACACTAAAGAAAATTGAACATGTAAACAAGCATGATCCTGGTCCTATTTGAACCTTGGTGTCTTATCAAATTGCTGTTGCCACTATTTCATAAAAAGCAATAAGTCAGCTTTACAAAGACATGCAATATATCAGGGTGGCCCAGGTTTGTGGAACCCCATGTCAGAGTGTTACCAAAAATGAAAGATGACTATCGGGATATAGGAGCAACATTCCTTCCAGAGTGCTGGTCCCTTTCTGAGAGCAAAGCAACAATGTGGGGCTTGTTGCTCCAGCCCTTCTGCCCCAAGTTACGCCCTGACTGACCTTCTAAATCTGACCCCACCACCCAGAGGAGACCACCCCATCAGCATGTCCCATGTAAGATGTCTTTGAGCAGTGCACATAACTTTTCCCTGAAATAAAGCATGCAATTCAACAGAGCTGACTGTGTTTGCATGCACAAGAATATTCCATTATTAATCAGAATTTGGCCTGTTTTGATTATGTAAGCATCTTGTAAAAGCATGAACCAACAGCTTGTAAACATTTCAGAACAATCTGAACATTGAAGATGATGTAAATGTGGTCAGTATGTGAAATGACAACACAAAAGCAAAAGACCTATAAATAGGTCACATGCGGCAAAAACGCATGAATTTCCAATCTGGATTCCATCCGTAATTAAACTGTGCAATGATGCAACTCATTCATTGATCCAAATGTGAACAGAACACTATTGTCTAAGCTTAGTCTTGGGTTTGCCCTGATTTCTCACTGTCTGGTCATGTAGGAGAGTGTGTTTACCCTGTGAGGTCTGAACAGGAGAGTCTGGGTTTGTTTTTCATACATAACTGTATAGGTGGGGTTGTTGATACAAATCTAAAATCTGTCAACACATTAAGCACTTTACCAGTCAAAAGTTTAGACACACTTGACTGAATGTATGTTTCTCATGATCTTAAAAACCTTGTGATCTTTAAAGGCGTATGCATAAATACTTTAAATTAGTTTTGTACACAAATATACATTGTGCATTTCCCAAACGTGCAATGGTTGGACCAGATATTGAAAAGCAGTCAACAAAAAGTCAGAATACATGGTGGTTACCAGTGGCAGAAATTAATTAATTAATTAATTAATTAAAGGGACAATATTTGCCCGCTAGACTTGATTCTGGGGCATTTTATCATATTCTTATAATATAATATATATATATATATATATATATATATATATATATATATATATATATATATATATAAAAAATTTAATTGTATTTTATATAATACTTATAAAATAAAACCAGCATCAAATATAAATGTAACATGTTAAACATGCATTTAAAAAATGAATAATCTAAGGATGCAACTTCTGAACTCACTTTTTCAACATCAATAATTTTTAAAATCATCCCTCATGAAGTTGACTGAGACAATACCCAGAGATGTGTACATATTTCTAAAATATTAGATAGTTTTGACATGTTTTGCCACTACATAAGTAGTTGTGTGTGTCCAAACTTCTGACTGGTAGTGCATGTGCCATTATTTAACGACAAATAAATAAAAAATAAATGCATAAATACATATGTAAAAAAATATATAAAACCTGTATGACCAAGATCCATCTTTCTGAGAAAAAAAAAAAAAAGTTTAATAAAAGTAATAATTTCTCAACCAATATACAGATATAGCTTCACTGTCAAGTTCACAGCGCAACGTCAAGAACCTTCGATGGACTAGAACCTTCCAGCATGAACCCATGCGCGTCTTACCTTAGATAACAGCCTCTTTTCCTCTTTGTTTTTCTCCACATGCTGATCCAAAGGCATCTGCAGAAAATCGTCTTCACAGCAGATGAAGCTCACGGTGCATCCCATCCAGACAGGTTCAGGTGAGCGTCCTTATGACCCATTCAACGCGAGCGTTCTCGTGACGATTCCGCCAGAAGGTCAGTACGGCAGGTACGAGCCCTGATCAAACACTCACGCGCATTTCAGCCAAAGAGATCCAACAGGCGTTATTCCTTTAGCTTCGGCGTCTCCGCATAGGTTCCCTTTGCTGATAAAACTCCCATTCAGAATGACGCCGTGAGGCAGTGGGAAGAGGGAGGATTGGGGTGTGAGGGGGAAAAGTTTGAAAACTGGGATGTGTAACTCCGCGCCGCGCGCACACACCTCCAGAGCTGCAGGAAACGCAACTGGCGTTCAATGTAAACACAGGCTGCTGCTCTTGTCATTGCATAGCGCAAACAACTGCGCAGGTACACTATCTATCTATCTATCTATCTGTCGTGACTGTAGGTCTCTCTAAAAGTTATAACTTTCAAATTTCAAGCTTTTCAAACTATTTTTAACTTTCAGCCAATGCTTTGTCAAGGCCACCTGGCAGTTTGTTTTATGGACTTTCCTTTTCTAGTTGTCAATAGAGTTGTAAGCGGCGAGATCAAAGCAATATCATCAACACGTCTTTAATCAGCACATGCAGTTACTGATCCGTCACTGATCCCGCCATTGTTTTCACTTACTACCCCAAAATTAAAGGTGCAGAGGCAAGAATATCTTGTCTGGGAATTTTCAATGTGCATTCCAATTTAATGTGCCATTTGTGATGGGGTTATGTGTCACTCACACCCTGTGATGTCAGCCAGAAAGTCTGGAACAAATGGCGAACAGCTATTTATAAAAACACATGTCTTGTTTAAACTTATGTTAGAAATTAATTATTTAGGCCAGTACATAAAAATGTGTCACTACAGTAAGTGTACAATAATGATGTATATTTAAAATAATCAGGCTTTCCGTCATTTTTTTTTTTTTTTGCATGTTTTTACATAAAAAAAATAAAACAATGGGTCTTATTCACTAATTGCATGGAGTATTTCTTATTTTATACACAGGAGAACTTCTCACAAAAAAATGACAATTGACAACACGTGAATTTGTTCTTAAAGGGCACCTATTATGCCCCTTTTTACAAGATGTAATATAAGTCTCAGGTGTCCCCAGTGTGTCTGTTCAGATCAAAATTCCTAACAGATCATTTAATATACCATTTTGAAAATGCCAATTTTTGGGGTTTGAGAAAAATTTGCTGTTTTGTGTGTGTCTCCTTTAAATGCAAATGAGCTGCTGCTCCCCACCGCAGAGGGCGCGGCCTTCACCTCTCGTGAACACGCCAATGAAAACTAAAACATGATACATCTGTTTGGTTTTGACGATCATCTCTATCGCGGACACGCTCACATGACATTGCAGTTCTTCATCATCATGAAATATTATCATCTGCATGCCTTTTAAAAGCCATATCACTCTCAACTTGAGCGCACACACCTGACGCATGCGCACAGAGAGCTGGATGTCGGTGCGTCCGTGAGTATTAAACTAGTTCTCTTTCATGTGTTATTACGATTAAACTGTCAAATGCACACAAGGTTATGTCAGAAACATACAAAGTTCACATGAAAACAGTTGGTTATGTCTGTGCACGTATGCAGCAAGTACAGAAATCCCGTGTGTATATTAGATCTGTGTACTAAAGTGAGAGCAGTGTAATATACAGTACCTACTGCTATATATGCTGTTAATATGAATCAAACAACAAGAGATAAACAGAAAATCACTCACTGCTCTTGACTGAATAACTTTAGGAGCTTTATTAAGAACACATGTCTTACTTGAATGCTGCTGTTAAATGCTCTGGCGAGGAGATAAACATGGAGGACTGTGTACAGCTCACTGGGGGCGGGGTCTATGCTAATACGGCAGTGTACATCATCACTCGTGGGCGGGGCCTGTAAAATGTGACGTCACATTGCCCAGAATCTGCAAACGGCTTGTTCTGAGACACTGCTTATGATTTATGGGGATTAAAAAAAAGGAGTGGGTGGACTTTTACCACACTGTGTACACACACTGCCAACACACATTTATGTTCAAACACCATGTAAAAGTGAATTTTGCATAATAGGTGCCCTTTAACCTCGTTCTAATGTTAATGCATTTGAAGTGTTTCAAATGAGCAAGTGCATGTCTAAGGGTTAGTAATGCCGGGTTCTGACTACCCAATATTTTTCTGTTACGATACTCACTGTCAGATTATGCGATTTTGACTCCTAAATTCTTGTCATGTTGTGGACAAGAAACATGTTGGACTACACGTTGCTCCTGACCAATCATCGTTTTTAACGGCGCACGTGATGTCATAGAGAAGGCGGAAATAGTGACTTCCAGAAACAAGAGCGTAAACAAACTACCGAAGCGGCGTGTTAGCCTAATGCTAATTCCAGTACTCACCGGGTTGCTGAATCGCCTCGGCTGTCGTTCACCTGCATCTTTTTTCACTCTGTCGTAGTAGTCTCTCAAGAAAACATCATAAAGGCAGGAGTATTGCTGCCATAGCTCCATGAACCTTTCCACCATTGTATAATTCCACCTAGTAGCACCATAACCATCGTCTCTTTTCATTTTGCCATGTTTGAAAGCTGTGTATGGAAGAGCTTCTGTGCTCCTATTGGTCAACGTCACAGATGTAAGGGAACTCGTCGTGGAGGACCGGGAAAAAAAAAATGCTAGTCTTTCTGTCGTGACATCGTGAAGCGTCGCAGACGTGGCGTCAGTTGTTATCCACTATTACCCACTTTACGAGATGAAACGATCAATTCTTGCGTGTCAACGCCTGTTGTCGTTTACGAATCACCATGCCACCTTGCGTCAAACAGATTGTGCCAAAATCAGGCTGATATTGTGTAGTCTGAACCTGGCATAGTTTGCATAAATCATGCCCAAACATTCTCCATATAAGGGCTTTCCGCACAACATTTTCTTTTACAGCCTTTCGCCACTCTCAGAAATGTGAAACATGAAATCAATGCCAAAAATGCCATCCTCATAACCGGTTCAAACACTTCTATACAGACCAAAATTACAGACCTTTCATTAGCCAGCTGTACATACGCATATCCTCGTTGTTATTCAAAAGAAACCTCGCAACTCAAACTGACGCAGCTTTACTTGGGGTACATTTACCGACAACAATGTACTAAAAACAGAAACGTTTTTCCTTTGCGTTTTTGAAAAGTTTTCGTACAGATGACGTTGTCAAAACGATCCCCGTTCACACAGATCCACGAAATGACTAAAAAGTAGTTGGTGATGTCACTTTGTAAAGAAGCACTATGCGCCTATAGGCTGAACATGTAATATGCATGCGCATGATGTCACCATTTTCACAAATTTGTGATTTCGTAGTTTACACAGAGACGATAACGGTATCATTTTCAAAAACTTGCACTTTGAAACCTGTTTTCAAAAGTTTGCGTTTTCAGGAACCCAAAATGCTGTTGTCGTGTAAATGCCGCCTTAGTCTTTCACTGTATATGATGAAATATTTACGATGAAATATCTATTTATAAAATTTCATTGATTTCGATGATGACACCTATTGAATCGTATATACGACACAAGTTAGTATAGAAGAATAAAACATCATCAGTATGCGCTAGATAAATAGAGCAAAATCAATCGCACTTTGGCATTTGTGGTTTTTATGTGCGCTGAAAAAAAGAAGAGGAAGCGAAAGATTAGAATATGGATACGGTCATGGCTAGGGAAAAGAGGCCAACTTGGCATGCCAATTTTTTTTTTTCTTCCTTTATGTTTATTGAATTTTCATTATAATACAAATGCAACAAAGACATCACCGACCATCACACACACACAAAGGAACACAAATAGCTCAGATTTAAATATAAAACAGGACTACAGCATAATAAAACAGATTAGAAAAAAAGACAATAACATATTTCAAAAAGATGAAGAGGACAAAAAAAAAAAAGTTTCAATGTCCAGAGAGTTATACAATTATAATATTCCTTGTAAAATAATAGGGCGAAGACAAGTTTCCAAATAGTCCAGATATGGGGTCCAGACTTTATAAAATTGGCCTGTTTTTCTATGCAATACATAGGTAAGACGCTCCAGGGGAATCAACTCAAAAATAATCTTATGCCAACCTTTAAGAGATGGAGATTTATCACTGATCCAATTAAGTAAAAGATTTTTTCTGGCAGCAAAGGATAGAATTATAGCAGATGAAGTAATGCGTCAATTAGGTATAGCCAACACCAGTGAGACTGGGTCAAAATCCAACTGAATATTAAAGATCTTTTCCATTTCCCCCAGCACCAAAAACCAATACCTTTGCAGTCTGTTACATGACCATGTGTTAATGTGTTAAAGACAATGTGTTAAAGTACCTATTTCAGTTTTACATTTTAAACACGATAGAGAGGGGTTAAAAATGTCTGCGGTTAGGGGAAATATGGAATCTATGTATGATTTTAAATTGTATTTCTTTTTTATGTGTACAAACAGATATTTTCTTAGCATAAGACCAAATGTCATTCCATGTTTTATCATCAATGTCAGTAGCTAATTCTTCTTCCCATTTAGTTTTAATACTCTGTGTATCAGCAGAAGAAATTGAACACAAAAGAACCATAAAACCTACCCACAGACATTTTTTCAGACGATAAAAATAATAACTTCTCAATAGAAGATATTTCACAATTCCTAACAAGTGTTGTGCTATTAGTAATGTAATGTCTCAATTGGAGGAAACAAAAAAAATCTTGTTTTAACAACTGATACTTCTGAGTTAACGCCATAAATGACATTAATGTATTGTCTGAAAACATGTCCCCAAGCCTAATAAGCCTAAATTACACCAATCCAAGTTTGAAACCATCATCCAGAATTCCTGGGGTGAAATCAGGATTGTTTAACATTGGGGTTGGCATGCCAATTTTACAAATGGAGTTTGAGGTAGCCTAAGTAGTTTTAAGTTGTAGCGCCATGTCGCGTTGATCAATATGCCATTTCATGTTGCATTTTTATTGGCTAGTCAGTAGACGAGGTAGATCGTAACAGCAAACACACTGAGATGATCATGCTAAATTTCTGACATTGTCAGAAAATTATTGCAGGCTATCTTTGGTCGCAAGACCGTGAAAACGGCCATCGTTGAACCTCTCTCACTGTACGACGTACTACAACCACCGTTTAGGAGCCACGACCACAGAAATCGCTACGATTGGTCATCTTTCGTCTGGGACAGCCCAAAATCGTACAATGTGTACCGGGCATAAGTCAACATAAAATCGTGTTCACAACCATTTCACTTTAAAAAAAAAATTTAAAAAAAAGATATAAACTTGATTTTATCGCTCTTGAATCGATTGCATTGTAAAAAAGTGAGTACTACATACCAGAATGGAGTCAGGTGGTTTGAGAGGAGGGATTGTGACATCAGTCAATTATTTAAGTAATTTCAGAGGCGAAGCACATTATTAAATTGTTTTCTTTTTGAAATGACGTACACAGATGAATAATTCACAATAAGACAGCATTGAGAAAGTAAATAGGGTCATTTTTTGATTTCCCACTGAGTGCAAACAGTCTCTATCTGAATTTAATTAAAACTAAAGAGTCTGTTTTGTATTTGAGAACAAATGAATATATTAAGCATATGTAAATATTACATCATAACCAATATTTGGCTAGTACGTTCAAAGCAGGGAGGGAGAGCACAGCCTTGTCTGATTTAATTAAAGACTTTTCTGTTGTTTATAGGATAGCAGAAAGCTTGGTCGCTTCTTAAGTGGTCAAAAAGAGATAAACCGTGTCATGATTAAAAACATGCGTTCCTGGTCTGCTTTTACCAGCAGAAAGAGCACCTTTTTAATCGCACTTAATGGACGATTTAAATCCCTGGATCAATACATCACTGTTTCGGCAAGCAAAGTGGACCGGATAAAAGCTTTTGGCCATAAAGTGCATATGAGTGGAAAACATACTCAATTTATTCCTAGCAGCTGTAGTGCTTGATTTTGTGCAGTCGTATTAGACTTTGCTTGCTCAGGCCGGCTGGCTGAATTGCATGGACTGATAAGGAATAGCTTAAATAATGACTTCCTTCCTCAAGAGTTTGCTTGTATTGTGTCCAGTGGCTCATTTGGTTCTACAGTAAGAGTTAACTTTGGGAACAAAACAGGGCAACACTTTATTTCGATAGTCCACTTTAGACATTCTCTAACTATAAGTAACTTTGTAAACTACATATCAACTAACTCTCATTAGAGTAGAAGACAGGTTAGGTTTTAGGGTTCAGGTTAGTAGAATAAGTTGACATGTAGTTGTAATGTTAGTAGAATGTCTAAAGTGGACCATTTAAATAAAGTATAACCCAAAACTGTTACAGTTAGTGTCAGATTTGTCTTTTACTTCTGAAGGCATGAAATAACACAAAACTGTTTTATTTAATTTTTTTGAGGTAAACATATTAAAGATTCATTTAATGAGTGAGTCATTAGACTGATTCGTTAAATTAAGAGCTATTTATTTGAATTAGACTACGCTGTTTACTCTGTATGTTAATGGTAATGAACATATCATTCGGCTATAGTTTTTCTCAAGTGTGGTCCTGAATTTGAAAGCCTTTTAGTAATGTGCAAGCATGCAATATATCTACATAATGAGCATGTGATGGGTTTTAGTGTTTGTGTGGATTGAAATAGAAGTGCTAGCAGATAACGGTTTGGAGAGGGTGTTATCTTTGGAGCAAAGCCCAAATTTTATAAGTCTGTTTAGTGCTACACCACCTGATTGGTTTAGTGTCTAAGCTTACCCATCCATCTGAAGCAAACCAGCCTCATAAAATATATCACAAACAAGTCATAGGCCATGTAATATACCCTGCTTTCAGATAAATTTACACCTGTTAAAGTGAAGAAAACAATGGGGTTTTGTGGCTTTTAGTTCATGTCTTTTAGCTTTGAGGCCGCTCAGGCTGATCACAAGGGTTTCGTTTTTTTACTACTGTTGGCACTTTTAAGGAAATGTACCATACTATAGAGGTGGGATAACACATACAGTAATGAAGGATAACTACATTAGTGCCACAATAGACAAGGTCAAGGACCAAAGCACCTCTTTCAACCCATTACTGAGTCCAATTTGTCTCTGTCCTTTTTCCATTGACTATTGATTCCATTAGTGTTGAGCTCAGGCGGTCAGCTGAGTCTTCTTAACTGAGAGGAATGACGTTGGGATAATTGAGAGAAATCAAAATGGCCCGTCTTTTTTCATGTGATTATCTAAGACAGAAAATACCTAGACAATCTTCTGTTTTAGGGTGTTTTGAGTCTTTATCATTGTCATTAGCTATGTTTCCATCCACCTATTTTTATGCACATTTTGGGATATTCCAAAAAAGAAAAAAAAAAAAAAACTGCGCTCCATCAAAGCAGATACCATTTTTCTCTGATAAGAAACCATGCCCATAAACTACGATGGAAACACATTTACTTAATAAATCCCTCGATGCGTAACAAAAAACTTTGCCTCAACAGAGGATGTGATTGGATAACTGGACTAGCCAGCAGACCAATTTTATTGGCTCAGGCATTTCAGAATGACCAAACTAACATTTGAGATGCTTTACAAAGTCTGAAATCAAAATATTTTGGCTTAATGCCCTCACAGAAGTGTCTCACATGATTGCGTTCACCAGGCATCCGAACACAAGATAACATGACAGCGTTTATTGCATTTCGTCTGCGTGCTCTGAGATGCAAGTCATTTATGATGGAGGAAAAAAGAGCCACAGTGGCTTCCCTGATTGCAGAAACTTCCATTTTTATTACAGATATTTTGTGTCAATGTCCCAGGAAGTGACGGTTTTGTTCTTTTGAAGACATGGAATGGAAACGGTGCTTTATTCACAAACGTTTTATTCGATATTCCAATTTTTGCGCACAAATCATAGCTATTGTTGTACCAATCAAATTTAATCATTATTAATTAGCAAACTGTGTGAGGTTTTTTTCTTCTTGTTTTAAGGATAAACCTCGCTAAATATCATTTCATTTTTGCCTAAAACAAGAAAGAAGCTATTTGCCAATGGGGTAAGAATGGTCCACACATAACCAAGCTTATTGAACACAGCACTTCCGCATGTGATCTTAAAGATAAGCCATAAGCAATCCATATTCATATAACCCATCATAACCCACTTTCCAATGTGAGCAGCCATGGTAACCAACAGTACACAAACAGTGAAAGCTGTAAAAAAAAATGTTTGTGTATTAGCTTGATTCTGGGTCAGTAGATCATCTGTTTCTGATAGACGTGTTCCAGTTATCTTCACTGGCAATGAGGGTAAGTGTAATTACTTGGATTGTGTATTAAATGAATCCTAGCGCTAAGAACTCCTAAGAGCATGTTAATTTGATCCGTCAGCAAAGGAGGGCCCAGTGGGGGGAAATAAATCCCTGTTTCCATAGTTATTGTGGCTGTTATAAGCAATTCAGCAGCATGATGATAAGACACAACTGCAGAACCTCATTGATGCACGTGGGGAGCGAAGGCTGGCCCGTGTGGTCCATCAAACAGACGAGCTACTGTAGCTCAAATTGCTCAAGAAGTTAATGCTGGTTCTGATAGAAAGGTGTCAGAATACACAGTGCATTGCAGTTTGTTGTGTATGGGGCTGCATAGCCGCAGACCAGTCAGGGTGCCCATGCTGACCCCTGTCCACCGCCGAAAGCACCAACAGTGGACATGTGAGCATTAGAACTGGACCACGGAGCAATTGAAAAAGAAGGTGGCCTGGTCTGATGAATCACGTTTTATTTTACATCACGTGGATGGCCGGGTGCATGTGCGTGGCTTACCTGGGGAACACATGGCACCAGGATGCACAATGGGAAGAAGGCAAGCTGGTGGAGCCAGTGTGATGCTTTGGGCAATGTTCTGCTGGGAAACCTTGGGTCCTGCCATCCATGTGGATGTTACTTTGACACGTACCATATATATATATATATATATATATATATATATATATATATATAGCAGTTCATCAGCAAATCAGCATATTAGAATGATTTCTGAAGGATCATGTGACACTGAAGACTGGAGTAATAATATTTCACAATATTAAACTTTTTACCATATATTTGATTTAAAAAATGCAGGCTTGGTGAGCATGAGAGACTTGACATGTACAGTATATTAATATGTATGATCATCATCAGCAAATTATTCCAACATTTAAACTCATTGATTATGTGGATAATATAACACTAGAGGATAATACACAAAAACTGGTATACATTCAGACATTTACTTTATCGTATTTACTATTTATTTAATATCTGCAAAGTAAAGTTGTGTTTTCACACTGTCACTGAACTTCTTGTATCTACAAATCTTCTTTTTTTGACTATTTGACCCCGTTGTGGATTTTATGTTTTACTATTTTATATTATTATTATTATTATTAGCTTTATAACATTTTAAAAAGCAGCTACTTTGCAATGTTTTTTTGTCTTCATAGAATGGGTAACTATGGAGACTACAGTATTTGTTTGTCCCCACTAAACCACGCCCCCATTTTATGATATGTTCCCAACTGTATCTATACTGTGTTTATAGGCCAATACCGTGTGTTTGTGTGCGTGTGTGAGAGAGAAACATACCTGTTTATGCTGCTTTCAAAGCAATAAAGGTGTGCTGTAGATGAAACTTCACATTCCACAGCTTGAAAGTAATCTTTTGGTCTGGTCCCTAAAAGATTGCATTGGAGATATGCTGTTTTTTTAGTGCTATTGTTCTGTGTAGTCTGCAGTATACTTATGGCAAAGAACCAACCTGCATTTGTAACATAAATCTGAAGTTATAACACAAGGATTAGTTGGAGGTGTACCACAGAAAATGTACAGTACCTTTTGTTTCATTCTTTTGCACCTTCCAGGGCCTTTTATGTCCCAGATAAAAGGCGTCTTGTGAGGCAAAGAGCAAAGTCCTGTGAGCTAGACTATTGCACACGCTGATGGAAGAATATAGAAAGGTGATATACGTTGCATTACTGAAGGATTAGTCATACGAGATATTAATTTGCTGTAATTATTCTATTATATTCTAAAAGAACAGGTTATGTAACTTGCTCATATTTCAGAGGGCCCTGGAATCATTATCTGACCACAATACCTAATATGAGCTTTGCCCTTCACCGTCAAAAGTCAGGTGGTTATTGTTGGCGCTTTGGAGCCAGTACGTTGGTCCTGCAGGCAATGTTCCTTTTTCTTTGCACCACGAAAGAAAATGAAGCTTGGAAAATCCTTTCATTTCTACTTGTGACATGTTTTGGGAAGGTTAGGCTGGCAGGATTGAAGTTGTTGTCATTGATCTTTGTGTACATTCTTTTGCCAGACTTTTCTTAGATATGGTAATACTACAACAGTGGAGAATGACAGGCCTCGTCATGTTTTGTTTTGTGTTGGGGTCTTGAACAGACAGAGCTTGCATTTTCCATCCCATTCACTGGAATCCTACATTAACTTGGAATGGAGCTGTTATGCATTTGGGCATCTGCCTTGATAGGCTTGGGCTTCTTTCCTCTCCAGCACATTGACATAATGTCCCATCATGCACTGCTCCAATACTCTTCACTCTTCCCCTTCATTTGGAATCGGGATAATCCGATAATGTGCCCTGAGAGAACAATAGGGCTTGAAAGCAGTCTATCCCTTGGGTAGAGCGGCTACAAGAGGGGCATTGTGCTTCAATGCCAAACTTAGGTAGCATTAAGCTGATGTTCGTGTAATGTTTTACGTCACTCTCATGACTTCCTGTCTGAGATATTTTCTTGAAAAATAAAAGCAATAAAACAATACAAATTATTTGCACCATGCTTTTAGAACAATATTGCACAACAATGTAATTATGTATAGTTATTATGAAATTGTATGAGGACAAGATTTTGAACTGAACTATAGTTTAAAATAAATATATATAAAATCAAACTGGTCAACTGAGCCATCCAGCATTAAGATATTCCCAGTCATCAATGGCAGAGCTTTACTAAAGTCCTGCTTTACTTTATCCTTTAAGTTTACGGACATTTCCTTCAGCTGAAAAACAAAACACAATGCAATGCCTAACTCAAAATACAGGTAAAACACCTGTGAAAAATCAATACGAAAAATTCCTTCATATTAACACAGTACATTGTGGCCTATTTTTACTGGCTTTTCTTAGAGATTTATTTTCAAGAATCCTCTAAGAAAAGCCAGTAAAAATAGGCCACAATGTATACCGTTACCATGAAATATAGTGGCCAAAAGTGATGTCTGGAGGGGTATTTGTTTTTAATGACCTTACAAGTTTGATTAAACCATCAAAATATGAGGACATTTTTTTATATTTTTTAAATAATTTTATATAGGGAAGAACAAAACGGTATTTATCTAACAAAATGATTTAGCAAAAAAAAAGGCAAACTACAGCTACAGGTATTTTACCATGCAAACATGAAATGCATAAAAAAACTAAAAGCTCAAAGGAAAAAGCATAGATTGACTACAGTTATTAATATTTCGTTGGTTCTTTTGTTTTGCATGTTCACATTTTCTTTTACATCACGTGGATGCCCGGGTACATGTGCGTGGCTTACCTGGGGAACACATGGCACCAGGATGCACTATGGGAAGAAGACAAGCTTGTGGAGCCAGTGTGATGCTTTGGGCAAGGTTCTGCTGGGAAACCTTGGGTCCTGCTATCCATGTGGATGTTACTTTGACACGTACCACCTACCTAAGCATTGTTGCAGACCATGCACACCCTTTCATGGAAACGGTATTCCCTGGTGGCTGTGGCCTCTTTCAGCAGGATAATGCGCCCTGCCACAAACCAAAAATGGTTCAGGAATGTTTGAGGAGCGCAACAACGAGTTTGAGGTGTTGACTTGGCCTCCAAATTCCCCAGATCTAAATCCAATCGAGCATCTGTGGGATGTGCTGAACAAACAAGTCCGATCCATGGAGGCCCCACCTCGTAATTTACAGGACTTAAAGGATCTGCTGCTAACATCTTGGTGCCAGATACCACAGCACACCTTCAGGGGTCTAGTGGAGTCCATGCCTCGACGGGTCAGGGCTGTTTTGGCAGCAAAAGGGGGACCAACACAATATTAGTCATAATGATCGGTGTATATATTAAAGATCACATATGTTGAGTAAAAAATATTCTTCTGCAAATGTAAATGCATATTATATTTTTTAAGCATGATCCTCAGACTTACAGACTTATGCACAGACCTCATCGTCTTACACAAATCCAACACTTTTGAGCTTTCTTCTTAGCTGTAATCTGAGAGGGAACAAGGAAAGCGGGAAATGGTTCGGAGATACCCGGACGATGCCCATCGCCAGAACTCCTGGGGGCCAAAGGACCACAAAAAGGCCTCTGTGGAAGAGAGATCCGGGGTCGGGCCGGGGCTGCTTTCATGTCTGGATTTCCTCGGTCACTTAAATCCACAGGTGCTGGGAGGGGACGTCTGTGCGGACCGCTCTGACTGCCCAACATTCCCAGGGTGCCATTTGATACAGACGTGAATTAAAACATCCTGTAACTGATGAGTGAATTACACTGAACTCATTCCACAGCTCAGCAGTCACATATATTTTATCCCCATTGGATTCATGTAATAGTGACCACTGTTCTGACCATGAAAATACATAAGTTTCCCATTATGCAAACCTTTACTTAACCCTATAAAGCCGCCCATCATATTGGATGTGAATTAAGTCTTCTGATTGATAGTTCATACGTTTTTAGCAAGTAAAAGGCCTTTTAGTATAATTCTAAAAATGTCCACCTTTCGGATGTGGTGCATGTCTCTTTTTGCTGTGAAATCCTTAATGATTTTTATAAAATAAAAGTAAGAATAACTTTTAAATTGTTAGTAATATTTCAAGATGAACACTTTTTGAAGCAATTTAAGTTTACTCTATTATCCACATAATTTTTAGAAAACCTAGAAAGCATGTTTAAATGTGAGTATCATCTCACAATTATTATTTTATTGCATTGCATTACGTTTTGCCCCCACAATAAAAACTACAGAGCTTTAATAAAACATTATTGGGTGATATAGAGTCAAAGCTGATACTTATATGCATTTTTATGAAGTCTGTTATACTGTCATTAAGATCTCATTGTTTTACATTTTATTCCCATTTGATTTTAGGATTTCAACGTACTTTTTGGCCACAGTTGCAAGAAAAAGTATGTGAACCGCTTGCAGAATCTGTGAAAATGTGAATAATTTTAACTAAATAAGAAAGATCATACAAAATACATGTTATTTTTTATTTAGTGCTGTCCTGAATAAGATATTTTACATAAAAGATGTTTACATATAGTCCACATCAGAAAAATCCTCCAGGTCCTGCACATTCTTCAGTTTTCCAGCATCTTTTGCATATTTGAACCCTCTCCAGCAGTGACTGTATGATGTTGAGATCCATCTTTTCACACTGAGGACGATTGAGGGACTCAAACACAACTATTAAAAAAGGTTGAAACATTCACTGATGCTCCAGAAGGAAACACGACGCATTAAGAGCCGGGGTGTGAAAACTTATTGATTTTGAAGATCAAGGTAAATTGTACTTAATTTGTCTTCCGGGAAACATGTATCTTCTGTTGCTTCCGTAGGGCAGTACTAAATGAAAGAAATTGATATTTAAACAAAATAAGAAAAAATTGGACAACTTCATCCTGTTCAAAAGTTTTCACCCCCCGGCTCTTAATGCGTCGTGTTTCCTTCTGGAGCATCAGTGAATGTTTCAACCTTTTTTAATAGTTGTGTTTGAGTCCCTCAATTGTCCTCAGTGTGAAAAGATGGATCTCAACATCATACAGTCACTGCTGGAGAGGGTTCAAATATGCAAAAGTAAAAAAAACTGAAGAATTTGCAGGACCTGGAGGATTTTTCTGATGAACATTGGGCAGTTTAACTGCTCAGGGCAAACAGTGGACTCAAGAACAACCATCACAAAACAAAAAAACAGCCGTGGATCATCCAGGGAACGACACACAGTATTGAGAATCAATGGTTCATAAACTTTTGAATGGGTCATTTTAAGTCTTGTGGACTATATGCAAACATATTTTTATGTAAAATATCTTATTCAGGACAGCACTAAATAAAAAATAATGCATTTTGTATGATCTCTTTTATTTTGTTAAAATTATTCACATTTTGACAGATTCTGCAAGCGGTTCACATACTTTTTCTTACAACTGTACGTAAATATCAGCATCTGCACCAAATTGTATATTCTTGTTCAGTTTGAGCCTCTGAATAAAACTGAGGGTGTTTTTTCCTCCTCGAGTGTATATTTTCCATTATATCATACTATATGAGCCATAAAAGCCTAATGTATCAAAAACCAAAACGTTTTGACCACATAATTCAAGTGTAACCGTACCAATTTTTAACCATTACTGGATGGATGGATGGGAAAACAGACTGAGAGAAGCCAAGTCAAGCTAAGACATACAGTGGGGAGAACAAGTATTTGATACACTGCCGATTTTGCAGGTTTGTCCACTTACAAAGCATGTAGAAGTCTGTAATTTTTATCAAAGGTACACTTCAACTGAGAGACGGAATCTAGAACAAAAATCCAGAAAATCACATTGTATGATTTTTAAATAATTAATTTGCATTTTATTGCATGACATAAGTATTTGATCACCTACCAACCAGTAAGAATTCCGGCTCTCGCAGACCTGTTAGTTTTTCTTTAAGAAGCCCTCCTGTTCTCCACTCATTACCTGTAATAACTGCACCTGTTTGAACTCGTTACCTGTATAAAAGACACCTGTCCACACACTCAATCAAACAGACTCCAACCTCTCCACAATGGCCAAGACCAGAGAGCTGTGTAAGGACATCAGGGATAAAATTGTAGACCTGCACAAGGCTGGGATGGGCTACAGGACAATAGGCAAGCAGCTTGGTGAGAAGGCAACAACTGTTGGCGCAATTATTAGAAAATGGAAGAAGTTCAAGATGACGGTCAATCTCCCTCGGTCTGGGGCACCATGCAAGATCTCACCTCGTGGGGCATCAATGATCATGAGGAAGGTGAGGGATCAGCCCAGAACTACACGGCAGGACCTGGTCAATGACCTGAAGAGAGCTGGGACCACAGTCTCAAAGAAAACCATTAGTAACACACTACGCCGTCATGGATTAAAATCCTGCAGCGCACGCAAGGTCCCCCTGCTCAAGCCAGCGCATGTCCAGGCCCGTCTGAAGTTTGCCAATGACCATCTGGATGATCCAGAGGAGGAATGGGAGAAGGTCATGTGGTCTGATAAGACAAAAATAGAGCTTTTTGGTCTAAACTCCACTCGCCGTGTTTGGAGGAAGAAGAAGGATGAGTACAACCCCAAGAACACCATCCCAACCGTGAAGCATGGAGATGGAAACATCATTCTTTGGGGATGCTTTTCTGCAAAGGGGACAGGACGACTGCACCGTATTGAGGGGAGGATGGATGAGGCCATGTATCGCGAGATTTTGGCCAACAACCTCCTACCCTCAGTAAGAGCATTGAAGATGGGTCGTGGCTGGGTCTTCCAGCATGACAACGAGCCGAAACACACAGCCAGGGCAACTAAGGAGTGGCTCCGTAAGAAGCATCTCAAGGTCCTGGAGTGGCCTAGCCAATCTCCAGACCTGAACCCAATAGAAAATCTTTGGAGGGAGCTGAAAGTCCGTATTGCCCAGCGACAGCCCCGAAACCTGAAGGATCTGGAGAAGGTCTGTATGGAGGAGTGGGCCAAAATCCCTGCTGCAGTGTGTGCAAACCTGGTCAAGAACTACAGGAAACGTATGATCTCTGTAATTGCAAACAAAGGTTTCTGTACCAAATATTAAGTTCTGCTTTTCTGATGTATTAAATACTTATGTCATGCAATAAAATGCAAATTAATTATTTAAAAATCATACAATGTGATTTTCTGGATTTTTGTTTTAGATTCCGTCACTCACAGTTGAAGAGTACCTATGATAAAAATTACAGACCTCTACATGCTTTGTAAGTGGGCAAACCTGCAAAATCGGCAGTGTATCAAATACTTGTTCTCCCCACTGTACAACAATAACGCATTTACACAGCATTGCACAGATCAAAATCTGTGTGAACAGTTGTATAGTTTATGGGCAAACACACTCAACACAATCTCAGTTTAATTTGTCTTTAAGACTACAATAGATATCTGGAGGAGGAAACTTCACATCTTGGGAAAATCCCAGCATGTTTCCTCATCAGTCAATGTTATTATATAAGAAACATATGAATAGACAAAGGGAGAGATTTAGCAGGAAAAGCTTCATCGGGATCATGTATATACGTATATAAAAAACTTTCTATTCAATGTTTTTGGCTGTCCCTCTAGCTGTTTTAATGCAGGTACGCCCCCTTAGGCCTTCACATTTTTCCCTGAGGAGATGCAAGAAAAATGCTTTTAGGCAGTATCAGAGAAAAACAGATTCAGGCATTGGCCAGTCAAAGGTCAAGCTCAAGTTACGAGTGGACATTAAAACACAATTGCGTTTGGTGTTAAGAAAGCTGACATTTAAAGTCCAGGGACTTTGCAGCAATAACCATCATCCCTTTAATCCCAATGCAAAAGCCAGGGGTGGCAATGATGTGAGGAATTTGACTCAAAGCCGACATTTGGCAGCCCGTTCAAAGGGGACGGTTATAGCGAGGGCCTCATGCTCTATGGATATACAACTGGCCTTTCAAGAGGACATCGGGAATGTGCTTAAGCCACAAAGCAAATGCTATTCAGACTGAGACAACGTGGTTTCTGTCGTCTCTTCTTTTAATTAACACTGGATAAAATTGGGTTAAGTCAAAGGTGTTTTTAGTGTAAACTGTCATTCGGGCTTCTGCGTTATAAATCCAGTTTTCAGGATATTGTGTATTGTCTTCCATTCACAAAACAAATTTCAGCTTTAAGTTACAAGGAGAGTCATAACTATAAGAGTGCAATACAAATTCTCAAGACTGCATCCATCAATACCACAAAGTATCTCCATAAAACCACCTCTGATATCTCCTAGGACTCAAATATGTGAACCTATCTTTATATTTGCACCATTTTTATCATATTGTGTAAAATGTAGAGTCACTTGTAAGAGTGTCAGTGGTTCTTTCTGAAAGTCACTTTAAATGTAAATATGGTCAAAGGCTGCCCTCTATTGGTCAGAGTAAAATATGCAACCAATATACCAATGTTTATACAAGGGTAGTTGACAATGGATGGGCATGGATTTTTTTTCTTCAAAATTAAGATTTTAGATTACAGTTTATATATTTGTATAAGGAAAATCAAGTTTTTAATGTCTGTATGTGTGTTTGCAAAGTTGGTTGACAACATAACCGCAATAAAGTAATAGCCTAGTTAACAATTACTTGTTTACATACGATATATGATGAATCTTATATTAAAGCCACAATATGTAATTTTTCGCCACTAGAGGTCGCTTATTCAAAACAAAGGCGTAGCTTGATGACGCCTTGATTTTGCAGAGCTTTTATGCCGCAGACGAGCGCTTCCGCTTTTTCCGCTCATGCGACATGCGTATGCAGCAATGTTTTATCATATTAGATACATTATTTGAGTGTGTTGAAAGTTATGTTATAATGCTACTCTGTGTGTCCGCTCTGCGGCTACTATGAGACACTTGTTGCACACTGCAGTGAGCTAGATTGATATTAAGCATGGTAAAACATGGTACTCGTGGTAAATCAAGAAAACGAGATTTAAACAGTAAGACTAACTGTGTTGAGCTATAACAATGATTAGTTTTCTGTCGATGAATGTATCCAAACAGTTGCTCGCCTGTCTAATAAAACACATATTAAAGCGTCTTTGGTGTTTCTACAAAATAAAACCGGAAATCGAGGGTAAGGAGGGTATGATGTCATTGATAGGCGGTCAGTGTCCTGGTTAAAATAGCTTACTTCTCTGGATTTAAACATTCTTGGAAACATTTGGGATAATGTAAGTACACAAGTCAACAAAATATAACATTGTTAATTCTGGATTTTGCACACACAACTTGTAAATTTAATTTTTTTTAAAATACTTCCCTTAATCTGAGCGGTACAAGACTTGGCTACTTTTCCTAAGTTTGCCACCTGAACACAAAAAAAAAAATTGGACTCGATTCAACAATGTTAAATGGTTGAAAAAAAAAAAAAAGGGACTAAAATGGGCACCCATAGGAATGAATGGGAAAAACTGTAATTCAGAGCATTTGTTTTTTTATTTGTCCAATAAAAATCAATAAATCCAACACAATGCAGATCATACATACACACAAATGAAGGAGTGAGGCTATACAACATTCTCAATGTGGCAAACACTCACACACACACACACACACATCCACAAAAGCATTGCATTGAAAGCCATTGAATGAGCCTATAACAGAGTGAGTTTTATTTTTTAAATTTTGTCAAATAAAAAACAGTCACTCACACATACACAAACAAAGGAATTGAATGAGCCAATAACTGAGCAATTTAAAAAAAAAACAAGTGCCAATCAGCCACTGCAAAACACACACACACACACACACTTCAAAGTCAGATCAAAGTCATACTGCAAGATTTGTTGATGCTTCCAAACAAAACATGTTGTACATTGTTTATTTTTATCTTTTTGATACCATTTACTTTTATGCAGTTATTGTTAAGTTTATTGTTTATTCTTACCTGTTTGGTACTTTTTGAGTAATTGAAATGTAATGTTTTTTCTTAGAAACAAAAATGATTGCTCTGTCTCCTACTTTGTCTTTTCCTTATAGCATGGTCATATTTGTCTGTAAGCATATTTTGGCATCTTTGTATAGTCTCACCCAACACAAATGGTTTTTAAAACATTCTACAATTGTAACTTGTGATAAAATCTAAAATTGAAGAGGTTAAGGTGGTTAAAACATTGGTTTATAGAGTTCAGCCTATATGCAGCCATTGAATACTATTGCCATCTAGTAGCTATTGATATTTTAGATGTTTTTTAAATTATTTTTATACCATCATATGTCACCAGATGTCACCAAAGTCACTTTTTAGGTCACTTTTTTTTTCTTTTCTTTTTTTTTTAAACACATTTTTAGGTTTTGGCTGTCTGTACTTACTGGAATTATTTTTTTACTGAAGTTAAAGAAATATTAAATATAACATAAAAATAAGCATATTTTACATAAAAAAATATGGTACTTTTAGAGGTAAATAAATTCATTAATACCCCAAAAATTGATAGATTTTATTTTATCGTCGTTTTAGCATCGTTTATTTTATTTTATTTAAAAAAATTGGGATCACACCTGAGACCTTCGTGCCCAAATTTGTCCACGAAGGACCAATTAAGGGCTGCTATACGAAAGACGCTTGAAGGTTAAATGTAGTAACGCACATTTGTGAATTTGTCAACTAGATGGGTAGTTGTGCACACATTAATAACTAACACCAGGCCTATTCATTGGTAGTTGTTTGTGTGTGGGTTGTGAAATGCTTGAAAACCGCAAAAAGAAAGTCTCAAAATCCAAATGAATCAAATGAGATTGACTCAGAAACGACGTCAATGAATGCACGCGTCACTTGATCCACCAATGCACATCTTCTTTGTTGCATGCGCAAATTATGATACACTAATACAAAAGAAAACATGTTTCTATTTGAAACACACAGTTTCTGCCAATCCCATGTTAATCTTGAGTACCTTGAGTACTAGTATTGCATCCTTCATATCTCAAAAAAGTCTTTAGGTTTTATTAGATTTATAAAAGACAGATAAGCTGTACCGACTCTTTCCGGAAAAAAGCCGAACTCCGGGAGGCGTGCCGTGCCTGGAGCTATAAAGAGTCACGAGCGCATGCGCGCACACACACACACACACAACACGTCATCGCATCATAGACTCTCTATTCGTTCCGGTTAAATCACAAAATAAAATGTACACAAACGTGTCCCTGCTCTTGATACAGAATCACTGATGAACACCTTTGGTTTTAATGAGAAAAAAAACTATATGATGGTGGATTTGAACCCAGAACCGAACCTCAGACACGCTCGCCGGACAAAAGTGCTCCCACTGGACCGCGAATTTATGAGAAGAATTTCAGGACTGACAATATTGTATTATGCTATAGTTAGGAGATGTGACGTTAAGGATGAAACTATCATGTTAAACATGACTTCCCCCACTCACCCACTTTTTAAAACAAAGTTACGCCACTGCATCGCATTATGGATAACTTTTGATTCACTATACGTTTGTGTTGTTGCCATTATATGCACTTACGGGCCGATTGCCAACAAAACACAGACATTTGATGCAGTTCACTCACCGCCTGCAACGATCTGCAAATCCAACAGACCTTGCTTATAAAACCTCCTTCACCGAAAATGCCGGGAACACCCTTGAAAAACAAACTGCATCCACTGTTCCCTTAACGTTAGATTCTTTGGGAAGCTGAACAAGGTTATCTTTCCCTCACAACCAAAAACACACTTCTTTGGTGACATTGTTGAAAAATCCTTCTCGACTTGCTTTACCCGAATGATGGGCGTGCTCTCTCCTGCTCTGGTTGGTTGGTGGGTGTGCACGCTTTTCCGGGAGAAGTGTCCATACAATGATTTTCCGCCCTCTATTACGACATCTATTTTTATTCAACTACCTAGTTAGAAAAACAAAGAATGTGATGTTCAGAACATGGTAACTACAGTATTTATGATAGTGGGAAGCAATGTCCCCTGGGAGCGTTTTACCCCACAGACTAGGTTTGAAAAAAAAAAAGATGTCATTCTGAAAATATAATTATATTTTCCTTAAATGACAAAGTAATCCTTAACTACTGGCCTTGCTCTTCTCATATCATATATAACTGTGATGTTCTGCAAAACAGCAAGCTTTAGAACACTTTTTTTCTTACTGTTAAAAATTATATCACTTAACGTGAAATCCGTTTTCTCTCAGGTACGTCACCAGTGTAAGCTTCGCAGTGAAAACTTCTACATCACTCTGGTCACCGTAGTCCATAAGGTATCTTGATTTTATCTAGTGGTTATTTTGGGAAAAACAGTAGGGGGGGCATTTTACCCCATGGGGGTGTTTTCCCTCACTCTACCCTACTCTTGCAATTACTATCTTCTAAACAAATTTCATTGTGAAATTAATATATTTTTGGTTTACATTTGTTTTTGGTCTGATTTGTGTTTACTTATTAAGGATTACATTATGTTCAACTTTCAACTGTTGAAAATGGAAATGCTTTATTAGTTCTTTCCCCATGACATGTCCTATCATAAGGAATGTTATTTAATTAATCTGCTACTTTTATTAGCTAAATGTAGTTGTCACATGTCTGTCTGCTTGTTTGGTCTTCCTGATGTGTTTTGATTCTGTCACATGTTCCTCGGTCTTAGTTTCCAGCCACTTGTCTGTTTCCTAGGTTACCCTCCTTAGTTTAGTTCTGTTCAGCTGTGTTTAGTTAATTATCTCGTTTCTGTCTGCTATTTAAGTTCCTCTTGTTCGCTCAGTCTTTGTCTAGTCACTGTTATGTAAGGTTGTGTTTCTGTTGCTTGTCTGCATGTTCCTGTGAAGATTAAAGTTTATGTTTGATTGTGATCTTCTGAGTCTTCAGCCTGTTCCTGGGTCACCAACTGTTACAGTAGTATACATAAATGTAAATATGGGGAAATAAGCCTTTGAAGTTCAGCTGTAAATATTATTTTTTAACTAACTATTTGTGGTTAGTTAACAGCATAAAAAATATGATCTAACTTTACATATGAGCTAATTAAACAATTTTGTTACAGTTACAATGATTGAAGAACTCACTATTTGTATATAGTCTATTAACATATAGAGACTACAGTGTGTGTGTATATATATATATAAAATTAACAATCTACTAGTTTGTACATGATTAAGTACTTTATTACTGTATACTTATAAAGTGTTACCCTCTGTTCCATAGACACAATGATTGTTATACTGTACAAACTTGTATATTCTATACCCTATAATCCTACCCAATCACAGGAAACCTTCTGCGTTTTTGCATTTTCAAAAAACATGACTTAGTATGATTTATAAGCTGTTTTCCTCATGGGATGAGATTCCAATGAGATTCGTTTCACATTCCATGAAATTGGTCAGACATGTTCTTTGGTCCTTTGGAAGTGACGTCATGTCGCATCAATTACCACAATGCACAGCACCTTGACCTGGAAATTAGAGAAACTATAACATTCAAACAGTGGAAGAAAATGGAGGAAGAATGTGATTCAGCTGCGAACACAGTCCAAAATCAGCCACAGGATCAAGAGCACCCGTGGCCGTATCTTAGCGAATTCTTTTCTTTTAGTGGTATTAGTAAGGATTCATACCAGATGAAATGTGTCCTTTGTCTCCCGCTTAACAAGGAAATATCGGCCTTCAAAAGTTCGCCATCAAATTTAAGGAAGCATATTGAGATAAGTATGTTAAGTATTTTGTTTTACTGATACAGTGTGTTTTTTTGTTTTTTTTTTGCAAGTTTTGACCTTGACAGGTGTGCCTTTTATATGTGTAGTAGGCCTGTTTTCACTAATGCATGCGATTTTGATAATATAAGGCTCACGTAATAAAATGTTAGGAATGCATTTGTAATTGTCTGTAAATTATTTGCTATGGTAATGTTAGTAGGTCCACAGGAAATTTGGCGCCTATAGCAGTATTGCTTTGAATTATCATCATCATCATCATCATCATTATAGTTTCGTGCTCTCATTGTGTTTGAATACATGCACAACACAAGAAAAGATATCCGTGAACTGATCGACCAAGCGAGAAAATGTGTTTCTGCTACAAGACCTGGATTACCAAAAATCATGTTGTATTGTCAAAACTAATGTAATGACATTCACTGTCATGTTAGCCTTACAGTCCTGTGTTTTTGTCAAATATAAACAGAAAAAAAAATTCATGTTTGATCGTCACTAAATGCTACTGTATTTCTAAAATCAACAAGTATTTAACATTATAAAGTGTGCAATTGGCTGCAAATGGCAGTTTTATTAATGCTGTAATCAGAGACTGCATAAGTGTAATTGTTACATTTATATTGCATACAATATAAAGACTTCTCTTTAAATATTTATTTGTTGTTTTTACAGAGAATGCACCCAAATTACCTCAAACTACTCTAAATTGACAGCACAGAAGAGAAAGATTGGGACCTCCACCCATGCTTCCAGCAGTAAGCAACTAAAGGCTGACTCCGTTTTCCCAGTCAAACATGTGTCTCCAGTCACTGTGAACAAAGCTATATTGAGGTACATCATTCAAGGACTTAATCCTTTCAGCACTGTTGATCTGCCATCATTTAAAGAGCTGATTCGTACACTGCAGCCTGGCAGTTCTGTCATTACAAGGCCTACTTTACACTCCAAGATAGCTGAAGCTGCTCTGATCATGAAACAGAAAGTGACTGCTGCCATGAGTGAAGTTGAATGGATTGCAACCACAGTGGATTGTTGGACTGCACGTAGAAAGTCATTCATTGGTGTAACTGCTCACTGGATCAACCCTGAAAGTCTTGAAAGACATTCCGCTGCACTTGCCTGCAAAAGATTAAAGGGCTCATACTTTTGAGGTACTGGCCAGTGCTATGAATGATATCCACTCAGAGTATGAAATACGTGACAAGGCTGTTTGCACAACCACAGACAGTGGTTCCAACTTCCTGAAGGCTTTAAGAGTTTTTGGTGTGGAAAACAATGATATCGAGACTGAGGCAAGAAGGTGTGAAAGTGATGACACTGATTCTGAAGGCTGTGGTGAGGGAAGTGATGGTGTGGAATTCAAAGACGCCTCTCTGGACCAAGA
Organism: Coreius guichenoti; assembly: GCA_039654105.1. Lineage (NCBI taxonomy): Eukaryota > Metazoa > Chordata > Actinopteri > Cypriniformes > Gobionidae > Coreius > Coreius guichenoti. The sequence continues at coordinate 6,278,655 of CM077172.1, read as the reverse complement.
CGATGGCTTTGAATTCCAGCTACCAAAACATCAGAAGTGTGCCTGCCACATACTTAACCGAGTCTCAAGCGTTGATGCCTAAAAAGCTCTCAAATGAACACTACAAGAAACTCTACAGATCTGTCTTTGGCAAGTGCCAAGCTTTATGGAATAAAAGCAGCCGATCGGCTCTAGCAGCTGAAGCTGTTAAAGCAGAAAGCAGGCTTCAGCTTTTAAGGCCAAACCAAATGCGGTGGAATTCAACTGTCATGGCTGTTGACAGAATTCTTCAAATTTGCAAAGCAGGAGAAGGCGCATTTAGGAATATATGCACCTCTCTTGAGGTTCCAATGTAAGTGTTTTTCCCCTCAATTGATGTAAACAACTTTGGGTTGTTGTTGTTGTATACTCTTTGATTATGCCGATTTTTCTCCTGTAGGTTTAATCCAGCAGAAATGCTGTTCTTGACAGAGTGGGCCAACACAATGCGTCCAGTTGCAAAAGTACTCGACATCTTGCAAGCGGAGACGAATACACAGCTGGGGTGGCTGCTGCCTAGTGTCCATCAGTTAAGCTTGAAACTTCAGTGACTCCTCCATTCTCTCAGGTACTGTGGCCCACTTGTGGATGCCCTACAACAAGGAATCCAAACACGATTCAAGCATGTATTTGAAGATCCTGAGATCATCGCAGCTGCCATCCTTCTCCTTAAATTTTGGACCTCTTGGACAAATGATGAAACCATCATAAAATGAAGTAAATTAATGCAAGCAACAAACTTGAAGAATTCTAATCTGGACAACAATTGAGCCATACCAATATTTATTTTTATTTTATTTTTTTTGCACTTTTTAGGACTATTATGAGCCGATCTTTGGCTGTGATCTCAATATGAATATTGATGTATAGTATTCATGCAGCAGGTTGTAGTTATCCCTCAGTGTTTCTTGAAACAACTCTCATATCATATGTGGCTTGGAAATGCTGTTAGAATTTATGCTAAAATAAGGAATTTGCATGATTTTAGACCTTTAGATGTAAATGTAGTTGAGACAACCCATAAAATTTGTTCCCAGAAGCCCCTCAACCACACCTCTCTGTGTGTCTGCTCACTCTGCTTGGACTACATCAGACTGCATCTGGAGCCTTTGGACCACAATATTAAGGAATTTGCCAACACTTCTTTGAAACCGACAACACATGAAGCCAGCAAAGAGTTGGATGGATATCTGGCCTGTGTTTCAGACACCAGGGAGTCTCTGCTCACATTCCCTGCTATTTGCAGCCTCTCTATCAAGACTAATACACCTCTTCCTGCATCGGCTGCCTGTGAGGCTTTTCAGTCCCAAAAGAGCTAGGCTTGACACTCACAATTTTGAAATTCAGCTTCTGCTTAAGTTAAATCTGAGGTTTTACAACTTTGAGAAGCATGTTACATACTGGCATTAGGTAGTAGTCTTATAGTTTGATAATTAAATACAAACAGTTCTAAAGCAGGATAAAATCTTATATGTGGTTCATTCACTTCATGTTTAAGCTTTTAATCTCTAAAAACAAGAATCTCTAGTTTTCATTCTTGCTGTTACTTTTACTTTTAATACTCAAGTACAAACCCGATTCCAAAAAAGTTGGGACACTGTACAAATTGTGAATAAAAACAGAATGCAATGATGTGGAAGTTTCAAATTTCAATATTTTATTCAGAATACAACATAGATGACATATCAACTGAGAAAATGTATCATTTTAAGGGAAAAATAAGTTGATTTTAAATTTCATGGCATCAACACATCTCAAAAAAGTTGGGACAAGGCCATATTTACCACTGTGTGGCATCCCCTCTTCTTTTTATAACAGTCTGCAAACGTCTGGGGACTGAGGAGACAAGTTGCTCAAGTTTAGGAATAGGAATGTTGTCCCATTCTTGTCTAATACAGGCTTCTAGTTGCTCAACTGTCTTAGGTCTTCTTTGTCGCATCTTCCTCTTTATGATGCGCCAAATGTTTTCTATGGGTGAAAGATCTGGACTGCAGGCTGGCCATTTCAGTACCCGGATCCTTCTACGCAGCCATGATGTTGTAATTGATGCAGTATGTGGTCTGGCATTGTCATGTTGGAAAATACAAGGTCTTCCCTGAAAGAGACGACGTCTGGATGGGAGCATATGTTGTTCTAGAACTTGGATATACCTTTCAGCATTGATGGTGCCTTTCCAGATGTGTAAGCTGCCCATGCCACACACACTCATGCAACCCCATACCATCAGAGATGCAGGCTTCTGAACTGAGCGCTGATAACAACTTGGGTTGTCCTTGTCCTCTTTAGTCCGGATGACATGGCGTTCCAGTTTTCCAAAAAGAACTTCAAATTTTGATTCGTCTGACCACAGAACAGTTTTCCACTTTGCCACAGTCCATTTTAAATGAGCCTTGGCCCAGAGAAAACGCCTGCGCTTCTGGATCAGGTTTAGATATGGCTTCTTTTTTGACCTATAGAGTTTTAGCCGGCAACGGCGAATGGCACGGTGGATTGTGTTCACCGACAATGTTTTCTGGAAGTATTCCTGAGCCCATGTTGTGATTTCCATTACAGTAGCATTCCTGTATGTGATGCAGTGCCGTCTAAGGGCCCGAAGATCACGGGCATCCAGTATGGTTTTCCGGCCTTGACCCTTACGCACAGAGATTGTTCCAGATTCTCTGAATCTTTGGATGATATTATGCACTGTAGATGATGATAACTTCAAATTCTTTGCAGTTTTTCTCTGAGAAACTCCTTTCTGATATTGCTCCACTATTTTTGCCGCAGCATTGGGGGAATTGGTGATCCTTCTTGACTTCTGAGAGACACTGCCACTCTGAGAGGCTCTTTTTATACCCAATCATGTTGCCAATTGACCTAATAAGTTGCAAATTGGTCCTCCAGCTGTTCCTTATATGTACATTTAACTTTTCCGGCCTCTTATTGCTACCTGTCCCAACTTTTTTGGAATGTGTAGCTCTCATGAAATCCAAAATGAGCCAGTATTTGGCATGACATTTCAAAATGTCTCACTTTCAACATTTGATATGTTATCTATATTCTATTGTGAATAAAATATAAGTTTATGAGATTTGTAAATTATTGCATTCCTTTTTTATTCACAATTTGTACAGTGTCCCAACTTTTTTGGAATCGGGTTTGTACATGTTCATATCCTGTTATATTAAAATAATGAAAATAATGACTTAAATGTTCTTATTGTATAAAGTAAATTTGAATTTTGGGACAAGTTGGGACACTGTACAAATTGTGAATAAAAAAGGAATGCAATAATTTACAAATCTCATAATGTGACATATGTGTGTCAGTGCGCCTGAGATGATGCCCCCCAATACTATCCAGCTGCAGACCCGCAGCGCCCACACACGTTTCAGCCACACACAAGCTAGGCCAGGGGTTTTCAAACTTTATGATGCCAAGGACCCCCAAATATGATGAACCTTTTATGAGGGACCCCCTTCCTAAAATCCATCTATATATTTTTTATGTATGAAAAAAAAACATTTAAACTGTTAGATAAATAGTAAGTGTGACATTATAAATACAACATATTGTTTCCAAACTTAAATTGGCTATACTTAATGTTAGATGTATAAACCTGAAGAAGAACGTTTGCAATTAAAAATGATTTATATAAGCAACTTTCACAATAATTGTATGTAAGTACGTACTGCGTTAAGAATACTGCCTTACAACCCCAGTGAGCAAGACAAAGGGAACTATGGTGAGAAAAACCCACTAGAAAGATACAAAGCAAACATATACAATTCTGGAAAGTATGTATATGGCAAGAAAGGAGAGAAACATTTAGAACTGAAACAGTTAGAATGTTCGGTAGATTTATCCATTTTTGCTTTGTCTTTTTATTCTCTGAAATTTTCTGGGGACCCCTTAGAACCTTCTGGAGGACCCCTGGGGGTCCCCGGACCCCAGTTTGAAAACCCCTGAGCTAGGCCACACTTCTCCATGTCTCAAGCCAAAAGTGAAGGGGCGGAGTTAAAATATAACAACATGGTGGAGAGCCGAGAGAGCGCAGTGAGTTGTTTGTAATGTCATTATGTGGTTAACAAGTTTAAAGGGTTAGTTCACCCAAAAATTCTGTCATTAATTCCTCACCCTCATGTCGTTCCAAACCCGTAAGACCTTCGTTCATCTTCAGAACACAAATTAAGATGTTTTTGATGAAATCCGAATCTCTGTCCCCTCCATAGACAAGCAATATAATTAACACTTTAATATAATTAACATAATCTAACGACTTATTCAACAATTTCGTTCTAGCCTGTGTCAGTTTCCTACGCAAATTCACGTTGCTTCATAAAATTAAGGCTGAACCACTAGAGTCACATGGACTATTTTAACGATGTCTTTACCTTTCTGGGCCTTGAAAGTGTTAATTAAATAGCTGTCTATGGAGGGGCCTGAGAGCTCTCGGATTTCATCAAAAATATCTTCATTTGTGTTCCGAAGATGAACGAAGGTCTTACGGGTTTGGAACGACATGAGGGTGAGGAATTAATGACAGAATCTTAATTTTTGGGTGAACTATCCCTTTAAGTGTTCATCCTCTAAATACCGATTATGTGCACGCATTTCACATTTTATTACTCGTGCGCTGTGTGGAATGCTTAAAAGTGTTTTCATCCCTTATCGTTTTCAGCATTTGTCGGACAGTTCGATTACTTTTTAGATTGGGGTGTAAATGGGCTTTTTAACTTTTTTATTTTATTTTAATATATATATATATGTGTGTGTGTGTGTGTGTGTGTGTGTGTGTATATGTATGATATGCATATTACATTATACATATTATATGTATATATAATATAAATGTATATATGTGTGTGTGTGTGTTATGTATGTTTGTATGTACGTATGTGCAAAAGTCCATATCGATCCACCAGATGGTGCTGTACACTCATCAAAATCAGTTCCTTCACCCAAAACTGCCTTTGAGTAAATTTGTCTTGAAGATGTTTCAGATGCTTTGGGTGTAAAGCCTATTAAATAACCACTGTTAGAAACTAAATATACATTTTCACTAATGAGGTCAATGTACTTTAAAGTAAATATCTCTAGTATAAAAAGGTTTGATGATAATATCATCACTTACATCACAGCAACCACCAACAACCTTCTACAGGAGTTTATTTCCTAGATGCAAAGTTTCGCATGTAATACAGGGAAGTGGAACCCACTACAAACAGACAATACAGCGTAGTATCTTGTAAACAAATAATTGAAGCATACGGTGCACACACTGCCAACATGTGATTTAAAGACAACAGTAGGATATATTGTTTCTGCACTCGTAAATATTTTGTATGATGGGTTTTTTATAGTAATTACTTAAGAGTTTTGTGTTTGTCAAATGGGTATATCCTACTGCAAAAAGCCATGGTAAAGTCATTTGGCTGTCGTGAAGTGCTTGGCCTTTACCCTATTTCCTGCTCTTAATGCTTGTCACTGTGGCATTTGGCATGTATAAAATTTGTGGTTAAACATTTTTCTCATTTTATAGCTCCTGGGCATATATTTACTACAGAGGTCCACTGAATAAGCTACTGGGAAGAAAAATAGGCTTTATGAGATGAGATCATCAACCTTTGCGCTCCTGGCATTTCTGAGGCCAAACACACACGGTAACGCTGTGTTGTCCAACTTGTCTGACAGGTGACATCTTGATGCCATTTTTATAGTAAAATATGAATATTACTTTATATTTTATGTCATGTTATATTGAGTGGTGTTATACTAGCATTTAGCTATTAAAAACTCCTAACTCTAAACATTAAACTTCGATGCAGCAACATATGTGACACCTCAATTTATGCAGCTTAGTGAGAAGAGATGTGCTATTACTGTTTTAAATGATCTAACTTACAAATTTTTGCTTACATAAAGGATTGAATGTAGAGCCAAAATATACAGACTTGGAGATGGGCCCTTTTGATATAGACCAGTAAGTAACCACCTGAATTTTTTATTTATTTATTTGTTTGAAAGAAATTGTTGTTCCTTAAAGATGCCTTAAACTTCTACACTGTTACAAAAAAAATCTATTTCAAATAAATGCTGTTCTTTTTTAATTTTTATAAAACAATCTTGAAAAAAATCTATTTCCACCATCTCCAGCTAAATCAACAAATTGTAATATATTCTGAGATATAATTGTCTTAGGGGGAAGTTTTACAGTTTAATTTGGCATTATAAGGTAATGAAGCTGAAAGGTGCTTCTTTGATAATTTAATGCTGACATTTCTACAAATATACACTTTTTTTTTACAAATTTTGCAATACAATATCATTTTTTTTTAAATAGTTTAAAAAAGAAATATTTTTAATATAAATGTCTATTTCTAACTACTTTAAAATAAATGCTGTTCTTCTGAACTTTCTATTCTAAGAATCATGAAAAAAATGTCACGGTTTCCACAAAAATATTAAAGTAGGCATGAAACGGAAGTTGCGAGAGTCTTTTCTTCTTGAGAAAAAGTGAAACGGCTTCTCGAACAAGAAAAAAAATGTGGGATGGATGGATGGATGGATTGGAATGGGTGGATGGATGTGATCAATTGGATGGATGGATAGATGGATGTGATCGACTGGATGGACAGATTGATGTGATTGATTGGATGGATGGATGGATGGATGGATGGATGGATGTGATCGATTGGATGGATGGATGGATGGATGGATGTGATCGATTGGCTGGATGGATGGATGGATGTGATCGACTGGATGGATGGATGGATGGATGGATGGATGTGATCGATTGGATGGATGGATGTGATCGATTGGATGGATGGATGTGATCGATTGGATGGATGGATATGATCGATTGGATGGATGGATGTGATTGATTGGATGGATGGATGGATGGATGTGATTGAATGGATGGATGGATGGATGTATGTGATCGATTGGATGGATGTGATGGATGGATGTGGTTTGCTATTGGTGGATCTCATGTGAGTGACAGGTTGTCCCGCCCCCCTGCCAGTAAACACATCATCAGAGAAGAGAAAAAATGATGCTGCAAGAGGGAGGGGACATTATTTTGATTAAACCGAATTCAGAAAGGCATAGAAAATAAATCATGCATTCTACGGAGCCCCTAAAGGGACATGGTTAGGCTTGCTGCGGTAGTCGGTTACATTACAACAGATTTAACTTATCATGTGAAGATAGTAAGGAGAGATGACTGACAGGACGATGGCGGAGGATTTGGTGTGGAACAGATTCAGAGTGTCACTGTCAAATATTTGATCTTGTAAAATGTGCGATCAGTACCGTGAGTAGAGTACGCGTGACCGCGAATTGGAAAGGGAAAGTGGAAAGCGAGCATGCATTCAAAAGCAATTTCGAAACTCCGCATACTGATAGTGGCTCCTTGATACCTGCAAATTATATACAATATAATTACCCAACTATAAAATTGATGACATGTATTTTTTGATGTATTTTTTCCTCCCATCACCATATCCCTTTAGGGGCTACGTAGAATGCATAATTACCTTTCCAAACATAGTATTCGGCTTCTGGCACATCCCTAATTCTGAGCGCAAGTTTGCCAAGGACAAACACCACTTAATTTAAAAATATCTACTACCACCATTTACTCACCATCATGTCATTCCTAACATGTATTCAAACTTCTTTTGTGTTTGACAGAAGACAGAAAAGAAAACAATATTTACATTTCTGGGTGAACTATCCCTTTAAGAGCTTTACATGTTCTCACATAGCCAAAAATACTTCGAACAATCAAGCAAGTTTGGAAACTGTTTGTTATGTGGTCATAACTCTTTCTGTCCAGGTGTCTGGGCAACTCTGACATCAGATGAGCAATGTCTTCCATCCATAACTGTTTTACTTCTGACCACTCAGGAAAACAGCCACAGAATGTCCAAGTGTCCATTTCCTGTCCTCATCCCATCTAAACTAGCACAATGCATCTATAATTACGTAACACAGGCATTTCTTTTTATGTGTTTTTCCTAGAAGCGTGTGTATACGCCGGTCTGTATGTGTTTGTGTGTTTCTGCACTTGTGACGCTGCATATCTCAGGGACGAGGCCATCCGAGGGGAACCTTTGGAAAATGACACAGAGGCTGATAGATGTGTTTGCCGTGGCACCAGGCAAAGCAAGCCTGACTGCCGCTCGCCTGCTTTTTCTCAGCAAACTGAATGTTGTTCTTATGCATCACTACTGTTAGAGTACAGTAGAGACCCTGCGGACTAAAGCATTTCAAATTGCATTTCAAATTTTGTCATCATTTTCTCACCCTCATGTTGTTTCAATTTAAACTGAAAGGTTTGACGTCACTGAAAGCAATTGCCATTTTGCATGTCACAGAACAACTGAACAATAACCTAATTTTCATATCATAAAGCTTCAGAAGACTTGAAATATAGTGCATGGCTACACTTTATGAAACTTTAATGGTGTACTTTTGTCCCTTTTGGAAGTATACACTACCATTCAAATATTTGGGATCAGTAAGATTTTGTTTTTTAAATAAATTATAACTTTTATTCAGAAAGGATGCATTAATTTAATCAAATGTGGCAGTACAGACATTTATAATGTTACAAAAGATTTCTATTTCAAATAAATGCTGTTCTTTTCATCAAAGAATCCTAGGGGAAAAAATGTATCACAGGTTCCACAAAAAATATTAAGCAGTTTTCAACATTGATAATAATGTTTCTTGAGAAGCAAATCAGCATAATAGAATGATTTCTGAAGGATCATGTGACACTAAAGACTGGAGAAATGATGCTGAAAATTCAGCTTTGCATCACAGAAATATATTACATTTTCAAATATATTAGGTTATTTTAAATTGTAATAATATTTCACAATATTAGTGATTTTCCTCTATTTTTGATCAAACAAATATAGCCTTAGTGAGCATAAGAGACTTTGAGAGAAAAAAGAAACTTTTGAACAGTAGTGTAAATCACCATCTACTTTCATTGTAAATTAAAAAGAAAAGTTTTTTCTTAACATCTCATTTTGTGTTTCACGGAAGAAAAAAAGAAATTACAGGGTTGGAATGACATAAGGATGAGTAAATGAAACAGTTTTCTTTTTTTTATTTGAGACCTAACCCATTAATTTCATTTAAAAAAAACACTTAATGAAATATTACAGTATATTCTACTGCATAATAGTTCAAATGTTATGTGCAACTCTCTTTTTAGTTTATACTAGTTGTACAAACTACCCCTTCAATTTAATTAAACTATTTTTATGATAGAAATATACAATTAGATATCAGCATCGCATGTTTCCATGCCTCCCACATCTATCTCATAAATCGAGTGTAAACTGTGGCTTCCTGAGTTGAAATACCTCTCTTGTGATGCTTCATGGCCGAAGTCAGAATGAGGTCACTGTCTCTTTAAGAAGCATCCTGCTGACTACCGTGAACACAACTCAGATCTCCGTCCGCAAATGCTGGTGAGAGGAGAGGAACACAGAAGAGTGAGAACCTCACAGGATCACCGATTCACATATGGCTGGAACATCTTATGCGAGTCTACTGTATGAAGATTAACTTTATTTGTAAGGTGAGTATTTGGCCGACATATTTCTTTTAGTTTCACTGCCTCATTTAAGTCTGCTGAAGCATTTCAAGTGCACTGGGATACAAAAATCTGATTTCACTACTTAAATTGCATTTTTTTTTTTTATTCATAATAATTTAAGTAAAACTTCTGAATGGGTTAGTATTTGTAGTATTTAACTTTTATATCTGTAATTGTTTTATACGACTATATTGTTTGTGCTGATTTCTAGTGAGTGAATCATTATCTTCATGGGAAAAGTGAAATTTAAGACCAAATTCAACAGAAAGCATCACTGAACTTCAGTGCATGTACATAAAGTGCATCATAAAGTTTGCTTGGTGCAAGGGATGGACATTTGATAGCGTTCATGCCACCATTGTTTAATACAAATGGAAACATGAACCTATATGAATATTTAAACATTAGCCAGATGCAATTGTGCAGCACTGGCTTATTAAGACATGCAAGAAAGTTTAACATGTTCTCTGTGATACTCTGTGGTCATGCAGCATTGGTTGTGGTTTTTATCTGCATTCTGTCTTTACTGTGTCCAGGATTAGACACAGTTTTGAGTGACAACTGTGCGTCATGATAAAGAAATGTCTGACTTACTAGAAGAAGTTTTGACCAGTGGAAAGATATTGAATTCAAACTGATCAGACGTTAAAGGAATGAAAATTCTTTAATGATCCTCATATTGTTCCAAACCCATATGCTGTTTTTTTTAGCAAAATATTTCAGCTTCGCTGTGACTTAAATTTCCATATGTTCTTCATGGCAATGTTAACGTCAACATATAAATGAATAAATTATTAAATACACAAATTATATAATATATAAATTATATAAAACTTAAAAAAATATATATATAAATCTGTATCATTTTTTTTAAGTTTTAATTTTTTATCATTTATACATATCTATATATACATGCACACACACATTGGAAAAGAGTTTGAAGATTTGTTTTTGTGAAGATTTATGTTGTGTTCTACAGCAGTGTTGTTATTGTTAACTAAAACTAAAATTAAAAATCATTTTTTGTGGGAGCGATTCCTTTCGGTGGGTCAGATATTAAAGGGATAGTTCACCCAAAAATTTAAATTGTCATTACTCACCCTCGTGTCATTCCAACAGAACACAAATGAAGATCTTTTTGATGAAATCTGAGAGCTTTTGTCGCTCTTTTGCCAAGCCTAAATTCAATCTGTTCATCATATAAAGCGATTGAGTTTCTTCAGAAAATTTGGACTACACCGCTCAATTCATATGGATTAGTTTTACAATCTCTTTATGAACTTTTTGAAGCGTCAAAGTGATAGTTGCGTAGCCGTCAATGGAGGGACAGAAAGCTCTCAGATTTCATCAAAATGATCTTCATTTGTGTTCCGAAGATGAACAAAAGTCTTACGGGTTTGGAACGACTTGAGGTTGAGCAATTAATGACAGAATTTGTATTTTTGGGTGAACTATCCCTTTAACTCTCATTCTGTCTTATATAAAAGGGAAGTAAGACAAACCGGCAGCACTGATGACTGATTATGTCTCCAAGCAGCTTACAGTATCTAATATTTTAGGCAAGACCTGTTTACTGTATTTTACTTATGTTTTCAGGACTCGCCCTCACAGTGGATGGAGGTTTAGTCTGATTTAGTCCAGTGGGGAACAGCTCTCCATTATGGATCCATTCGACAAGCTGAGCAAAGAGAACTTGATCTTCTATCTGACAGTTCCACTGTCTTCAATAATCATCTTCTCCAACCTCTTCATAATAATAGGCATCGCCTGCAACCGACAGCTGCACAACACCCCAAACTACTTCTTCTTGAGTCTGCTGGTGGCCGACTTGTGCACCGGCATTACCCTGCCTTTTATTCCCCGCATGACACTCGACCGGCATCTGGACTTCAAGCATTGTTTGGTGATGTACATCTTCCCCAACTTTCTGTTCTTGTCATTCCTCTTCAATCTAGTGATGGTGCATTACGAGCGCTACCTGTGCATCGTCAGCCCGCTCCACCACAGCCAGTTCTGGGTTCACCGGTGCTTCCCCTTGGCCTTGTTAACAGTTTGGCTCCCTCCACTGCTCTACGCATCACTTCCTGCCTTTGGATGGAATAATTGGGTGGAACCCAATGCCAACAAGAGCTCCAACCCAAACAAGACGTTCTTGAGATCAACCACGGCTGGCGACTCCTCCAGAGAGGATGAGGTTTGCTCCTACAAACAGGTTTTTCCCAAGGCCTTCATTTATCTGGAAGTGTGTGGATTGGTGCTGCCGGCCATGCTGTCCATCGTGGGCATGACGGGACGGGTATTGTGGATCGCACGCAAGCAGCTGCAGAACATCTGCAAGCTCCACCGCGCCGTAGACCGTCTTCAGCAGCAGCAGCAGCCGACCGACCACGAGCAGCAGCTTAACCTGCGTTACGCCAAATGCGTGGCCGCCGTGTCCCTCACGTTCTTGGTCTGTTGGGTGCCATACATCATCTACCAACTCATGTCTGTGACAGCTCTTCAGAGCGGCGTGAGCTTGCCAAGCTCATCTCTGTACATCATCATGTCCTGTACGGGAATCGGGAGCATGGCTGTCATTCCGCTGATACTGGGACTGGCCAACAAGCAGTACACTGAGCCCATCTGCAGGGTGATGCGTAAACTGAGAAACCGCTGGAGAGGAGGACAGAACAATAGAGATATCGCTCTTTGACGAGTGGACAATGAGTCATAGGATGTTTGAATTGAATGTGTAACTGAAAGTTTAAATGCTTTACATACACTACTGTTTAAAAGTTTGGGGTCGGTAAGATGCTCATAAAAGCTGCATTTATTTGATCAAAAACACAGTAAAAACAGTAATAATGTGAAATATTACCGTTTAAAATGTAAATATTTTCTATGTGAATAGATTTTAAAATGTAATTTATTCATGTTATGCAAAGCTGAATTTTCAGCATCATTACTCCAGTCTTCAGTGTCATAAGATCCTTTAGAAATCATTCTAATATGATGATTTGCTGTTCAAGAAACATTATTATTATCAATGTTGAAAACAGTTTTGTGGAAACCATGACACATTTTTCAGGATTTTTTGATGAATGAAGTGCTCAAAAGTACAGCATTTATTTGAAATACAAACATTTTTTGTAACATTATAAATGTCTTTACTGTCACTTTTGTTCAATTTAATGTATAAAAGTAATGCTTTCTTTAAAAAAAAAATCTTACAGACCCCAAACTTTTGAACTGTAGTGTAAAAGAACAAAACACTCTATTAGATAGTAATCACATGTATCTATCCCAGGCTCAACAATAAGGATGTCACGTTGGCCCAGGGTTTATAACAGAGAGTTTTGTGTTGCCTCTGAAAATCTTATATTTGTTCAACTCGTACATAGATTTGTATGCCTTACAAACTTAGATGTTCAGTTTTCTGTGATGTCCTTTACATTGTCACTGCAACTTGTGCAGATTTGTCACCAAGATAACAAAAATTATGGAAGCATCAGTAAAAATATGTTGAAAACTACAAGCGGTTAATAATGTTTTACACCACAAAAATGTGTTTATGAATTTACAGAATGATATTATAGCTGTATAATTCTTAATTTTGTTAAAAATGAAAATTCTGTCATTGATTACTCACCCTCATGTCTTTCCAAACTGTCGTTTCATAAAATTGAGGTTAAACAGCTGGAGTCACATGGATTACTTTAATGATGGCTTTACTATCTTTCTGGGGCTTGAAAGTGGTAGTTGCGTAGCTGTCAATGGAGGGACAGAAATCTCTCAGATTTCATCAAAAACATCTTCATTTGTGTTCCGAAGATGATGAGGGTGAGTAATTAATGACAGAATTTTCATTTTTGCGTGAAATAACCCTTTAATAACATTCATTAAATAAAAAATAAATAAAATGACATTTAATGAAAAATACAATTGTTATTTTATATAAGTATAAAAATACATCACTAAATATGTATTGTTTTTTCGTGTGGAAGAAAAAAGAAAGAAAAAATCTTTATTCTTGAGCTGTCCATCTATCCATCCATCCATCCATCGCCAAACTGTTCCCACAAAGTTAGGAGCATGAAATTGTCCAAAATGTCTTGATATGCTGAAGCATTAAGAGTTCCTTTCACTGGAACTAAGGGGCCAAGCCCAACCCCTGAAAAACAACCCCACACCATAATCCCCCCTCCACCAAACTTTACACTTGGCACAATGCAGTCAGGCAAGTACCGTTCTCCTGGCAACCGCCAAACCCAGACTCGTCCATCGGATTGCCAGACAGAGAACCGTGATTGGTCACTCCAGAGAACACGTCTCCACTGCTCTAGAGTCCAGTGGCGGCGTGCTTTACACCAAGGCTTGGATGCAGCTGCTCGGCCATGGAAACCCATTCCACAAAGCTCTCTGTGCACTGTTCTTGAGCTAATCTGAAGGCCACATGAAGTTTGAAGGTCTGTAGCAATTGACTCTGCAGAAAGTTGCCGAGATCTATCTATCATTACAAATTGAGGACATTAAGGACAGTAAGCTACAACGTATTTGTTTACCATACATTCATAATCCAAACATTTTCTGCTTAGATAAAGCATTTACAATGAGACATACATTTACGTCAAAGTAAATAAATTAACAAATATGAGAACTTTAAATTGACCAATGGTTTAGGATGTGATCATAGATGTGGTCAGATATTTTTGTGACTGAGATAAGTGTGTTTTTCAGAGGCCCTATGCTCATACGCTCATTCCCAGAAACTGTCCTTCCGCTGCCAAATGTGACTTCAACAGTGAATTCATCGCGGTGGGAAATAGTTAAATGATACACAGGGTCTGGAGAAAGTCTTTTGAATATTGTGTGTTTGCATACTATCTGTGTGACCCACAAGACAAAAAGCTAAAATCACAAAGTAACTGTAAACAAGAGATATAAAGACAAACTGAGCTGTCCTAATGGTTTGTGTTGCAGGGTAAAATGTGAAACATGTCAAGTCCCTTGAGAACATTTCAGTAACTTCACTACAAGCACTGGCCAATAGTCTCTAACGTTGATCATTACTCACGTGCATTTATATAAAGAAGAAAGTATTTGCTTAACCTCTTGGTCTGTACATCTGACTCTTTGTTCCCCATAGTTTTGAAATAGAAGCTAAAGAAGGTCAGTAGTGTAAAGAGTAAAAACCACAAACACACCCTCTTCCCTCCACCCACACACACACTCATGCACAAACACAAATTTATCTCTTGCACTTTCGATACCCAACACTTTCTTCCTTCTTGCTACTCACGGAGCACTCTGTTCGGCTAACGGAAGACAAATCATTACTATTGCTCATACTTACATTTAGGGATTGCAACCCCTGATCTTAAGTATTACATTTATTAGTATACTTGGTTTCACAGACAGGGCTTAGATTAAGCCAGGATTAGGCCTTAGTTCAATTAGGACATCTAAGTAGCTTTTGTAAATGTGCCTTAGATAAAAACATTACTGGTGTGCATCTTGAGACAAAACAATGGCAGTGACATATTTTAAGATTTCTCTAAGTACAAGTTGCTTTCAGTTGAAACAGCTCAAACATGCAATTTAGTCTGGGACTAGCTTTTAATAGTTAAATATCTATATTGTTCCAAAAGATATTTAGTTTTATTAACATAATGCTTTATAAATGAAGTATAGTATGAAACACACATAGTACAATATGATTACATTTTTATGAAAGAAATGTCTATATCGGACAGTGTCCAGACTATACTCAAATTTAAAATAAAACTAAAATAATACAAACAGTTTAAGTAAATTAAAAAAATGAGTATACAGTCTATCTACCATTTGACCCTTCAGTCTCTGAAGTTTTGATGAGAGCAGCTCTTATTGGCTAAGAAGAAAGGGAGGACAGTCACTCCTGCTTTTGTGCGCAGATGTTTGTGTAAGGTATGGTATGTTTATAAATATGAACGGCACATATATTTTATTGTAGAAGAACATTATATAAACACCACCCCAGTGTTTTTAGTCCAGTGTCTGGGAGACGATCAGATTCATTAAAGGTGCAGTGTGTGAATTTTAGCCGCATCTAGTGGTGAGGTTGTGAATTGCATCACCCAACGCTCACCCCTCCCTTTTGGAGCACATAGAGAAGCTACGAGGGCCGACACAGGACAAAAATGTCGTCGTCGGAGAGAGCAGAGAGTGACTAGCGCTCTGTAGAGAAGTTTGTCCGTTTAGGGCTACTGTAGAAACATGACAGCGCAAAATGGCGATTTCTCTGTAAGGGGACCCGCGGTGTATGTAGATAGAAATGGCTCATTCTAAGGTAATAAAAACATAACGGTACATTAAGTAAGGTCTTGGTCTTTATACTCCACTGAAAACATAGTTATGTATATTATATTGCATTTCTGTCAATAGATCCTCATAAATACTACACACTGAACCTTTAAATGCTTACGATGGAAATTTTTTAGAGCTATTTATAAAGCATTTTAAAGAGCTATAATAAACATTAGTGGACCTTGTCAGGGCTTATTTAAAAGTTATTTAAAAGATATTGTGACAGACCTAGATTTTTGACAATGGTATTATAAATAATTTATCTATATTCTCCTCATTTCCCCTTTACACTCATGGTCTGTTCGGACCCCATACATTTACAGAGCAATAAAAAATATATAATTTTTAATATATAAATAATATAATTTTTTTAAATACAAATGATATATAATTATATGATATATAATTTTTATGTACTTCTCAACTATACATTTATGCTGTGTTTTGGGGAATATGTGATACTTTTTTTTACCTATTTACCACAATTTCTCAACTACACCATTAGCTTGCATATGAAATATAATTTTTTTCTGAATTTTTTTTTTTTCTTTAATTATGATCTAAATTAAATGTGAATTGTTTCTGGATATTGATCTAGACAGAATTCTGCCATCTGCTGGTTAGAAGAAAACCTGTAGGAATTACAGTTTTAGAAATAATGTGTTTTGACCATCTATATCTAGTAGAGGGTCATAGAGATCCATTCATTTTTCTGGATGTGGCCAACTGTTCCTATCATTCTAACTTTTTTTGACATATTTTGTATATATACATACAATATATATATATATATATATATGCATGTGTGTGTAAACATTATAAAATACATTAAAATCAGTATTTTTGTGAAAGGTTAGAATTTGTTGCTGTTTTTTAGGTGTTTTGAAGTGTCTGTTTTCCCAATAATGCAACATAAACTTAAGAGTCAGATTGTATTTACAAATTATTTATTTCCATAAACCAAATATACAAAATCATTAACTTGAGAATAAGAAATTATTTAAAAATATGTAAATAAACCAGACATGTGAATGTGTGTGTGCGTGTGCATGTGAACCAGGCATGTGTGTGTACGTGTGCATGTGTTTGTGCATGCATGTGTGTGTGTGTAGTGTATGTGAAAAGTGTTTGTGTGTGTCACCCCTTCATATCTGCATTTGTGGCAGATTTTGTTTGCCAAACTCTATACAAATGCAGCCTGTTGCAGTCACACCTGTGTGTGTTTGTTTCTTATGGCGGTGACCAGAAAACTTAAAGGGTTTCATAAGATTGCCCCATAAATACAACTGTTTCCTCTCATCTGTTGGGAACTGTATATTATATATTCACTTGCATCATAAAATCCATCTGCACAGAAGTAGAATCCCTCAAAAAGCAGATGCATCCTATCTAGCCAGGTTAATTCATGCCATTTATTGTGCTGTGTGACCCTTCATCTGAAAACCAGATCCAATAAGATCCAATATAGGTAAGGTGCTTTCATCAATGACAGCAGAAGTGCAGCCACAAACCAGAATTTAAGATTAGATTATTTTACTTATCAGAGAAGGATAAGTGTATTGTTACTGAAAAGGTAACTAGATCAAAATCAGATACACTCGACCAAAAGCAATACTCATCTTTTTTTCCGGTTTGTTCTGCTCTCCATCATCTTTATTGCAAGCGGCAGCATCCTCATACTGGGCCGTCAGTTTCAGGATGTTATCTGTCCCTGTGCTTCTCCATGCTCAGAACATTCCGGTTTGGGATTGAAGCTCAGCAGATCTTCTGCTTAAAGAAAGAAATAGTTCACTCATTTGCTCACACTTATTTCATTCCAAACCTGTTAAAGAACATTCAAGCTGCTGTTTTGCATACATTGAAAGTGCATTGTGATTTTTTGCTCAGCCTGTCATTATACAGTACATGAGGAATCAACAGGTGGAAAAGTTGTCGGATGTGATTTATCTCCCTGAGAAAAAGCACATCTCGACTGACCTGTGCATCTGGGATCCTTTGAGTTGGAATGATTTACGCTAGACTAATACAGATTTATACAACCAAATGCCTACAGCTGTTAGATCTACACCTCTGAGATAAGCTTCTCCCGCTGAGCAGAACCAGACAGAGCTGTGCAGTGATCTGTATTAAAACGGACTCTTTCCCAAATGATAATCATGCATTTTCCTATAAATGGACCCTGCATTTTGAAGAGAGCATGCATTAGTATCTCTCTGTGTACACAGACATGATAGATACATCTCTATCGGTTTTGCTGTTTGATTCAAACAGTAGCTTATGGGAGTTTAGAAGATCCATTCCTGAACTTATCAGAAGTCCATAATCGGTGGATTCTGATGCTCATGGACCGTTCCATGTTGTTAGATCATAACAAACTAATCTTTGTCGCTTTGTCATGAGGCTAAAGCTCCACAGTGTTTAGTCTCCATTGCTTTGTTTACTTCTGATTTTTCTGCACCTGTGACAAACGATTTGTGACCTATGGCATTTATGGCATGCAAACAATGGTTTATCACACATGCAGTAGTCATATTACATACCATTAAACCACTTCTCCTTTCATAAAACATATTTAGCTATACTTACAACTTAAATAATAATCATGGGAAGCTACAGAACTGTGTCAGAAAGCTGTAAAGAACTGAAACTGTGTGAGATTTCATCTTAGGGATCTCTGAGGTCAGATAACACAAAAGCATTGCAAGAAATATGTTTTTCTGCTCACATAAATAAATTACTTTAAACTCTTTAATCAGATGAAATTATACAATTTGTAACCAGAAATATACATACAGTGGGGAGAACAAGTATTTGATACACTGCCGATTTTGCAGGTTTGCCCACTTACAAAGCATGTAGAAGTCTGTAATTTTTATCATAGGTACACTTCAACTGTGAGTGACGGAATCTAAAACAAAAATCCAGAAAATCACATTGTATGATTTTTAAGTAATTAATTTGCATTTTATTGCATGATATAAGTATTTGATACATCAGAAAAGCATAACTTAATATTTGGTACAGAAGCCTTTGTTTGCAATTACAGAGATTGTACGTTTCCTGTAGTTCTTGACCAGGTTTGCACACACTGCAGCAGGGATTTTGGCCCACTCTTCCATACAGACCTTCTCCAGATCCTTCAGGTTTCGGGGCTGTCGCTGGGCAATACGGACTTTCAGCTCCCTCCAAAGATTTTCTATTGGGTTCAGGTCTGGAGACTGGCTAGGCCACTCCAGGACCTTGAGATGCTTCTTACGGAGCCACTCCTTAGTTGCCCTGGCTGTGTGTTTCGGCTCGTTGTCATGCTGGAAGACCCAGCCACGACCCATCTTCAATCTTCAAGATCTCGCGATACATGGCCCCATCCATCCTCCCCTCAATACGGTGCAGTCGTCCTGTCCCCTTTGCAGAAAAGCATCCCCAAAGAATGATGTTTCCACCTCCATGCTTCACGGTTGGGATGGTGTTCTTGGGGTTGTACTCATCCTTCTTCTTCCTCCAAACACGGCGAGTGGAGTTTAGACCAAAAAGCATCAGACCACATGACCTTCTCCCATTCCTCCTCTGGATCATCCAGATGGTCATTGGCAAACTTCAGACGGGCCTGGACATGCGCTGGCTTGAGCAGGCGGACCTTGCGTGCGCTGCAGGATTTTAATCCATGACGGCGTAGTGTGTTACTAATGGCTTTCTTTGAGACTGTGGTCCCAGCTCTCTTCAGGTCATTGACCAGGTCCTGCCGTGTAGTTCTGGGCTGATCCCTCACCTTCCTCATGATCATTGATGCCCCACAAGGTGAGATCTTGCATGGTGCCCCAGACCGAGGGAGATTGACCGTCACCTTGAACTTCTTCCATTTTCTAATAATTGCGCAAACAGTTGTTGCCTTCTCACCAAGCTGCTTGCCTATTGTCCTGTAGCCCATCCCAGCCTTGTGCAGGTCTACAATTTTATCCCTGATGTCCTTACACAGCTCTCTGGTCTTGGCCATTGTGGAGAGGTTGGAGTCTGTTTGATTGAGTGTGTGGACAGGTGTCTTTTATACAGGTAACGAGTTCAAACAGGTGCAGTTAATACAGGTAATGAGTGGAGAACAGGAGGACTTCTTAAAGAAAAACTAACAGGTCTGTGAGAGCCGGAATTCTTACTGGTTGGTAGGTGATCAAATACTTATGTCATGCAATAAAATGCAAATTAATTATTTAAAAATCATACAATGTGATTTTCTGGATTTTTGTTTTAGATTCCGTCTCTCACAGTTGAAGTGTACCTATGATAAAAATTACAGACCTCTACATGCTTTGTAAATAGGAAAACCTGCAAAATCGGCAGTGTATCAAATACTTGTTCTCCCCACTGTACATATCACATATAAAAGAAAGATGAGAATTTTGGTATTCCAGAGGGAGTCGACTTTTTTAACTCGAGAACCGCTTTTACCGATTCAGAAGGCTGCGATTCATTAATGAATCATTCAGACCACTTTTGAGAACCAGTTCAAATGATTCATTAAAAAAAGATCTGACCTCAAAGAACGATTTATTCCTGTGGGTAAAAGAAAAATCTGATGGCAGAGAATATTCTCTTAAATATTCCTACTGGTTCCTTAAATTTTCCTACAGGTAGCTATAATATAAATGTACCCTATATTCCTGCATGATCCCTACACAGAGAACTACAATCCTTCATGATTCCTGCAGAACATTTCTTGTGTGTAACAGAAATCAAGCGTTCTCTGCTGCCCTCATGTGGCCACAAGAGGAAACGCCACACTTCAAGAGATGCCATAAAGAATTGGGAAATTCTTACAGAATGATCACATAATTCTAAGGATTATTAGAAATATAAAATGCACTTTAATTATTTGGAAGCACAGAAAAATGTAGGCTACATAAATTCAAACATGAGTTAGCCATATAATTAAGGTATATTTGAACTGAATGGTTGAAGGACCAGGGGATTTTTCATGAACGTCAAATTGGGGCAATTTGACACGCGTTTTAAATGTTAAAAATGTATCAGATTTATTTTTAAAAATGCCTTGGCCAGAACAATAGTTATAGTTAGATATTTAATTTTGTATGTTGTTTGTATTCTTTTTTTGTGTTTCATAATTGTTTTACTGTTTATATTTTGATGAAACTTATTATGAATTATTTTCATGATTTGTTATCACAACTTTTTTTCTTTATCAACTTAGATAATTAATGTGGTTCCAATAACATAATATTTTGATTTTCTGTTTATCATTAAACTGATCTCCTCCTTTGTAACTCAAATTTTTAGTTTCAATTAATTTTAAGGCAATGAGGTTACTTTTTTAAGCCAAAATATATTTTTTTTCAGTGTGTACATGCAAAAAGCTGTTTAATATAAGTTCCTAGTGTGACAACTTGCCCCATAAGCTATTGGTATTGGGCCTTGTTTTCACAAAAGGTCAGTGTGTGTTCAATTAACTTTTTCCTGGGCTATAACTGCAAATATTTCAGGTTTGTATGTCATATACAAAAAAAAAATAAAAATAAATGTATGCTTATATTAACATTTTATGTTTGCTATGTAATTATTTTTTTCTGATTCATATTTGTTTTATTACTGTTTATATTTTGATGAAAAGCCTGTCTGGTTCCCCGTGTGACAACTTACCCCATACGCTATTGTTATTGGGGCATGTTGTCACAAAAGGTAAAGCAAATCTAATTTCTTCTTTCTTTAAATACTATAATTAAATATGAGCTTGGCGTTTTCTTGACAGATTTTCTGAGATAACCAGCATGCTTATATTTATTTTACAAAGAGCATTTTAAAATATTTACCTTTATGATTTTGAATTTCCACCTCAAAGTTCACCCAAAAATAAAAGTTGGCTGTTAATTTATTCACCCTCAGGCCATCCAAGATGTACTGTCTTTTCTTCTTCACTAGAACAGTAAAGGAGATATTTAAATGAAACCGTGGTCCTTGGTGATTCATATATGTCAAGTCAATTCATAAGTCAATGGCTACTGTCACTTTTGAGTAAAAAAAAAACATGGCATACAGGCAAAACAAAATTAATACCAGTAGCTCCTGGCGATACATTGAGGTCTTATAAAGCGGAACGATCGGTCTGTGCAAGAAACTGAACATTATTTACAACATTAATTTATAATATTACCTGAAATCCACAGCCTGGGCAAACGGTCCTGGGGCATAATGTCGCATAATGACATTTGTGCAGGAGCAAACTCACACGTGACCTGACGCTGTGTTTGTTTTCAACAGAGAGGGAAGACGCGATTGTTGTAATGTTCGTCAAAGTGGTTCATACTTGTGCTTATCCTGGATGCCGCAACCTATATATAAAAAATAAGTTTATGTTCGCTTGTGCGATCTCAATCGGGAAGATTGACTTTTCACAGATTCCCAATGTTTGAGCTCCTGCGCATACATCATAATGTGATAGGAAGCTCGCGCTCCAGTGCCATGAACGCGCTCATGACCGTTTGAGCTCGACCTCGATCTCGATTTAAGAGCAAACTTTTAACTATGCATGCCAAGCCTTTACCTATTTTTTGCCATATGATTCTATGATCAAGCGAACTCGTGAACTGAACTATTCTGATAGTATTCTAAACTAGTCTTGTATATGCAATGACATATTAACTTGCTTGTACTCGTGCATTCGCAGTGCTGGGTAGATTACTTACAAATTGTAGCCCGTTACAGTTACTGATTTCAAATTACATGACGAAAATTGTAGTTACATTACATTACATAATTACATATTTTAGGTGACATCTGACTACTTTTTGATTACTTTTTAGACTAGGGTCAAAGTGTTTGTGAAGGAACTGCAGGGGATTCGTAAATTGATAAATGTAACAATTAAATCATAAAAGAAATAATTTTAAAATAAAACACAAAAAGGTGTGACTATTAACACACTGTTAAAAATTTTAGTGTGAAATTACAGTATATTCCAGGTTAATAATTGCATGGCTTTCACAGTAATTCAACAGTAGGACGTCTCTTGTCTCTAACTGCACTCTTGGAATATCATACTGTATTTCTACAGTGCATATGTACTATGAAGGTACCCAGCATGCAGTGCGGCATGAATACATTATGCTGTGGAGTTTCTTGATTCGTGTTGGTTTTATCTGTGCTGCTGAACTTATTTTTGGTTCACTTTTAGCAGTTTGTGTTGTTTGTTTATTTTGTAATGTTCAGAATTTATCTTTATTATTATTTGTTGAGTGTCACCATTGTTGTGTTTTGTATGGCTGTGCGTCATTAGGTGATGGGGGGGGGGGGAAATCTTGTGTTGCAAGATGATGTCACACCTTTCAAAGATAAGTCTCAGCAGCTGCTTTACTATTATGAAATATCGATCTACAAACATTTATGAATTTGAAATAAGATAATGGTAAATCTTTATGCTGAAATAACGCTAATAATAGTATAGTTTGACTAACTTTAAATTAGCCAATTAGCTTTTTTTATATTCTAGCTTGTCATCGTTTTAACACATATTTTAATTTGTCACACTTCTGACTTGGCTAGATCAAAAACACAATGGAACACTGATCACCATAATGGTGACTTCAAAACAATTACAGTAGTAAACTATATAATTTCTTACGCTGCATTCACACGGGGCATCGTCGTCAACGCTTGGCGGAGGGCGTGTCTGAAGCTTCGTGATGACGCAACCGTCATAGTGACAACAGCCAATCATACTACTTTTCCGGTGTTGCATGAACGTAATTGGCTAGCGTCTGCACTAGGGTATTTGCATAGGCGATCTGATTGGCTGACGCCTGCGACTGCGTTGACGCTTGAAAAGTTGAAAAAGTTTCAACTTCTGCCGCAAGCAACTCCAGTGACACAACACAATGGAACCCACAATTCAGTTTGGCAACGCATGACGTCACCCATTCAAAGTAAATGAGAAGCATTGACGCCGACGCCCCGTGTGAATGAAGCGTTACAGTGGCATGGTTAAAGACAACTTTATCATGTGAATTCACAGTTAAAAAAAAGAGCAGTAAATTACTGTGATGTCAGCATCATTTTGCTGTTAATTAACAGTAATTCGTAAGAAAATGAACCAGCATGCATTAATTTCACTGTAAATTTCTGACTACACTAATTTATTGTAAAATAATACTCTTTAATTCTGTAAATTCCTGGCAATGTTTTTACAGTGCAGCCAACTAACTAGTGGCTGGTCTGCAGTTTCCCCTTCCAAAAACTTGAACGTATATAATAAAGGCAATAGGCTTTTTTAGAAGATAGAAATCAATAAATTATGAACTATTTACTGCCATTGTGTGTATAACATATAATCAATAAAAAAGTAAGTGTAGTCTGATTATGAGCAGTATAAAATGTAATATACTACAAGTACTCAATTTTTGGAATCTGATTATGTAATGCAGATTGCATTTAATCCGTTACTACCCAACCCAGCACTGTGCATTTGGCAACAAAATTCTCTACTAGTTTGTTTATCATCTTTTGGATTTTGCAAACAAATGAGAGAGGTGCAGCCCTGCAGTCCCACAGACCAATCACTGTAGAGAGCTCTGAGTCTATATATAGCTGCTCCCAAACCCCCCTCACACTACTACTACCTGCTGCAGGTAAAACAACGAACCGTGTCCCGCAAGCACGCTCAAAGGCACCTCTAATCCACACCATGTCGTTCAAGGGCGCTTCCAGGAGTTTCTCCAGCTCAAGCCTGTCTGGAGGCATGGGCTCCAGGGGCAGTTTTTTTGGGGCTATTTCCCCATCCGCTATAGGGAATCTGGCAAACACTATGCGTCCGTATGTGCAGATCAACAGCAACGCTTTTTCCCCAGCAGATGATAAAGAGACCATG
This sequence comes from Coreius guichenoti, assembly GCA_039654105.1. Classification (NCBI taxonomy): domain Eukaryota; kingdom Metazoa; phylum Chordata; class Actinopteri; order Cypriniformes; family Gobionidae; genus Coreius; species Coreius guichenoti. The sequence goes on along the minus strand of CM077172.1, from coordinate 6,253,846 downwards.
AAGGGTCTGAATGACCGTCTGGGGGATTATCTGTCAAAAGTGCGACTGCTGGAGGAGTCCAACAGTAAACTGGAGGAGCAAATCAAAGAGGCTCTGATGAGAAAAGGAGCTGAGAGCGGCAGAGACTGGAGCGCCTACGAGAGGGTCATTGCTGATCTGAGAAACCAGGTGAGCAAATAAAAGGTTTTGTTAAGTATCCATGCATGCTTTTTTTATCATAATGTACACAGCCAATGTTTGGACACACCTGGTCATTCTTTATTATGGCTATTTCCTCATTTTAGAATGATAGTAAAGTCATCAAAACTATGAAATAACACGTTGAAATAACACAGTGGACGTTATATTTGAGCTTCTGCAAAGCCTCTCTACCCTTGATTCCAGCTCTGCTCATTTTGGACTTTCTCAACTTCATGAGATGCAAGTTAATGCTGGACACTTGTTGATGCTTTTCACTATCTGCTCCAACTCATCCATTCAAAATCAAATTTTAAATTAAAATGTAATTTCAAGCATATACGTGTCTAAACATTTGTGTATCTGGTTTAAGCTTGTAAGAACAACTTCAAGAACTGTAATGACCTTTAAACTTTTAATGAGAATGTATGAAATTAATAAAATTTTTCGGTTGCACTTTATTTTACAGTATGTGCACAGAAAGTACTAGGTAATATATGGTAACTACATGGTTTAGGGGTAGGTTCAGGGTTAGTATATAGTTATTACCCAGTTATTGTAATTACAATAATAAGTGCATGGGGAACAGTACTGTAAAATAAAGTGCTACCGAATATTCAGTTGGTTTAATAAAAAAAATTGCCTATGCATTTTTAGTTAGTAACCTTTATTTTACCAAGTAAAGAGACACATTTTTCATTAGTGACCTCGCCAAAAGCAGCAAGACAGACAAAAGATAATTGTTGTCAAATGGAAGAAATATTAAAAAGAAAATTAAAAAGAAAACTGGGTGTATTAAAAAGGGCCACAAAAACAAATACTACATGAACTGCATTCACGGAAGAGATACATTAAAAAAAATCATAAAAATAAAATGCATATAATTATTAGTACAGTAGCCATGTGGCAATACTTTCAAAATACACATAATTTTTTTAAATATTTTTTATGAGATGTAACAAAATACTGAGCTACTATGCAAAAGTGTATTTGTTTTATATTTATTTTATTTGTTTATTTTATTATAGTTTATTTTCCTCTTTGGTTATCAGCATAAAGCCTAATGACAGTTGTAGCTTTTTTCCCCCTGATTTGCTGTATTGAGACAGCTCAATGCAAGACAATGATATCAGTGTGTTTGTAGATCCAGGAAATGAATTTGGACAATGCCAGACTGTTTCTACAGATAGACAATGCGAGGCTGGCTGCTGACGACTTCAAAGTCAAGTGAGATATTTATTTATTTATAATATTTAAGAAATGTATTAAGTTTTAACTAAATGCAAATATACATATATCATGTCAAAAAAAAAAGTTTAAAAAAAGCTGTCAATATGCTGTAAATGTGACACACCCTGTAGTCTCTCATGTAAATGAACGGTCCCATCCGGGCAGGTTTGAGTCAGAGCAGGGCATGCGGCAAGGGGTGGAGCAGGATCTTGCACGTCTCCGCAAGATGCTGGACGACACTTACATGGGCCGCATGCAGCTGGAGAGCCAGATCGAGTCTATGAGAGAAGAGCTGGCGTTCCTAAAGAAGAGCCACGAGGAGGTATACGCCTTAAACACACTATTCAACACTGATTAAACACCAGCACCTGACACATACACATGTACTACTCACTGATCTGTGTTTGTATGAGACTCCAACAGCCTTCTAGTCTAGTTAACAGATATTTAATATTAATATTGAATAAACTTAAAATACATTCTTTTATATGTATAATCAATGACTATAAGTAAATTGTAAACCTATCATAATTTTTAGGATGTGTCATTCACAATGATTCATACTTTTGTCTGATTTCTGACTTTTCTGTTTCAAATCAAAGGTTGATTCATCTGGTTTGATTCAAGAACTCTTTATTGAAGCTCTTTATTTATTTATTTAATTTAAAGGGGTTCTATATGGAAGCTTGTTTCCAACATGGAATAAAACAATTTAAAAGATAATTACGACTTTTATATCTCACAATTTCTTTTTTTCTCACAATTCCTAGGTATAAACTCACAATTGTGAGTTATAAAGTAAGTATTCCAGGATATAAACTCGCAATTCAGACTTTTTTTCTCACAATTACGACTTTATTTCATGCAATTCTGACTTTATAGCTCGCAATTCCGACTTAATATATCACACAATTCTGACTTTATATCACACAATTGCGGCTTTATATCTCGCAATTCTGACTTTATATCACGCAATTCTGAAAAAAAAGATGTAAACTCCCAATTGTGAGAAAAAAAGTCAGAATTGTGAAAGTCGCGATTACCTTTTTTATTAAGTGGCAGAATCAAGCTTCCATAGTTATATGTAAATTCAGAAACCCTTGTTATTAGCGACACCGGTGGCCATTAGGTGAACTGCAGCCAGCAACTTTTTGCTTGTGCGCAGACTCGTGCACAAATAACGTACAAGAGACTGAATGTGATTCAATGCACCGATATACTCACGGAGAAGTTCTTTTTCGTTTTTTGCTTAGAAGTAAAAAGGAAATACCTTTGCAGCGCTTTAACGAACATCCAGACGCCGTCTGCTAAGAGCAACCATTAGATGAATATGTAATTGTATATGTGTTGCGCGCTTTCCTCTCAATAACAAAATAAACAAAAATGAAAGCGGCAGTTAAGAAAGCATCTGATCATAGCGATGTGGATATGTTTGACTTTGCACAAACTCTGCAATTCAGGTAATAAAAGATGAGGTAATAAAAATTACACTGTTGATAGTTTGATTATGAAGCACTTTTTTGAGACTATAGACTAGATATGGCTATGTGAGAATGAAGTTAGAATTAATCCCTTTTCTTTTCATGACACATTGACAATACAGTACAGAATAGCTCTTCCGCCATTATCCTGAACATAATCATCCGTTTCATAGAGCGTAAACGCCACATCCTTTTATTTTCCCGGCAAAAACGTCCTTCACATAAAAATCAGTCTACAGGCTTTCATAGACAGCCTAGGAAGTTGGGCAAGGTCTCGTTTTTTTTTAAGTTTTATTACAAGCTGTTCGCACATTGGCAATAAAAAAATTATTAATACATGGAAATTCTTCATATAGCCATGTTGGCCTATTTAGAAATTTAGAAATTTAGAAATGCCTATGGGGAAAATATATGTGGGCAAAAATACTTTCCAAACAAAGTGGGCAGTCACCATAAAATCAACAGGTGTGTTCGACTTGAAGTGGCGCTGCACAGAGCGATCCGTCTGCTCTCTAATCCTGCTGTACTTTGATGTTGTACACCGATCGGTCTGCACATCTGTGCAGATCTTCCCACTTGGTTTTCAGTGCTTTAGGGCAAGCTCTAAACAGCATCAGTTCTCTAGTAGCCACACTGTTGTCATATCCTGTTATTATAAACCATATAACTAAAGTCATTTATCATTTTATTTCACAGGATGTCGCCAGCCTGCAGAACCAGATCAGCAGCTGTCAAGTCAATGTGCAAATGGACAATAAAAACAGTCCAGACCTCAATGACACCATTAGTAACATCCGCATGCAGTACGAACGAGCTGCGCAGAAGAGCCGCGAGGAAACTGAAGCCTGGTATCAAAACAAAGTCAGTCATATTGTGCATTCTTATGTTGTCTCCCTGTGTTTTAGAATTGTTGGCACTTTCTATCAATACACTACGCTTTGGTGTTCCATTACAAGGCTACAAATACAACAAATACTACAAAATACTAGCCTAGATATCTAGACGCACCCTAGCGGCAGCAAATGTAATTTGCAGCCAGGTTCGTCTAGCAACTCTCCGTTGGCTTGCGAGCTTGAAAAGCCAAACTCTAGTCAGGCCAATCACATCGTGTATAGAGTCGGTGGGCGGACTTAATGAGAGCAGAGTTGCGACGGTTCCGCGTGCTACTTGAAAACAAAGAAGCTGGCGAACAGCGGTCTTTCAAATCGGCTTTGGCCGTGACTCTGGAAGACTTGGAGTTAAGCTTTTCTTTGAGAAAAGAACAAAGAACGGCACTGAAGTCATTCTTAAAAAAGGAAGATGTGTTCGGAGTTTTGCAAAAGTTGAATCTATCAACTAGCTCCGCTTCACCTTCTTCGTTGCTCTGGTTGGTTGTAGCGCTATCCTATTGCTTGCAGAGGGAATTTGAAAGACAACCGTTAATCCCGCCACTCGGATTGAGCCCTGCCCTGTGTGTTCCCAGACCCAACATCCTGATGTGGGTCTGGCTTGTCAGGCTAACAAAATACTACTTTATTTTTAAATTCCATCAATCCATCCCATTATTTATTTATTATTAAATGTAATTTATTTATTATTTATTTATGCTACACAATAAACTAAGGGTAGTATACTACAAATAAGGGTGCTAAACTATATTTAGAAATTCAGCAAAAATTCTACAGAAATTGCATTCCTCAAAAGAAACTAAGCTTAATCACCTCCTTTCCTTCCATTTCTGTGAGTTGTGACTCTATTTTGTACCCTATGGGAAAGTACCTTTTATTTAGGAGAGCTTTGTGCATAATTATAAGGCGGACCTATATTATCATGTGACCTGAGTATCTTGTTCCTCTTTGTTCCTCTCCATCCAGTTTGACAACATAACAGCTGAGGTGACTCAGAACACAGAAGCTCTGCAGGCAGGAAAGGCAGAGCTGAATGAGCTACGCAGGCAGAGACAATCTCTAGAAATTGACCTGCAGGCTCTGCACAACATGGTACAGTACACAAATTACACAAATTATCTGCTTGACAAATCATTCTGCATTCTACACAGTCAGCACTCTCACCTGTCAGACTTGTGCATCATTCAAACGATTATGAAATGTTCGATGCCTGTCTCTGTGCATGCATGTCATCTGAATTTACACATTATTCCTGTGCACCCAAGTGTTTTTTTAACCATGGGAAAACAGAAGCTGTTTTTATACAGTGGTTTGTCAAGATTTTTTTTTTTTGTCAAGATAATTTTTTGAACTTAGCTGAAGCACAATAAATGATTGCATAACTTGACGCACACAGTCATTCTTTATTATTATATCCCTCATTCCATTTTAAATCAATGCATTGCAAATATAATATTCCATATCATGTAAATAAATACTGTTTCATTTTCCACATTTTAGAATAATAGTAATCTATGAAAAGTACTAAAAGTACTAATAAAAAATACAATTAATAAAATATAATTAATTTAAGAATTTATATTTCTAATTGCAAGCATTTAAGCAGAGGCCTTTATTTCACAAAGTTCATGAGAAACATAAACTCAACTCAAGTCAAGAGTGTCCAAACTTTTCTTATTCTCCTTGGTTGCAGATTCGTTCGCTTGAAGATTCACTGCATGAAACTGAAGCACGTTACGGTCAGGAAATCAGTGGACACAACTCTCAAATCATGCAGCTGGAGGGAGAGCTGGGACAGGTGCGTGCCCAGGTGGAGCGCCACACGGCCGAGTACGAGGCGCTGCTCAACATTAAGTCCAAACTCGAGGCAGAGATCTCCAGCTATCATCGTCTTTTGGAGGGTGTTGTTGACGACAAGGGGGACAAAAACAGGTAAGATGGAAAGTTTGTGAACAGTGATTAAAAAAAATGGATGGCGAAAAAAAAATTCCAGCTAGAATGCTAGAATCATCCATTACACCCACTGGTGCTCTTTGTGTGGCAGTCAAAAATGACCGGAAAAAAAAATATTTAAATGAAATGAATGTACTATATTTTAGTTTAATAATTTAGTTTGGTATTTTTAGGGGATTTTATGGTACTAAAGAATATTTATGCTGTAGTTATAATCCATTTATTCACTTTTTGAGCATGGACCTGAAAAAGCCATAAATCTAAACAAGCTGTGTTCCAAATTTGAGCTTGATATCTCAAAAAATGAGCTTTCAGTAAGATTTTGTTTGGGTGCAGTACCAAAAGTTTCCACTAGATAAAATTCGTCTCCCATTCATTTCCAATGCGGTCAGTGACCGCGAGGAGTACAAGTGACTATCTTTTTTCAGGACCATTTAACCTTTTCAAATCATGTCCATGATTTTTTTTGTGTGTTCACACTGCAAGTGCCAAAACATTTACCAAGTTTCGTACCATCCCGAAGAAGTAAAAAATTCTAAATAAATTTAAAAAAAAAAAAAAACATAACATTTTTCGGTCAAAAATGACTGAAGAGCACCAGAGGGTTAATTGCCTCAAGTCCTTAATGAGCTGAATTATTTGTTTTTCTTTTTAAAAAGGACAAAAGCTGACACTGGGTTGATACCCTTTCAAAAGGTACACCTTTGTACCTTATTTGGTACATATTAGAACCTATAGAGAACATATAATGGTGCATATTAAAACCTTTTGAAAGGGTACTGTCCCACTTATACCATTTTTTCTGAGAGTGTGAACCCTGATCCCATAGAAGCCCTTATAGGGAATCAGTACCCACTCTTAAAAATAAAGGTTCTTTATTGGCATTTATAGTTCCATGTGGAACCTTTAACATCCATAGAACCTTTCCACTGCACAAAAGGTTCTTTATAATGTAAAAAGGTTCTTCAGATTATTAAAAAGTTCCATGAAACATTCTTTGTGGAACCCAAAATGGTTTTTCTATGGGAAAAAAACCTTTTAGAACCTTTATTTTTAAGAATGTAGGACAGCATGGGCTAATATATCAAAGATTCACCGTATTTTCAAGATGATTTTACTAGCGATATAAAAGTATTGTTATAATTTCATAAGATTACGTAGACAAATTTGGAATAACGTGCATGTATGTTCATGTTGACTTGAAAAAATGGTATTAGAGTTGGTTTGTTCGTTCGATTCATTTTCGTGCATCCGTCCATTTGAATAAATTCAAAACTCTGTGTAACTAAAAATGTTTTATTAAAGGAATAGTTCATCCAAAAATGAAAATAATCCCATAATATACTCACCCATAAGCCATCCTAAGTGTACATGACTTTCTTCTTTAAGCCGAACACAATCGGAGTTATATTAAAGTCCCCCTGTAGTTAATAATTTTATCCCTTAAAACTCATCTTTTGAATACCAAAACTACATATTTAAATGTATTTTTTCCCTTTAGTATACGTAGAACCATGAATAAGCAAATTAGCCCCGCCCCCATTCACTCGCACAAGCTCAGAAATACAGTCGGCCAACTTACTGAGGTAAACGCTGCACAATGGTATCGCTCTTTACAACGTCGGACACATAACTGTAATTAATATGATTAGTCTTTTGCTTGACTACTTTATCAAACAGCTAATAATGTGTTACTAATGTTACACAAACTATGTTCCCGTTTGCCATCTCAGTCTGTCTTCTAAAAAATCTGCATCCTTAGAAACGCTTTGAACATGATAAAACGTCAGTGGAGAAAGCATATAGTTCATCATAGCATCGTAATATACATCATATACATAATTCACCCACTATATTGCTAAATCTACCCCATTTTTCATATCAATCATAACCTGGCCTCTCTTGAGACTCCCCTGCTTGAGAGCGGTCATAGTTAATGATACGCTAAAGCCCACCTCCCTCATGATGTGATTGGTTACAAGGTCGTTTGTGACGTCAGAAACACCAGCGATTTCAAACCGCGTTTTTGAGACTGTCTTTGGTTCACTAGACATTTAAAGAGAAAATACTCAGCAATGGTGTTGACTTATGAATTTGCACATGGTTTGTCATAAAGCATATTAAAAACACCATTAAAAACTTGATTTTCACCACAGGGGGACTTTAAGTAATATCCTGGCTCTTCCCAGCTTTGTAATAGTATTGAATAGTGTCTGAGTTTTTGAAGCTCCAAAAAGCACATCCATCCATCATAAAAGTAACCCATACAACTCCACTGGGTTAATAATCCTTCTGAAGCAAAGTGATGGGTTTTTGTAAAAAAAAAAAAAAGTCCATATTTAAAACTTTATAAACTATAATCATTGGCTTCTTGCAACGACTGTGCACACATTTACGAAGGAGTCGAGTTCCGGTGGAAGGGTGACCCTCTGACCCGACGTAAGCAGTTTTTCTCTTTTCTCTTATTTTACTTTAAAACTTCTCGTTTTAGACTTCTAACTCATGATCAGCGTTTTGTTTTGCTCTATCCTTTAATACTTTTATATTATTTAATATAACTCAGATTGTGTTTGGCTGAAAGAAGAAAGTCATATACACCTAGGATGGCTTGAGAGGGTGAGTAAATGATGGGATAATTTCATTTTTGGTATTAAAAAGGTATATATAGGTAAACACTGCTGTTTGTTCAAATGTTTTGGTGTAGTTCAGAACAAATACAAAAAGTATGTTTAATTTTGAAAAGCATTTGTTCACAGATTGCAATGATTGCAATATTCCTGTTTCCATCCAACATTTTCCCTTGTGAGCTGCCCATGCAAATCTAGCGTGCACCATCTTTCCATGGTGAAGTCATGCTATAGTAACAAACACAAGGCACAAACTCTTTCCCTAGAGGCTTGTGAGAAACATGTCCCAGCAAGCATGTGTCCTTCAAAACAGACATCACTTAAACACCATAGACAATGGGGGGTCACCTCCCCCCCAGTATGCAGAAAAGTGGTCGCTCAATGTGGGTTTCTTAACATCTTGACTTCGATCCACCCCAGTCTTGAATAATTAGTTGCATCCTTACCCAGCAAGTTCATCCATTTGTGCCACTCTCTCATGTTTTCTCTTCCCTCCCACAGAGAGGAATTTTCTTTAGAGCAGGCGTTGTATGCAGGTGAGTACGTGACGTGTAGATTTTAGGCATCGTCCAGTGTGAGTTAACAAACACGCTTGCCTAACCCACATCAAGCTTGTCTTCATACTAATCATCACTCACTGCTCTGCGGTCAAACACAGACGAGTAAACAGTGCTCCCTGAGCCCTCGCTGGCCGAATATACATGTGTCAGTCACACTGTTTATGTTTCTCACTGCTAACCTCATGCAAATATGTTACATTTTTTAAAGAAGCAAAAGGGCCATTCTACAAAACAAGTGCCATTTGTGTCCTTCATATAAATATGTGCCTTTTTTAGCCACCTCTGTTTTGAGCTCTGATTTCTGGTGCTATATATATATATATATATATATAGTGCTGTCAAATCGATTAATCACATCTAACATATATTTATATATATATATATATTATATACTGTAATACTGTATATGTGTGTGTGGCTTTTATTTGCTCAAAAATACAGTAATGTGAAATATTATTACAATTTCATAAAACTGTTGTCTATTTGAATATATTTTAAAATGTAATTTTACTCCTTATTATGCTTAATATTTTTGAACAGAAATGTATAAAGAAATTAGTATTTAGTTGACTGTTTTTGTTTTAAGTTTTTAATAATAATTTTACAAAATGATAAAATTGTGAAAAAGTGGATATTTGTTGAAATATCAGCATTAAATTCTCAAAGAAGCACATTTTAGCTTTACGAACTTATAAGGTTGCAATTGTGCAATGCAGCGTTTTATTTTTTAAACACTATTTTTCTGATAGAATTTTCTTGCAAAATTACCTTATCAAACTGCAATAGGCACGTGATTCATAGAATGACCCCAATAATGTTGACTAGCCAATAACAAATGTTGCTTTCTCGACTAATATATGCAGCACCAGGGCTTGACATTAACTTTTTTGCTCTAGCCACTGTGGCTAGTGGTTTTCCAAAGTTACTAGCCACTTAGCATTTTCACTGGCCACAATTTTGACATGGATACCATGGGGAAAAACAGCCATATAGTTGTTTTTAAATATCTATTAAAAGCAGCAAGTATATTAGGCTGCTGTCACTTTAAGAGCTGACGCACGGATCCATTATACTGTTACACATGCGTTTTCTTTCTGTTTCTGTTCACTTAAAACATAACTGTGTTTACGTGAATAGTCCCCAAGACTGGCATTTTGACATTATTTTGTGTGTATTTGACTGTTTAAGTGCAATAAGAAGTGAAAAAGAACTTAATTTAGTCCTGAGAGGCGGCTTTGTGTGTGCGCAGTTTGGGCGTGAGCACAAAATCTGCGGGAATTAATAAAATTATGCGCAATACGTGCAATCCCACGGCGAAATTCAAGTCCTGTAACACCAACAATATTCATCCGTAGTAAATGAAACGAGTGAGTGAGGGGAGGCAGGTTTGTGCGTCAACTCGCTGACGGAGAGATGAGAGAGAAAATGAGTATTGGAAGCGTTTCAGATATTTCAGTATTGATATGTATCGAAAAATCTATATTTTTGACAACACTACATTGCACTTAGTTTAAATTTTAGATGCCTTTTTAAAAGACTACAATCGAAAAATGTATGTTATATATAAAATTATAATTATATAATATATATATATATATATATAATTTGGCAGGTGTTAATGTCAAGCCCTGTGACTAACTTCTTTTTGTATGCTACATAAATGCCGTAATGAATTACTAAAGACTGACTCTAACCTCCAGCCTATGTTCTGTCTCCAGCTCCTCCTCCTCCGTCTTCCGTAGGTCTTAAGAAAGCCATCATCATCACCCAAGAAATAGTGGACGGAGAGGTGGTCTCTCAGAGCGAACTTGAGCAAAATCCTACTAATCACAACAGCCAGGACGTTTTTGGGGAGGAAGATGAGTTAGCGGAACTACAGGAGTTAGTGGAGGAAGAGAAGATGACAAAACAGCAGGAGTTAGTAGATCAAAAGGTGTTGGTGGAGGAAGAGAAGAAACCTACTGAACATGACGAGGAGGAAGCTTCTCTAAATGTGGTGGAGGAGAACGAGTGACTTTCTATGGCTACGTCCTACATTTCTCTTCCTAATCTTACAGCCTGAGTGGTTCTTCTCTGTCTATCTTTCTTTCTTCCTGCTCAGGTTATCATTTTGAAGACCATGACTATCTTATCAATCTTCTGTGCCACATTAAAACAAATTTGAGTCTCATTTTCTGGTCAGTGCTGTTATTTATTTATAATGTACATTTACGTTCGAAAGTTTAGGGTCAGTATACTAGAAATTAAGAAATATAAGAAATGAATACTTGTATTCAGTAAGGCAGATTAAATTGATCAAAAGTGACAGTGAAGACATTTATAATGTTTTCAATAACACTTTACTTAAAGCCTGTATAATGCAATATTTCTTAATGCATTAATTATGCCTCGTAATGTGCCTTATAATGCATTGTATGGTCTCATGAATAATTGTAATTATTCATATATATATAATATTTATCTATTCATTGCATTAAAGGTGCAGTGTGTGAATTTTAGTTGTGAATTGCAATCACCCACCGCTCACCCCTCCCTTTCGAAGCACAGAGAAGCTACGGTGGCCAACACAGGACAAAAATGTCATCATCGGAGAGAGCAGAGAGTGACTAGCGCTCTGTAGAACAGTTTGTCCGTTTAGGGCTACTGTAGAAACATGGCGGCGCAAAATGGCGATTTCTCTGTAAGGGGACCCGCGGTGTATGTAGATAGAAATGGCTCATTCTAAGGTAATAAAAACGTAACGGTACATTATGTAAGGTCTTTATACACCACTGAAAACATAGTTATGCATATTATATTGCATTTCTGTCAATAGAGCCTCAAATACTACACACTGCACCTTTAAAACACATGACAACCATTTTTAGATGTAACAAGGAATCTGAAAATATAATGCATTTTAACTTTAGTTACAATTATTTATAAAAATATATAATGCATTACACATAAAGGCTTTAAGTGTTACCAAGATCTCTGTTATTTGAACTCCTGGAAAAATGTATCACGGTTTCCACAAAAATACGAAGCAGAACAACGTTTTCAGCATTGATAATAATGAGAAATGTTTCTTGAGCATCAAATCAGCATATTAGAATGATTTCTGATCATGTGACACTGAAGACTGGAGTAATGATGCTGGAAAAACATCATAGGAATAAATTACATTTCAAAATATATTCAAATAGAAGTTATTTTGCTGTATTTTTGAGCATTTAGACTTCATTCAAAAACATTAAAAAAAATCTTACAGACCCTAAACTTAAATGATTTTACCCCAAGGAACAGACAAAGAATCTCATGTATAGAAGACTGGTTTATTCATGACCATTTCATGATGTCCAATATTGATGCATTTGGCGAAACGAAGGCAAAAGGAAAGAGGAAAGGGAAAATACTGCATGACTATGTCAATAAAACACTGTCAGACAACAGAGCTACACAGTGAAACATAAGAGTGTATCAAAAAATCTGTTTATCCAACATACAAATAACATTTATCCTATAAATGCAAAGCGAGGAATTTATTTGTCTCCCTGTTGAGGTGCAAATTCCACGTGGAGGATCGACATCACTGGCCAGAGGTGTATAATGGAGTCCACGGATGCTGGTCTCATGATTGCACGTCATGTCCTTAACGAGAGAAGGTCTTGCCCCTGGACAGATCATGCGAGGGTTAGATTCATATTCCCAGGTCAAAACAGTGGAATAAATGTGACAAAATATAGTTACTCTCTAGCCTGATGCAAATCATAATTTTATACTCTCAATATTGGAAACATTTACTACAGACACGATACCAAGAAAATGTAGAAATGCATAAACATTTAACCAAAATAGGCAATCTAATACTAAAAACATGGGTTACACTTTATTTCAATGGTCCACTGTAGACATTCTACTAACTATAAGTAACTTTGCAACTACATGTCAATTTATTCTACTAACCCCAACCCTAACATAACAGTCTACTAATACTCCAATGAGAGTTAGTTGACATGTAGTTGCACAGTTACTTATAGTTAGTAGAATGTCTAAAGTGGACTATCGAAATAAAGTGTATATATATCAAAGAAATATATCAATGTCTCTGAATTACAATAATTGACCCCTAAAGATTTATAGCATGTAATACTTAAGTTGAAAAGTCAGAAATCAGTAAGACTTTGGAATAAGATTCAATTTGTTAGCAGTTCATTGAATTAACGATAAACATGAAGAAATAATTATTAACCTAAGAAATAACTGCTGTAATAAGTGCTCATTGTTAGTTCAAAATACTTAATGCATTAACAATCAACAAAATGAACCGTACTGAAAAGTGTTTCTAAGAAATCTTTAAAGTCTGATGACACAAGGAAGCACTTCACATTCTAATCATTGTGAATTCTTTGACTAAGAAGGCTGTTTTTACTGTGTAAATATTAAGTCTGATTGAGGAAAATATCTAGATTATCTAAATATCTAGCCAGATTTACTAAACAGGGCAAATTAATGTGAGCGCAACTCCAAAAAAGCGCCGATGGGAGTGGAAAGTTCTGCACGTGATCTACTGACGACGTGCTAATTAAAGAACACAGACGCAGCCGGATCATTTCCATAATGACCAACACAATCTACCAATTAGCGTCTGGTTTAAGACGTGCTTTTTTGGGTGGTAAATAATCGAGTAAATACCAGTAAATCGACGACTGCAAACCTTAGTAATGATTCATTTCATCGCATGATTCATTTAAATACTCTCCTCCCATAAATTTTGCGTCTGAAAGGGAAACTCCTACAAATGCATATGCAATAAGGTCAGCAAAAATAAAAATAACCCTGTCCACGCCTTTTCAGCACTAATTTATCCCTGCGTGTCTTCAGTAAATCCTGACAATAGTTTTTTTAATGCCAAAAGGCGGTTAGTAAATCTGGCCCCAAGTTTCTGAATTTGTGAGGACTTAAAACAAGAAAAACTATTTTCTAATTAAATGCAAAATGTCAAAATGTATGGAAGCTCATTTCTGCCACAGAATAAAACAATTTAAAAGATAATTGCGACTTTTTCTCTCTCAATTCTGACTTTTTTCTCACAGTTGCGAGTTAAAAAGTCAGACTTGTGAGAAAAAAAATCAGAATTGCGAGATATAAACTCACAATTCAGACTTTTTTTCTTGGAATTGTGAGATATAAAGTCCAATTCTGAGGATAATACTTTTTTTGGCTTTTTTTCTCATAAATGCAAGTTTGACTTTATAACTCGCAATTGCGAGTTTATATCACACAATTCTGAAAAAAAGTCAGATGTTGCGAGATGTAAACTCGCATCTGTGAGAAAAAAAAAATTCGCAGTGCTTCATGGGAGTGGGCGGAGCTAAAGGACTCTTTTGGAGAGTGGGATGGGCTAAGGAGCTCTTTTGGTGAGTGGGCGAGGCTAAATTGCTTTTTTGGCAAATAATGTGGGCTGATGGCTTCAACAGACGCAAATACCATGGATTAGCACCCTCGTAGCTCACAGTAGGACTGTCTTTAAAGGTTTACAAGTTATCATTCAAAATCAATTTCCTTATGTGTTTTAACTTCCAGAACCCAACTGTTGCACTCTACTGGTGGATTTTATTTGATGAAAATCTGTAGTGTTGACCTTCACCAGGAATTCGGCAATTTAACAGTTTTTTTTTAAGTTAAAATCACACTGATGAAAAGCAAATATCATCAGAGCTCATAGTCAGTCTGTTTTAAAAGGTTTTTCCATTAATGATAAAAATCTATTTCTCTTTGGTTCTGTCCTACCAATGTCAGAGAAGAAAAGAAAAGAATTGGCAACATTTGGCCAAGTTTCAGTTTAAACAAGCTCAAACAACGGTTTAAAAAAGTACACGCTAATCTGCTCAGATAAGATCAACCTCTAATACCCCTTTTCCACCAGAATGATCCGGGTGCTAATTCAGAGCCAGTGCTAGTGCCAGTTCAGAGTTGGTTCGACTGACGAGCCTTCTAAGAACCGGTTTGCCTTTCCACATGCTAGAGAGCCACCACAGAGCCAGGTCTCACGTCACTGTATACGTGTCATCTTGCTCAGCAACTCTAGCGAGGCAGCGGGAAACACAAACACACCATGCTTGTTTGAGATGCATCGGCGTATGCGCAGACCGATCAGCGTATGATATCAAAATACCGCATGAGCGATTCAAAAGCATAAGGAGTCGTATGCTCTCATTGTACTTTGATGTCATACGGCGATCGGTCTGTACAGCACCGATGCATCTCCAACAAGCCTTCCATCAACAATGCTGAACGTTGCGTTACTATTGATGCACATGGCTTTACGATCCTACATCGGCATCAAAACACAGCGAATCCAACGCATTTGTGCAGCTCGCCGTAATTTTGTATAGACGGAGATTACAATCGAGCAGCTATTAGCTCGAATAGCTGCTAATTGAAAAATGGCGGTCACAAGTTTCTGTTCGTCTTATTGGGCACGGTAACCCTGCCCCCAGCCGCTGACGCAAACGGTTCTTACTTCTAGACCAGCAATGATTTGGTGCTACTTAAGAACCACTTTTCCTGGTTCGGAGCTGGTGCTTTGGGTGTGGAAAGACAAAGAACCGATTTGAAACTAGGCTCTGGCGCCGAACCAGCACCAGCACTGCCTTGGTGGAAAAGGGGTATAAGAGTCAGCAAATGGTGCAACACCTCGGTGTAATTAATAAAGACAAGAAGTCAAAGCCAGTTTTAATCACACACTATCACAAATTAATCTTTTGCAAGTATGTGGCTCTGGTTTTGAATAAAACCCAGAGATATGCACCAACATCAGCATAAATCAACCACTACCACTGGAAAAAAGCCCATGAGAAACACTTGGGAGACTTGCAGTTTTATATAAAGTGTGAAAGATATTGAAAACAGCACTTACGAAATGGTTTTCATCTCTTTCTTCTCAGCGTCCGGGCGAGCTCGGTTGAGTACCTTGAGGAACTCCGAGGTCTTGGCCCTCATACGAGTGTGGATGTAGGCCTAACGTGGGAGAAAACACACGATTATTCATTAACCTCATTGCATTTTTCTTCATGCCCAGCATATTTGTTTCATCTGACCAAACAATGGGCCGAATGGTTGAGTGGCAAGTATGCAAACTAAGAAGCCCATTACAAAGCTTTTTACAAACTCAAGAGCCTTGCTCGAGCCCTCATAAACACAAAGAGTCGTTGTTGGGTCGACTGAGGCGTTTCAGAGGAGGGTCTCACCTTGGAGCACTTTATGTGGTAGTGCAGATAGTCCCGGAAGGTGTGGATGAGGTTGATGGTGTTGTCTCTGGTGTTGGCGTTGGTGTGTCGGGGGAACAGCACTGGTTGGAAATCATTTTAAATCATTTTAGGATTTATATTTGAACAAGAATATGACATTCAGAGTAAATGTGACATTTGGGTAACATATAAACATATTATGAATAAAATTATTGCAAAAACAGGGATAGGTAACACTTTATTTTACAGTGTCCTTGTTACATATGTTACATGTAGTAATAACAGTAACTTATGCATAATTACATGCAACTAACCCTCAACCAAACCCTAATCCTACCCTAACCCTATAGTAAGTACATGTAGTTAATTAATATTACTCAGTACTTAAATATATAATTACACTGTAACAATGACTCCTTAAAATAAAGTGTAACGTTTTATTTTAAGGTGATGTAGTTACATTGTACTTACTTAAGTACTGAGTAATATTAATTAACTACATGTACTTACTATAGAGTTATGCTTAGGGGTTGGTTTAGGGTTAATTACTTCACTTGTAATTATGCATAATTTACTGTTATTACAATAGTAAGTACATGTAGTAACGTGTAACTACGTCACCTTAAAATAAAGTGTTACCCAAAAAAAATCGTATTCTAAAAGTAATTAGATTTACACTTTATAAGATTTCATTGGTTAACATGAACTAACAACGTTAATTTCTACAATTACTAATACATTTTAAAATCGAAGTTAGTTAATCTACTGTGAACTAACATGAATAAATAATGAACAATTGTATTTTTATACACTAACATTAAAAAAAGGTAATAAATGCTGTAATAATATATTTCTCATAGTTAGTTCATGTTAACTAATGCATTAACTAATGTTAACAAATGAGACCTAATGGTAGTGTTACCATATTTAGTTATCAAAGAGTATTTTGTAAACATATTTAGTATAAATCAATTATAAATATAATGGTTACACTTTATTTTAAGGTGACGTAGTTACATTGTACTTAGTACTGAGTAATATTAATTACCTACATGTACTTACTATAGAGTTACGGTTAAAGTCAGTTACTTGTAATTATGCATAATTTACAGTTATTACTATAGTAAGTACATGTAGTAACGTGCAACTACGTCACCTTAAAATAAAGTTACTAATATAATATATAAATAATACGTATTTATTATTTCTAAAAAATATAGTATTTATGTATTACTGCAAAAAAATCATATGTCTTAGTATCAAAATCCTTAAAACAACAAATGTACTTAAGCAACACTGCATAATATATTCAGACTTGGTTTCATAGATTGTATCTTTATTACGAGTGTATTTTGTCTTACAGCACTGACAGATTCTTTCACTTGTTTTTAATTTGTTTATACTTAAAATAAAAGAAAAATCTGCCAGTGCAGTAAGTTAAAATACACTCGTATTAGACACTGAAAACAAGCTTCTTAAGTAAATTGATCTTGTTTCAAGAATTTTTTTAACTGGAAAAGAAGGCTAATTAAAATACCTATTAAGAAGTCATTTTTGCAGTGTAGTTGCAATTAAATGAGGGAAAATAATATATAAAACTATGAAACTTGAAACCAGAATTGATGTGTAATCCTAAAGGTATAACATCAATTAAACTAAAAGCATTCTTCACAGAACACAATCTGTAACATGAGGTTTGCATAGGTTAACACTAAACGAATAGTATTTTCAGTTACTGCTGCAAGCTACCAGAATAAAATGAACAAATAAAACTGAACTAAATAAGCTCTTAGTAAACATTGCATGTCTCCAAATACTTCCTGGTTGCAATAAAAGCTGAAGTTGGGTAGCACTGGTGAATGTTTTTGGCTTTGATAAAAGGGTGTGGTGCTTTTATGTTCATTATGAGGTTTGTGTAACCGCCATGAAGAGATGTTTGCTCTCTTGAACCAAATGCAAATACACAGTGCACCTGTCACAGGTAAGCAGCAGCGCTTTGTTCTGGCCTCGAATTAACGTACAAGTCATCACCGAATAACCTGACAAGAGTCTATATTTAACTTTGTTCCAACTAGCAGATGTGGTTGATAATAGTGTTCAACCAGGGCCCAAAATTAACGCTTTCTAAGTGCCATTTGTGAGTAAAAATAACCACATTCTGAGACACTAAATTCATGTTTACCAAAAGTGATGTAGCCGATGTTGTCTCCCACTGTGGCGTCAGTGTCCTTCAGCTCCAGAGGAGGCTCTCTGTGACTGAACAGCACCTGAGGAGCCGTGTGACTGGCCCTCCTGCCCTCCTTAAACTCCTGAACACAGAGAGAAACAGTCATCGGTCTGTCTGTCATCAGAATGACTGTCAAAACGTCACTGTAACAAACACAGCAGCTGTCCTGGGGTCCGTTCTCCGTACCTCGCTTAATACATCTGAGATGATTTGACAGATCCCAGATCTTCTAATCGTGATAACTGATCTCTGGCTAATTTGGTTCTTCAAACGAATTTGTGGATTGGATTAAAATATCTGGATTAAGTTGTCTAAGATTACTGCGTGTTCTTGTGTTCCCTGAAGAGGGCAGATGCATCGATACTCGAAACGACGATCAGCAGTGAAGTGATTGGCTGGCGGCAAGACAGCAACGTAATGACATCATATAATTAAAAAAGACACCTGATGAAAAACTTGACGAATTTCTGGACCTTTATAAGGAAACAGCCAAACGACCAAACCAACATAAAAGTTATAATAGATAAATGAAATGTGCACTGTTTTTTTTTTTTTAAACATGATTCCCAATTATTTACATTCACGATTTTATAGTATTTGTACACCCTTTACATTTTTATTTCAACATTTAATTTTTAATTCAATTTGAAGCAGATTTGTTACTTGATTACAGATTTGTTTTGTTAAAGTTTCTTAAGGGTCAAGATCAAGTTCTCCGCATCAAGCCACTCCGTCATCATTCAAATTAATGCACGGCTCAGATTAACTGCACAGCATGTGTGTAAGACTCCAATAAAATGATAAAGTAATTATTCTATCAAAAAAAAATCTCTCAATCAAGTGGCTGTGTTTATAGTATTATATGCAACATTATATCATTTTCAAATACATTTTTATATTATTATTGCTATTTAAAATCATTATTGCCCCTGGTTCAGTAAGGAACTCTTGTAATAAAGTAGCAGTGGTTGGGACACATTTTAAGTATCAACGCCGCTTAAAAAGATGCAATCTAATCCTGTTTACATGAAATAAACTTCTCCCAAGCTGGTTTAAACTTCCGGACCTGTTGCTATGACAGCAAGTCCAGGATGAGCGTCAAAGAACCAAACAATCCAAGATCATGCCAAATCGTCAACAATCAAATCCAGCTGACTGAGTTAGCGACGTACGAAGAACGGACCCCAGGTGGTGGTTTGCACTGCTGACATCATTTTGTGCAGGTGATTTTATGAAAACAGTAAAATTACATTACAAGTGCCTTTCATTTGTACAGTATTTAATTTATTAGATTATCCCAAACATAGACATTATTACATGGTCATTCATTGTAAATTTTCTATTTACAGTAGTGGCCAAAAGCGATGCCCGGAGGAGATATTTGCTTTTTATGACCCAACAAGTTTGATTAAACAATTAAATTATGAGGGAAAATATATTATCTTTTTGAAATATTTTAAATATGAGGGATGAACAAAACACTAAACATGGTTAAGGTATTTATCTGACAAAATGATTTGGTAAGAAAGGCAAACTTCATTTACAGGTTCTATTTTACTATGCAAAAAAATGCATAGAAAAACAAAGCATGCATAATAGATAATAACAATCAATATTTAGTATATTTACTAATATTTAGTTGGTTCTCTCTTGTTTTTGCATGTGTTAATATCTTTGTATGACAGTCTTGCAAAAAATTATGTCGTATCACAAATAGAACAACTGACTCCAAGCACAACTATGCAATATGCCTACAAAATCTTAAAAAAATTTTTTATAATATTTGAATAAAGGGTGAGGATGACAATTTTCCTAAGCCGGACTAGGCCACTATTGTACTGTCCAGCAACAACAAATTACATTAAACGATATATAAAATAGAAAACGTTTTTTGTATAATGACAGTTAACAAAATGACAGTTTTTATTGTATTTGATCAAATAAATGCAGCCATTTTAAAAAAATTCTGACTCCAAAATTTGAAACGGTAGTGTATACACTGAAGAAAATCATATTCTTGGTATTTAAGTCTTACTTTCCAGTTAAAATATCTAAAAATCCTTAAAACAAGTTAAACCACGCTAGATATAATATTAAGACTTCACTTGTTTTTACTTGTTTACACTTTAAATAAATGAAAAAAGTCTGCTGGTTCACTAAGACAAAATACACTTCTGAATCTTATGCAGTGTTGCTTCTAACTTGATCTTGATCATTTTTAGACATTAGCAAATATAACAAATTTTTGTAGATAGATAGATAGATAGATAGATAGATAGATAGACAGACAGACAGACAGATAGATGATGGACAGATAGATAGATGATAGACAGATAGACAGACAGACAGACAGATGATGGACAGATAGATAGATGATAGACAGACAGACAGACAGACAGACAGACAGACAGACAGACAGACAGACAGATAGATAGATAGATAGATAGATAGATAGATAGATAGATAGATAGATAGATAATGTTTTGACTGACATGAATGCTTGCTGATTGCCACTTGCATTGATATTTTTTATATAAAAGCAAATATTTTTGATTGTGGCTTATTTGTCCAAATACTTTTTGGGGCAACTGTACATGTGTTACAATGCAATGCATACAGCTCTATCTATGAGTTTTGAGGTCAGAATAAATGACAGTATTTCATTCTGTAAATACAGAAATGACAGTGTTGTTGGTTGACGTACAGTGGTTTAAATGGGAAACCGTGGCACAAAATGACTGGATTGCAAAATTGTTTTTCAACATTTTAAGTATACAGAAAGGATTGTATGGTGAGGCAATACAGAAATGGTCAAGATTGAACCTGAGAACTATTTCAGAGAGATGGGACAAAATGAGCAAACCTGCATGAACACTTTCCCGATGATGACGTCGTCGTCATCCTTGAACACTGTGCTGAACACAACAGTTACTCTGTCTTTCTTAGCCTCAATATACCTGAAAAACACAAGCACAGGTGAGATGTGAGCTGGATCACAAACTGTGTGCAGAACACTCATCTAAAACTAATCAGAGCACTTTATATTACATGTTTGAATGAAGATACTAAGAATTTATTTTTAAACTAAAAAATATTTATATACCTTAGTATTCCTCATATACCAATTAATCTAATCAGCCTTAAATCAAAACATATTCACAAAATTGTCTAATAAGACTTGTTTTCAGAGAATATATCTTAACTCATGTTTATCTGAATGAACAATTACTCTAAATACATTTTTCTTCAGAAAATATAAAAATCTAGATGATTCATCATTTGGTTATTTATGCTACTTCAAGCTGTGGAGGAAATTATAACGTGAAAATCTATAATGAGAAAATGTATTTAAATATATATTGCTATTTACATTATAACAATTTACATATAGTATTAAATTGTTCTGCATGAAACATATTACATGCATTCAACACATTCTACATTTCCCTTATGGCCTAAAAATTGCAAAATTGATTATATGTTTTGTCAATTAAATGCAAAAGAACAAAATTTGCTCTTTTATTCACTTAATTAGACAAATAAACACTCCATCAGTTGATTATCAATTAGGGCCAGATTTACTAAACGGCAAATTAGCTCAACTCCAAAACAGCGCTGATGGGAGTGGAAAGTTCTGCACGTGATCTACTGACGACGTGCTAATTAAAGAACACAGACGCAGCCGGATCATTTCCATAATGACCAACACAATCTACCAATTAGCGTCTGGTTTAAGACATGCTATTTTGGGGCAGTAAATAATGGCGCAAATACCAGTAAATTGACGACTGCAAACCTTAGTAAATCACCTTGCGTGATTAATTTAAATTCTCTCCTCCCATGAATTTTGCGTCTGAAAGGGAAACTCCTACAAATGCATACGCAATAAGGTCAGCCGCAAAAATAACCCTGTCCACGCCTTTTCAGCACTAATTTATCCCTGCGTGTCTTTAGTAAATCCTGACAATAGTTTAACGCCAAAAGAGGGTTTGCGCTTACGCAAGCTGTTAGTAAATCTGGCCCTTAGTTGTTAGTTGAAGCGCTAATGAAGAAAGTTGAAGTAGCTTACATAGACTCGTCATCCCTGTAATGGACAACAGCCCTCTTCTCTCCCTCACGACCCTCCTCCTGGAAATTAAAGTACTTCTCGAAGACAGAAGCAAAGCAGTTTCTCTTGAGAATGCCCGCCTGATGGATCATCTCCTCTTTGTTGGGCGGAAGGGCCTCCAGGTCAAAGAGCAGTGAAATATTGTACCCTTCAGAGAGGAACAGCAACAAACCGTTAAAGCAAAATTCTTACAGTAAGAATAAGAAAAATGAAAACAGCAGCTGTTTGGCTTACCGTCTTCTGGTGCCACAAGGAAATTTCCATAAACGCGCTTCAGCAACTGAAACACAACAAATACAAAATTCAAATAAAAAAAAATCTCAAGTCAATGACTCCAAAAAAACACTGCATTACTCTAACGGAATTATAACAGAACTGCAAAGTTAATGCAATATACTTTTTTTTTTTAAGTACTTAGATTAAAGTTTTGGATGAATGTTCAAGTCAAAGTGTATATCTTACAGCTGGTTACTATTTTCCATTTTTTGGATTAGCCTTCTGGTGTTGTGTTTTATGTTTTTACTTTGTTTTTTTAGAATTTCTTACTTCATCGGAATTGTACGAAACTTGGTTTTGGCACTTGCTGTGTGAACAAACAAAAAAAATAATGAACATGATTCAAAAAAGGTCAAATGGTCCTGAAAAACAATAGTCACACTTGTATTGTTCGCGGTCAAAAATGACCACATTGGAAATGAATGGAAGATGAATTTCATCTACTGGAAACTTTTGGTACTGCACCCAAACAAATTCTTACTGAAAGCTCATTTTTTTGAGATATCAACCTCAAATTTGGAACACAGCTTTTTTTAGATGCATGTCTAGTTTTACAGTAAAATGTTTTTTGGAAAATATACATTTCATATAAAAATTGAAAATTGTATTTTTGTGCATTTTTCATAATAAACGTAAAATTTTATAACTTTTTTCAAGTTCACTTTTTTAAACTTTTGTCACTTCAGCAATAATCTGCCAAGTGTCGCCTCATCTTTAAAAAGAGACCAAACTTAAGTCTGTGCTCTAAAGCCTTAAAGATTTATGACCATTTTAGTTGGAAATTTTATTTTCAGGTCTATGCTTAAAAAGTGAATAAATGGATTATAACTACTGCATAAATATAATTTAGCACCATAAAATCCCCTAAAAATACAAAATATTAAATAAAAAACATTATCGAACTTAAAATATAGTACAATTATTTCAGTGAATATATATATATATATATATATATATATATATATATATATATATATATATATATATATATATATATATATATATATATATACACAAACCCGATTCCAAAAAAGTTGGGACACTGTACAAATTGTGAATAAAAAAGGAATGCAATAATTTACAAATCTCATAAACTTCAAAATAGAATATAGATAACATATCAAATGTTGAAAGTGAGACATTTTGAAACGTCATGCCAAATACTGGCTCATTTTGGATTTCATGAGAGCTACACATTCCAAAAAAGTTGGGACAGGTAGCAATAAGAGGCCGGAAAAGTTAAATGTACATATAAGGAACAGCTGGAGGACCAATTTGCAACTTATTAGGTCAATTGGCAACATGATTGGGTATAAAAAGAGCCTCTCAGAGTGGCAGTGTCTCTCAGAAGTCAAGATGGGCAGAGGATCACCAATTCCCCCAATGCTGCGGCGAAAAATAGTGGAGCAATATCAGAAAGGAGTTTCTCAGAGAAAAATTGCAAAGAGTTTGAAGTTATCATCATCTACAGTGCATAATATCATCCAAAGATTCAGAGAATCTGGAACAATCTCTGTGCGTAAGGGTCAAGGCCGGAAAACCATACTGGATGCCCGTGATCTTCGGGTCCTTAGACGGCACTGCATCACATACAGGAATGCTACTGTAATGGAAATCACAACATGGGCTCAGGAATACTTCCAGAAAACATTGTCGGTGAACACAATCCACCGTGCCATTCGCCGTTGCCGGCTAAAACTCTATAGGTCAAAAAAGAAGCCATATCTAAACATGATCCAGAAGCGCAGGCGTTTTCTCTGGGCCAAGGCTCATTTAAAATGGACTGTGGCAAAGTGGAAAACTGTTCTGTGGTCAGACGAATCAAAATTTGAAGTTCTTTTTGGAAAACTGGGACGCCATGTCATCCGGACTAAAGAGGACAAGGACAACCCAAGTTGTTATCAGCGCTCAGTTCAGAAGCCTGCATCTCTGATGGTATGGGGTTGCATGAGTGCGTGTGGCATGGGCAGCTTACACATCTGGAAAGGCACCATCAATGCTGAAAGGTATATCCAAGTTCTAGAACAACATATGCTCCCATCCAGACGTCGTCTCTTTCAGGGAAGACCTTGGATTTTCCAACATGACATTGCCAGACCACATACTGCATCAATTACAACATCATGGCTGCGTAGAAGAAGGATCCGGGTACTGAAATGGCCAGCCTGCAGTCCAGATCTTTCACCCATAGAAAACATTTGGCGCATCATAAAGAGGAAGATGCGACAAAGACCTAAGACAGTTGAGCAACTAGAAGCCTGTATTAGACAAGAATGGGACAACATTCCTATTCCTAAACTTGAGCAACTTGTCTCCTCAGTCCCCAGACGTTTGCAGACTGTTATAAAAAGAAGAGGGGATGCCACACAGTGGTAAACATGGCCTTGTCCCAACTTTTTTGAGATGTGTTGATGCCATGAAATTTAAAATCAACTTATTTTTCCCTTAAAATGATACATTTTCTCAGTTTAAACATTTGATATGTCATCTATGTTGTATTCTGAATAAAATATTGAAATTTGAAACTTCCACATCATTGCATTCTGTTTTTATTCACAATTTGTACAGTGTCCCAACTTTTTTGGAATCGGGTTTATATATATATATATATATAATGTCATTTTTGACCAACACACGAACAGCACCAGAGGCTTGACTAGCTCATTAAAAAATAAAAACATCAGGTCCAAAAATGTCAAATCTGCATGTGTAACAATTATAAAAGAATTAATACAATGCAGTTTTAAATAGAGTATCAACTTCCAAAAAACTAGTTCATGTCAACTAACCACATATAAAATAACAGGCACTGGCTTGTTTCATTCCTGGCATTTTTAACATGCTTTGAGTTCCCTGTATTTTGTCTTTTATCATCTGTTTTAGCCTGAATGTCAGTATATAGACAAGATTCAACAAATAAAACAGTTGTCAGGAAGAAAAACTCACTTTAATTCATTTTTGTCTCAGAGATTGTATCTGTGTGGATGGCATGAGAAGACAGGAAGCCGAGTGGCTATTTCTACTGGTTCCTCTATTTTGCATTGGTAATTCATTTGATTTACATTGGCAGTCCTGAATGGGGCTGGAACATACTTTGAATATTTATTTGCATTGGTAGGGAAAAGGCCACCCATCAACCTCAACTCCATGAACCCTAAAGATTCATGATAATCCTGCCCTAAAAACAATTCATTCATTTTCTCAATGCACGGATTCAAAATCCTGCAGATGCAACTGCAATGATCTTGATATATGCCTGCAAATAATGAATCAATTGAACATTTAAAACAGAATTAACTGAACACTGGCTTGAAAAAGAACAAGGAACCAATGTTTCTTTTTTGTACAATGTGACTTCCTCCATTCAAAGTGAGTCATAGACACTTCCTGTTTCATAGTGAAACCACAAGTCATTTAAAACCTTACATGGTGATTAAATGTGATCACCCTGGACTGAATCATGTAAAATCACAAGACAAGAACAGTATGAAAGAATGACAGAAGAATGTGTGAAATAAAGCAACTTTTCTGCAACTTCACATTGCATAATTGTCCACAGAAAACCTGAACTGTATTTTCGTAACAGACGAGAATTACAATATATAATCTACAGACATCACAAAAACCAGTCGCAATCTTGCAACCTACTAGTCCAATTGCACAGTAAGCTACGAAGATGTTCTTGTGAAAAACTGCACTGAACATAATGTGGCAACATAAAAAGGTAAAACTCTCAAAAACATATACAAGTCATATTTCACTCAAAATCAAAAGGAACAAGTAATCAAAATACACTACCCTTCAAAAGTTTGGGGTCAGTAAGAATTTTTTTTTTTTTTTTTGAGAAATTGATACTTTTATTCAGCAAGGGCACATTAAATTGACCAAAAGTGACAGTAAAGACATTTATAATGTTAAAAAAAAGATTTCCATTTCAAATAAATTCTAATCTTTTGAACTTTACATTCATCTAAGAATCCTGAAAAAAGTATCAGTTTGCACAAAAATGTTAAGCAATGTTAAAAAATAAAAAAAAATGTTTCTTGAGCAACAAATCATCATATTAGAATGATTTCTGAAGGATCATGTGACACTGAAGACTGGAGTAATGATGCTGAAAATTCAGCTTTGATCACAGGAATAAATTACATTTTAAAATATATTCACATACAAAACAGATCTTTTAAATTATAATATAATTTAAAAATATTTGTGTTTTTACTGTATTTTTGATGAAATAAGTACAGCCCTGGTGAGCATGAGAAAAAAAATCATTTTAAAAAAAAAAAATATCATAATGACCCCAAACTTATGAACGGTAGTGTATTTTTTGCATAAAGAAGATAAAGCCCATTTTTAGGCTCATTGAAATTCAACTCAGACATGATCGTGACAGGTTTGCTGATTATCTGCTCGTACCTCATCGGCGCCGTGCTCCTGAAGCTCCTTGTAGAACTTGAGAGAGATGCTGACCATAAGTTTAGTTTTGTCTCCATTGGGGTTGGAGATGTGGTAAAGCACACCATCGAAGTCTGTAGCAAAAACATAATCAGGTCCCATGCCAATCATTTTGCTTTTATCAATGTAAATTACTAAACATTACTGTTATTGTAATATCCTTTACGGTGGATGTGCAAGCACAAAAGCATGCATATATAGTATTTTCTTGTCAGTTTATGTATCTCACTGTCTAACGTTATTAGATTGTACAGCTCTTTGGTCAGCAGAGGCTGTTTTAAATGTGCTTTAGAAATAAAAATGCCTTGCATAGTAATAATACAGTTTGGACAATAGAAACACAGACTTCCACTGCTGAGGTCATTCATATTTCAACCTTACCTGCAAATGTAACGTCTACTGCTTCAGGTTTGTTCCTGAACAAAAAAAGAAAGAAAAAAGAAGCATTTTGTGAGTCTGCTATCTGGAAATTAATGACAATCTATAGATAATCTTATTCACAGCAGCACCACCTTTGATTTTAATGGGAATGAAAGTGAGGCTGTGCGGGATGGACAGATAGGTTGTACTGTTATTTAATGTGTTTTTGGATTGTTCTGCTGACAAAAAAAAAAACTGCAAAAATATCTTTCAGAGAAGTTTCAGTAGACAAAAAAACCCAGATAACTTGAGCTGTGGAAAGTTATAAGTGATCTAGGAGCTTTATACTGGTTTTTTTTTTTTTTTTACAGCGGATGCCACTGAAAACACAGCAAGTCTATCCCTCACAGCCTCGCTTTCATACCTGTCATGGCGCTGATCTGAATAAGGTCTATAGGCTGTGTAGGCACAAAGATAGGAAAATCAAGGTACTGTCACTTTAAATACAGGACAACAATAAGAGGAAAATCGATATTATCAAGATATTCAGCC
Organism: Coreius guichenoti; assembly: GCA_039654105.1. NCBI lineage: Eukaryota > Metazoa > Chordata > Actinopteri > Cypriniformes > Gobionidae > Coreius > Coreius guichenoti. The sequence goes on along the minus strand of CM077172.1, from coordinate 6,225,718 downwards.
TCATTAAGGCTGAGCAGGAACATGAATGATTTAATATTTAAATGAACAGTTCATCCAATTGAACTGGTATTTTCACCATGAAAAAAAACGAGAAAAAGTAAGGGATAATGGACAGTCATTCATTATTATGCAATAATGTACATTATTCCATTTACTACACACCTACTTGCCAAATAAATAAATAAATACATGGACATGAAATATTCATTGTTGAAATAATTTTATTAGCTTGCCTTGTACAACACTAAAAATAGGGATGCATAGATATGAAAATATTGGCCGATATGATAACCAATAATTCTTTATATTTGAAAGCTGATAACCGATATATTGGCCGATAAATCTAAATCCAAATTTTTATATAGTTTTTGAGATCCTGATTATATGCTTGTTTCTTCCACAAAATAAAACATTTTAAAAGATAATTGCGACTTTTTATCTTACAATTGTGAGTTTACATCTCTTGACTTTTTTTCTCAGAATTGCGTGATATAAAGTCGCAAATGTAAAATAAAAAGTCAGAATTGTGAGATAAAAAGTCACAATTACCTTTTTTATTTTTTATTCTGTGGCGGAAACAAGCTTCCACATGAAGTCTCACTATTAAAATCCACATCCCAAGCACACAATAATAATGTTCTCATTATAATTTTATGTAGCCTATATGACAGATTTGTGCTGCACGTTGCCTTTTTTGAAGTGATTCCAATCATATTTCAAGTAGTTCAAAACCATCATGGCGAACAGTGTGCATCTTAAGTGTCTCAGCAGAAAGAAATAATCCATTATTTATCGGCTTGAATATATCGTCCAATTTTTTTATTGGGCCGACAACGATAGCATTAAAAATGAACATATATCGGCCAATACTGATATGGTGGCCGATATATTATGCATCCCTAACTAAAATAAGTTATTTATATGGTGTGGTCATGAACAACTATCATTATTCAGAAATATTTTACTTGAATGTCGTGATTGACCAATTAGAATTAAGTATCCCAGTAATAATGTAAATAATGACAGAATTTGAATGTGTTGATGAACTATTCCTTTAGAAGCAACAACGTGCCCGTTCATTAACTTTCATTTTAAGTAAAAAAATAATTAAACACAAAGCGGAAACAAATCATTTTCTTTGTATTTATATGCTTTGGTGACACAGAATGAGTCACAGCAGGCGCGTGGCCGTTCCAGCGCGAGCACGCGCAAAGTCACACACTGGAGAAGAATGAAGGGGAGAGAAGTTCCCGAGGAATCTGCAATGCTAATTCATCCTGCATGGACGGGTCTGAAAGAAGTGCTGATAGTTGCTTGTTCTTGCAGAGACATGCACTCGACTGATTTACGCAGACGCTATGAACAGGAAGTGTCCACAGTCTTCACTGGGACTAAACCTGTATAGAAATCAGGTCAGCCGAAAGCGACGAGTGCAATGGTCGGAATCACTCACGAGACTTGTTTTAGCAATAACTTGACACATTGATGCCACACTCAAGCACACATAAATAATGGTTTTCTATGTGAGCTGAACTGCTGGACACACCCCATACAGGATACGAACATGGACAATCAACAAATTATCTCACAGAACAGAATCAATCGAACACGAACGCATGCGATATGTTATTTTATCCGTGCAAAAGAAAATATGACTCTTGTCAACATATGCATGCATGAGATGAGCGATGTTTGATGCGAGTTCTGACTCAGACAGGAAGATCTTCCTCTTACCCGTTGCTCGCGCTGTCGAATTTGAGGCTGAGAGTCTCCTCTATGATCCGATTGTTGATTTCCAACAAAATCATGATGATTTAAATGACTCTTTAATGGCTATGTGGAATTAAAAATATAAGAGCAAATACTGCTTTTCTACAATCCTACTACAATCGTTTTGGTTTTCCTGCTCCTCTAGACTTCTGGCCGCTTCCGCATTGACTCGAAAGACCCGCGGACTGCCCGCGTCACTGCCTGTTCGTTTGTGCTAGTCATTTAAACAAAATACTGAAACTAAATAAGAAGGGATTTCTACTCTTTATTCTTTATTTCTGAAATACTTTAGATATTATATTTTAACCTCCTGGGTGCCACTGTCCTCGTACGAGGACATTATATTTTAGTGAATTTCTCTTAGACCATATGTCACAGTTTTGATAAAGAGCACATTCAGGGCTTTTCAGAGATATGTTTTGAGGTTTCACCAGGACAACAACTTCTCCTTGGTCTTTAAAAATGACTGAATGATCAAATTTAGCACTCTTATGGAAATATGATAATATTTTGTAATTAGCCTATCATTTAAATCTGACTAATTTTCAAATTGTTTGTTATAAATCAACATCTCAGGAAAATGTTATGGGGTTTCTAATCAAAATATGACTTTCTGTTACAAAACAGGGCACTGATTTCATACCAGGACTTAAATCATGTTTATCAGGCATTTTGGAAGACACAACAAGTGAATAGGGAAAGAAATTACATATCAATATTCCTATAAAATATTAGATATTATGGAAATGTTGTCAACTATTACTCCCATTATTACACTTCTTTTCTCATTACATGTTGCTCCAAGAGCACATTAATATGCAAATTAGATCCAGTGTATAGATCAGGGGTGGGCAATTCCTGTCCTGCAGAGTTTAGCTCTAACCCTGATCAAACTCACCTGCCTGTAGCCTTCTAGTAATCCTGAAGACATTGATTAGCTGGTTCAGGTGTGTTTGATTAGGGTTGAAGCTAAACTCTGCAGGACAGTGGCCCTCCAGGACTGGAATTGCCCAGCCCTGGTATAGATACATTGCATTGAATGGTAAAACCCATGTATGGCCATTTTACCCACATATTGCATAAAGTAAAATGGTATATCAATTAATTCCGTTATATCTTTCATAACATAGTTGAGAATCATCTTTAAACAAAGTTTGGTTAAAAAAATTGATTGGTGAATGAATTTTTTTTAAGTTTTTTTTTTTAAACAACTGAGTCCTGATGTCCACTACAGAGGACATAGCATAACATATGAATTTAAAATAATTTTACAATAAAAAACAATTCCACTTGTTTCTTATGCTCTAAACAATGTAATGACATGAAAAAATACTAAATTCAAAAGACTTTGTTTTCCTGGGTCTTAGGAGGTTATATTATAACATTTAAATGTATTAGTTTATTGAAATCACCCTGTTTTGGTGCATTCTCTGATATTTCCTGGTTTTGAGCATGTATTGATAGGCCTACTCTACTGTATACTGTCCAGTTACTGAAAAACTATGTTTATTTTGTGTCCTTAACGGAAGATAACTAGATTCTTCAAAGTTCCCTTTTTGTGTTTCACAGAAAAATGCCAGCATGGAGGTTTGGAATAACATGAGGGTAAGGGGCATTTTTGGGTTAACTATTAATTCAAGAACTGTGATTTTGTACCTATTCTATATATTCCCATTAAAATCATTGGCATTCATGGGTGGCACTGCACAGATCTTTATTTTTATTTGTCAAGTAGCATAAACATGCATCAGCTTCTGAGGATCTTTGGTGAAACTGATTATAGCCTGAGGCCGAGTTTGTGGGCAAGAATTTCCACCTCTTTCTTGTTGCCATTTACACACACTGTAATCTGAGAAGGACACTCTTTTTCCATTCTCTGTCTATAAAATGTTTGTACTTTCAAAGAATGAAGTGGGGGTGGGATGTCTCTCTATTTACAGGTTAGACATTTACAAAGATACTTGATCTTTCAACATAAAATATATAAATTGTGCTTATAAGAATTAAATGAGAAATGTTTGAGTTCATATTGAAATCTCTGACGTTTGATTGCACACAATATTTTGATTGCTGAGATATTAAAAGGACCTCATCCCCTATCTTGTGCTGAATGCTGAACTTATATGACATTCCGATGTAATACATCCACTTTATATCTCATCTTGCATTCCTCACCTTCTTATTCTTCACAGAGAGACGTGTTTCTTCCTGTCCTGAACACAGCAGAAAGGTCTTTGTCAAATGGGGCCGGACCAGATTCACGCTATGTTAAATTTCACAAAGTCGTCTAACTTTAGCTCATGTCTCATTGTACTTGATCACCTTGCTGACAATAAGGTAAATCTAAACAGAATTCTATCACTTATTTTAGAATAACTTTGCATTAAGTCATTAACAAATATTACATTCAAATATACAACAAATATTCAAGTTTGGGGGAATATGTATGAATAGGCCTATATACGCTACACTGACCGGTCAAAAAAAAAATCACTTTTTGTTTGGATTTTAATAGGCAAAAGCTTAAGAGTCTATGACTGGATCATTATTGCAGTGATTATTATGTTTCTAGCATGTTATGTGTTTGGCAACAGTTCTTCTAACCCTAATTGATGGAGTGTGTAGCTTTTCATTTCTTAAACAACCATGTAGGAAGACACATCATGGTATATTCCAGGATGACAATGTCAAGATTCTCAAGGCTCAAACTGTGAAAGAATGGATGGGAGGGAGCATGAAGAATCATTTCCACACATGAATTGGCACCTCTGAGTCCACACCTTAAATTCATTGAAAGTCTCAAGTGGGATGTGCTGGAGGAGACTTTACAGAGTGCTGGACTCTTGCATTGTCAGTACAAGATCTTGACCAAACATTGATGCACCTCTTGATGGAAATAAATGTTGTGATGCACATCCCAAAGACTTTCAATGAACTTAAGGTGTGGACTCAGAGGTGCCAATTCATGTGTGAAAATGATTCTTCATGCTCCCTCCCATCCATTCTTTCACAGTTTGTGCCTGATGAATCTTGACATTGTCATCCTGGAATAATGCCATGATGTGTCTTCCTACATGGTTGTTTAAGAAATGAAAAGCTACACAATCCATCCTCAAAATACACAAAAAACACATATTTTATCATGTACACCCTAAAGGATTGCTCTGCATGTTTGTTTACAAGAAAACTTCCCATACATACACCACATTAATATTCATCAATGAAGTTCCAAAGATGTTAACATTTATTTTCTCAAATACCCAGGATATCTCCAGTTTATTGTGTTTACTTTTTTCTAAATGGCACGTGCATTTAAAAATAGCTCATGAAATGAAATTGTATGCTCCTCATGTGAGAAACACTTGTTTATAGCATCATCAGGACAAACCCAGTGGGACAGAGTTGCTCAATTTCCTGGATAAATGTTGGTAAGTGATGATTTGTGGCCTCGCATCTCTTAACATGTGACTCATCTTTCCTACGATGTTGAAAAATCACTTCCATATTACGTATTTTAGTTTTTTTTTTTACATGATGTTTATAGTTCTTTGATCAGATTCTCTTAAATCCTTGTCATTGTATCAAATAACATTCCAGTGATTAATTTACACACAATATTTAACAAATAATGAAATGATTTATTAGTTTATATGTATGTTTGTTTTCTTAGTTAGATTAACTCTTAAAATTCAATTCATTTATGTTAGTTCATATATGTTATTACTGTTACTGTTATTTAAATGTAACAATTTTAATGTAGAAAGACATTTATATGTAGAAAGAAACCCATTAATATTCACAACCAAAGTAATCATTTGAAACTGGGTTTCAGAATTCTTATTAAATGGCCTCATGACTTTGTATCATAAATATTTTAGGATGATTTTAGTCCACATGATTCTTAGTTTCACTTTTGGTGTTTTGATCATGTTTATGTCTTAGACTGAACACGAGTGAGGATCTTGTGACCATTCAAATGTTTCAAATTCCCCCAGCAAACATTTCCGATCTTCTGCTTTCTTGTAGCTGCATAAAAGCAACATCACCTAACATCATCATCTTCTGCATCCCTGTCCGATATTGGAGACACAAATGTTAGATCTGCTTGTCTCCTGTGAAAGGGGAAAGGACTATTCCAGATATGTCATGACGTTGAGAAGAACTGGAGCATCTTAGTTGAGATGGTGCACTTTAGGTAACTTTTAGGACTTAAGCAAACAGGATATATCAACATACCTTCAAAGAGTATAAAGGAACCTAGAGCACACAAGTCTAACATTTAATCCTGTGGATTCTCACATTCAGCACTTGAACAAAAAAAACAAAAAAAAAAGAAGTTATGATGACTGGTAAGTCCAATATCTTAATTTTATCATTAATTTAGAAGTCAATTATAAATCTGATTATAAAAAGCTTTTAAGTAGTTGAAACTTCAAATGTTTATTAAAAAACTCATGTCCATCAAGATTTTAAGTTAAAATTTTGATTTTCCTTCAAAATGTTTAATCATCTTTTGCCATCATTTATTCATTTTAAATAGTCCTGCAGTTTGAAAAATAAAATTTTAATAGTACAAATATTTCTGTGTAGACCTTCAATTAATATGAGCTAATAAATACAGCATGCAATGGGCCTAAAAAGCAATTTTTAAAAATAACAACAGTAAAATAGTTTAAGATAGCATGTCACATTGCGGGAAAACGTTTTAAATTCCAACTGCCAATTTGTTAGATTCCCCAAAAAATCCCAATTGAAATATTAATTAATTAATTAATGTATTGTATTTTTTTTGTTTGTTTATTTATTTGTTTGGTAGTTTGTTTATTCTTGTTTCTTTTTTTTTTTCTTATTGAGTTTTTTTAGACGTAAGACTTTTATTGTGAATTTCATTAATAAAAACTGGTGAAGAAAAAAATATGAATGTATGAAAAACTGTTCAAAATGTAAGTTTTTTTGTTAATTTGATTATTTGTATTTGCTACAATTGTACACAAGTGTACTGTACACTTCTCAACCCTAAACAGAGTTAAGCTACTAAACTATATTTCTTGTGAAATTATTAATCATATATTTCTTTTCTATTTAGTCTTACCTACAGATCCAAACACCTCTCATCGTATGAAGACTATCAAGGACTTCAGTGAATTCTACAATGACGAGTTCAACTATACAGAATACCTAAACGAAACTGAATTTGTTGTGGATGAGAAAACGCTGCTGTGCCTCTCCATCCCTATGTCGGATGCCATCAGCATTTCATTCTGTGTCTTCTACATGCTCATCTTTCTGATGGCTATTCCTGGGAATCTGATCGTAGGCTGGGTCATCGGCTCTAATAGACGCTCACTTTCTGCTTCAGATGTTTACCTATTCAACCTGATGCTGGCCGACACGTTACTGGCTCTTATTCTGCCTTTTTCAGCAGTTTCCGTGATCCATGGTTGGGTGTTTGGTGATGTTTTATGCAAGTTGGTTTACCTGGTGAAGGAAGTGAATTTCTACACCAGCATCCTGTTTTTGGTGTGCATCAGCATGGACCGCTACTTGGTCATCGTACGGGCTATGGAGTCCAGGAAGGCTCAGAGGAGGCTGTGCAGCGGGGTTACCTGCGGATTGGTGTGGGTTTTGGGCATTGTGCTATCCTTGCCATCATTCTACAACAAGGCATTTTATGACAAAAATTCCCAGAAGATTATTTGTGCAGAACGCTTCGAGACGGACCACGCTGACGAGTGGCGACTGGCCACACGTATCATGAAGCATCTGCTGGGTTTCCTTCTCCCTCTGGTGGTCATGTTGATCTGCTACAGCGTGACAGTGGTGCGGCTCTTGCGCACACGCGGTTTCCAGAAGCACAGGGCCATGAAGGTAATCGTAGCCGTGGTTGTGGTTTTTCTTCTGTGCTGGACCCCCTTCCATGTCACCACGATTGTTGACACCCTCCTGAGGGCCAAAGTGGTTCAATTCAGCTGTTTCACACGGACATCGGTGGACAACGCCATGTTTGCTACTCAAAACCTTGGCCTTCTGCATTGCTGTGTGAACCCAGTGCTGTACGCCTTTGTGGGAGAGAAGTTCAGAAGAAGGCTTCTGCAGTTGCTCTATAGAAATGGCGTTCTGGACCGGATGTCCCTCTCCAGATCTAGTAGGTCGTCCTCTCTGTCCTCAGAAGTCACTTCCAGCTTCCTGTGAGCTACTGCCAGGCAATGGACATCAATGTATGTGAACTGCAAAACACTTAGTGCACCTTTCTTTGTTTGCTTGAAATGCAACAACACTTTGTTGTGGAGCAGGGGTGTCCAATTATGTTCCTGGAGGGCCACTTTCCGGCAGAGGTTAGCTCCAGCCCTAATTCAAAACTTGATAAAATCAAGGTCTTCAGGGTTACTTGAAATTGGAACTAAACTCAGCAGGAAAGTGGCTCTCCAGGAGCAGAATTGGAAACCCCTGTTCTAGAGGCTAATTGCCATGATGTGTTGGCTCCCTCTATTGGTCAAAAAGAGAAAAATCCATGATCGGGTGAGAAAAAAAAAAAGTAGTGACACGTTTTTGTAGGCCAACTTGGACATTAGCATTGACAAAAACCCAATAGGACTTTTTCCATTGGGCTGCTGGATAATTACAGAAAATAAGCTTGTGACCAACTAAAGTTTATGATTCTTACACTTGTTCATCATGATAATCTTCACAAATTAATTCAACTTTTTTGAAACCTAAAGCAGAAGTGAAAAGCTTAAGTTAGTCTATAAAGTTTTCCTTGAAAGTTTGAATTAGAATAGTTTGCAAGAGCACGATTATAAACACAATGAGGCTGTGAAAGCAGACTAGTGCGTAGATGAGTTTACCTGTTTGGCATGATGACGTTTAAAGGGATAGTTCACCCAAAAATGAAAATTCTGTCATTATTTACTCTCATGTTGCAGCTGACACTTTGACAACTAAACCATATGAATTGAGCCATTTAGTCCAAATTTTCCGAAGAGACTTGATCGCTTTATGTGCAAGAGCAAACCTCATTGGTTCTTGCTGAAGCTCAAACGTGTTGCGTAACACGAGAATGAACCTCATTGGTTCTTGCAGAAGCTCAAACGTGCTGCGTAACACGAGAATGAACCTCATTGGTTCTTGCTGAAGCTCAAACGTGCTGCGTAACACGAGAATGAACCTCATCGTTCTTGCTGAAGCTCAAACGTTCTGCGTAACACGAGAATGAACCTCATTGGTTCTCGAGGAAGCTCAAACGTGCTGCGTAACACGAGAATGAACCTCATTGGTTCTTGCTGAAGCTCAAACGTGCTGCGTAACACGAGAATGAACCTCATCGTTCTTGCTGAAGCTCAAACGTGCTGCGTAACACGAGAATGAACCTCATCGTTCTTGCTGAAGCTCAAACGTTCTGCGTAACACGAGAATGAACCTCATTGGTTCTCGAGGAAGCTCAAACGTGCTGCGTAACATGAGAATGAACCTCATTGGTTCTTGCTGAAGCTCAAACGTGCTGCGTAACACGAGAATGAACCTCATTTGTTCTTGATGAAGCTCAAACGTGCTGCGTAACAAGAATGAACCTCATTGGTTCTTGCTGAAGCTCAAACGTGCTGCGTAACACGAGAATGAACCTCATTGGTTCTTGCTGAAGCTCAAACGTGCTGCGTAACACGAGAGTGAACCTCATTGGTTCTCACACGTCAAGCGAACATGCTTGAGTTTCCGTTTTCCACAACTGATGAGTTGATGAATGTTTATATGTGAATAAAAGTCTAAATTCAATCTGTTTATCATATAAATCAATCGAGTCTCTTCAAAAAATTTGAACTAAACAGCTCAATTCATATGGATTAGTTTTACAATCTCTTTATGAACTTTTTGAAGCGTTAAAGTTGTAGCCATCAATGGAGGGACAGAAAGCTCTCAGATTTCATCAAAATGATCTTCATTTGTGTTCCGAAGATGAACGAAAGTCTTACGGGTTTGGGACACCATGAGGGTGAGTAATTAATGACAGAATTTTTATTTTTGGGTGAACCAAACCTTTAATGTCCCTGACAATCTCTATAGTCCCTTTTAGCCACTTTTTGCCTTTTTTGCCTTTTTCAAGACAAGTAAAAAAATACCAAGTTGGCTATTACTGATCTTATGTTATAGAGTAAAACATGAAAATAGCTTGAGCTTGTGTTCACCACAGACCTTATTTCAGGCTTTTTTACTAAAAAAAACCCATTCAAAAAACCTATTGACTTTGGGACGATGGAACCGGAAGTGCTAAATTGCCTGGCGGATGATAACACAAGTGAAGAAACCCATAGACTTACATTGAAGGAGCCACCTGAGAAACCATAATATCATAAAGACTTAATGGTGATGATGAACTCTTTTGACTTGACTTGCCAATAAACAAACACATGCTATTGCATAATACTAGGCCATGGGTTTGGAGAGAGGTTGAAGTTAGCGAAATAGCTTAAAGCACGACACACACGCTCAAAAGCTTTTATAGTCTTATAGTCTTTTAAAGTTTTATATGTTTTGGTCAAGGCAGCTGGTCTGTACAGTATGTGGTATATAAGCAAGATGTTTTTTATTTATGAGATTATAGTCCAAAATGCACTTGATCAAAATGCATTATACTTCTTTTCAAAATGCATTATACTGTACTTTTTCCTCCATTAATTGTACTGCATGAAACACAATTCTTCATTTCACTCGGGGCATTCTGGAGGGGTATTATATTATTGTACTCATGAAGTGTCTATGGTGTGATGGTTTATAAGCCTTAAATGAATGCAATGGTAGCAAAACCTCTCCAGAACTTAAAATGGATGTACTGTTTGATTTGTAAGTTTATAAAATAAAAATGTTATGAACACTCTCATGTCTCTTTAATATACAGATCACGTGGCACAATAAACTCAGAAAGGGCAATCAGTACACTTAATTAGGGGTTTATTTTGAAATAATGTCTCAAAAGGTTGAGGCCACTTCTGTGTTTTGTGCCGTGTGATTACATTTTAAACATGTGACTTTATTTTTAGTTACTTTTAGATTTGGTTTCGTTAGTTACAGTTTAGTTTTTTATTTCATTGACACATTTTTATATTTTTCGGTTTTTAAAAGCTGAAGTCAAAACCTAACACCTATTGGAGTCACAGAATCAGTATTTTGGATTGGGTAAGTACCTAAAATTGGATAATCTCTGTGTATCTGTCACTTGTTGATTCTTGAGCACAACAGAAAGCAAACAAGATGTGCACGGACAGACAGAACCTAGAGGCTAAGGTGGACATGTTTTAGTAAGGTTTTTATGCATCTTTAACAAGCCACTCGTCCAAGTTAGACATATTACGATTAGCAAAGCTAGCAGATCAGTGGTTCTCAACCTTTTTGACTCCAATTGTCCACAAATTCGAAGCCTAGCCCTAATTTGGATCCTTTCTGTACATTAAAATAGTAACTAAAATAATTATAATTAAAATAATTGCATTTCAGCATTTCAAAAACTTTAAGAGCTGAATGTTGTTCAGGGCTCCCAGTCTTTTTAACCAATGAATTTACATGAATCCAATCATTCATAATTTACAAGGATTTTTTGAAGAGTGTTTAGAGCTTGGCATAACTAGTAATATGAAAAATACTGATGGCTTTTTACAATTTCATTCATTTACATGACTTTTCCAAGTCTAAATCACACTTCCACATCTAGGTTCTTCAACCATTTCTTCATAGGAAACAAACAGTTGTTGAAGGGGTTTATTTAAAGTAAGAAATATATTTTTTTAAATAATTTGATTAGGAAGTTTGCTGAGGCCCTGGTTAAGAGGAACTTGAAATCATTATTAGTATCAACAACCTTTCTTTTATCACAAACCATATAGCCCATGAGATCTCATACACAGAAAAACATTCACCCGTGTGAAAATGTAGTTGACTATGGAAATGCACATCTATTCTGATTAAATTAATTTGGTTATTAAATTGTATTTTATTTTTTAAGCAATAGCTTTCATCATAATTTTGCAATAATAACCGTGTTCCAATATAGAGTGTCACTAGAGCAATATTTTTAGTAGTGAATGGCCATAATCTCTACAGCAACTAATATGATTTGTTACATACCAAAGGAATAATTCCGTTCTCTAAAAGGGTGCAACCCTTAAAGGCAAGTCATTTTGCTCAGCGGCCATCATTCAAGTGCAGCTCCTGTCTCTTTGAATGGGGAAACATCAAATTCACCAAAGCTGTTCACCAAGCATACGATTAAATTTCATATTTGAAATCACCAATGAAATCTGACAACAACTGGCTCATCAATTTTGTTTCTGAATGCTCATCATGACAAAAAAAATTGCATTTTTCAGGCTGGAACTGCCAATGCGCATCTGCAGACTTAAGCACATGTCTCAGAACACAATGGGCGAATTCCAAATGGCGTAGCTTCTCTATGTGCTTCAAAAGGGAGGGGTGAGCGGTGGGCGGTTGCAATTCACAACCTCACCACTAGATGCCGCTAAAATTTACACAGTGCACCTTTAAGTTAACGATTTTACATTTGTTTTTGTTTTTTTAAGCATGTGAAGAGGACTGTATTCCATTTATTATTAATAAAGGGCACTTCGGGAAGGGGATGGCATTTGTAAGGGATTTCCAGGTCGCGGTCACTACTTGAAAATAACTTTTTCACTTTAATGGCTATAGACACATGTACAAGTGTATATTTTTTTTTACATCACACAAAGTCCATATTATAACCTGCTGTGTATTACTAATTGCTAATACATGAAAAAAAATTTTAAGCTGTTTTTTGTTGACTTTCTTGTGAAACCGTGGTACTGATAATAACTCTGCTCTGTTTTTCTTTTTCTTTCTTTTTTTTGACTATTCATGCAGGAAGGAAAGAGACGTGGTAGTAATAATCAGTTGTTATCAAACTAGTCATTCTCAGAAAACTGTCAGAAATCAGTCAGTAAGTATCAGATCATTTCCACTGAATGATCCCAAAAACAAAGACAGGCTGAGCAAAATCACAGAAGATAAAACGGTAAGACGATGCAATCTTGACACAGATATTCAGTGTTTGTTCAGGTTAAAAATTAATGGATTTGTCAGTATGACTTAATGTGAAATATTTTATTGAATTGTTGAAGTTACTTTAGATTTATGCATTTAAGTACAAAATATAACAGTCAATCATCGTTTAGAAATACCTACTCACTCCTTATTAAAATAATTATTTGTTTCACAGCTGCTTTAAAAACAAGAAAATAACAGTATTAATGTTGTAAAGATCTTCAATTATGAATTTTCACAATTTCAGCTGTAAAGCAGCTCTAATAACTGTGTTTAATAACTGTGTGAATGCTGCAAAGTCCATTAGTTATGAAGCAAACTCAATTCAACTATAAAATTATGCATATAAAACAAACAGCTATGCATAACTGTTTAAACCATTAAAAATAAATAGTTTACATGTAATAAACATACAGTGATCCACACATACTGTACAGTATATCTTTTTGATATCAGTATAACTTTTGATTGGTAGTGAATCACATTTTGTACACTTCTCAATCTGGTCCTAATAAACTTTTCGTCCCCTTGCAGTTGCAGTTGGCAGCCAAACTTCTTAAAACATGGAAGTTACTACTGTAGATTACATGTACCCTATAATAACTCCCTGCCCGGACAGCTTGCAGTATATGAACAGCACGGCTTTGGTCCTCATCTACATTGTAGTCTTCTGTCTGAGCTTGCTGGGCAACACCGTGGTGATATTTGTGGTGTTTTACATGGAGAACCGCAGGACGTCTACTGACGTTTACCTGATGCACCTGGCCATAGCCGACCTGCTCTTTTCTTTGACCCTTCCGTTCTGTGCTGCCTCCCTTCACGCCGGCCACTGGGCGTTTGGCACCGTTATGTGCAAACTGGTATCAGGCATGCAGGAAGCCACATTTTACTGCTGCGTCTTCCTGCTGGCATGCATTAGTGTTGATCGCTACCTGGCCATCGTGAAAGCAACCCAATTCCTTAACCAAAAACGCCATCTGGTTGGCATAGTGTGTGCGTTGGTGTGGCTGTGCGCCATTCTCTTGTCCATTCCCATTATGGTGAATCGCGATGTCTTTGCGTCCGATGGAATGGAGCTTATATGTCATGACAATGTGACAGTGGAAAGCATGGACAACTGGAGGTTGAGCCTACGGATTCTCCACCACACTTTGGGATTCTTCCTACCGCTTGCCGTGATGATGTTCTGTTACGGTTTCACCATGTGCAAGCTCTGCAGCTCACGCAACAGCCAAAAGCAGAAGGCCATGCGGGTCATCTTGTGCGTCGTTCTGGCTTTTATCATCTGCTGGTTGCCCAATAACATCACAGAGCTCATAGACAACCTGATGCGAGCCGACAGAGTGATGGAAACATGCAAGCTGAGGGACGGTTTAGATGTGGCCTTGTATGTCACGCAGGCGATGGCTTTCACCCACTGTGCGATAAACCCCGTCTTGTATGCCTTCATTGGGAAGAAATTCCGCAACCATCTCCTGATTTCTCTCTTTAAGAAAGGCCTGTTGGGTAGAGGCGTGATGTCGAATTATCGAGTGGGATCTGCTCATAGCTCTGGGAGCACTAGGCACACGTCAGTGACACTGTAGTCAACTGAAGTTCTCTTACGAGGGTACAAAAGCCTTTTGCTTCTTTTAAAGAAATAGTTTAGACTAAAATGCTAGTTTGGTCATTATTAGGGGCACCTATTGTATCCGTTGGCGTTCCTATTATTATTATTATTATTATTCCGTTTCTTCTTCTTCTTCTTCCGCTCTTGAGTCTATGGCAGCCCATAGAACCGTATGGTAAAAAGTTGTGAAATACGGCACACTGATAGAGGACGGTCTGAACTGTCACCATAGCAAATTTGGTGTCTCTAACTCAATCCCTCTAGTGCCACCAACTGTCCAAAATTTGCACTCACGTTTATGCTAATAACTTTTAAACCGTGAGGGCTAGAAGCTTTTTTTTCCCTTTAATTCCTTGGCACAAGGCGATTCGAGTACACGTCATTTTCCGTCATGGAAATTTTTCTGCCATTTTGAATTTTCCTAGGCTGTTTCTCCGATTTTCATGAAAATCGAACCAGATCATCTTCAGACCATGCCGACAAAAATGTATGGAATTCAAGTTGTTTTGTCAAACTGTTTTCAAATAACACACAAACGAATTAGACAAAGTGCCCGCCAGAATGAACATGAGGCTATATCTCCACACCCCTAAGCGTATTCTGACCAAACTTGGTGTGTGTTATGCCAAACATGACCTTAGGCTACCTGCACAGTTTCCGTGCAGTGCCACCTAGTGGACAGGAGATATGAAAAATTGCCTTTTTTTGCTTATAACTTCTGAACACTTTGGCCAAAAATCCCAAAACTTTTTATATTCAGTGCAGCATGCCGAGTCGAACAATACCCACTTTTCCTATATCGGCCATTTTGGGCATCGGCCATTTTGAATTTTGTTGTAAAATGCTATATTTTACGAACACATTGGCATATCGTTACAAAACTCGGTATGTGTCTTCGGCACCATGCCCTGAAGGTACTCAAAAAGGTTCGGAGCAGCCACACCTTGTGGTCAAATTTATAAGGAAATTTAAAAAAAATGCTGGTCTTAATTGATTTCTTGGGTCATGCCGAGAACATAGAATGGTCTTAATATGTCTTTAATTGCTGATTGTTGCAGTTGGTCTGATGCTCCCAGCCATGTTGGCATGTTTTTTGTGATAATTGCTGAGTTTGTAACATCATAGGTGTGTGTGAGTAAAAAAATGACAGAATTTTCATTTTTGAGTGCACTGTTCCTTTGCTTCCATGTAAACTACATTCTGTTTAAAAAAAAAAAAAAAAAAAGTATAGCAGGTTTATGTTACAAGGTATAGAAAAGAGCGTGTTTGTGAATCCGTTTCTGGTGATAATGATCATTCTTTTTTTTTTTTTGGCTTGAGGTGAAACCACACTCATGTTTTGAACGGCGTGGTTCGATATCAAAATGATCTTTGAAAAACACTTTGCAGAGCTTTCTGATTCTGTCAGAACAGAATAACAGGTGTAAGTAGAGATGGTCTTTTTTGTATATTTTTCATCTGTATTTTTACCGGTGTTGTATAAAATACAGTTCAAACTTTGAGGTCAATAAGATTTTTTAATGTTTTTGACAGAAGTCTCATATATGCTTACCAAGTATGCATTTATTTGATCAAAAATACAGTAAAACAGTACAATATAAATAGTCGAAGTTCAACAGAACAGCATTTATTTGAAATATAAATATTTTGTAACATTATATAAAAGTCTTAACTGTCATTTTTGATCAATTTAATGTGTCCATGCTGAATAAAAGTAATAATTTCTTTTTTTTTTAAAAGTCTTACTGACACCAAACTTTTGAACATAGTGTATGTTTAAAAAAATGTTTAGTTGCTTGTTTCAGGGCATGTTATTTTTCTTCTTTCTCGAATAATGTAAAAAGCAAATGTTTTGAATCTGTTTCACAGCTGTAAATAAAGTTGTTTCAGAAAATAAAGAGTTCTCACACTTCTACACTAAACTCTGTTGAGAAATCGGTCTTGACTGAGTCAAGTAATTGCATTATTTCACTAATGTCTCCACTTCCCCTCGACAACAAAACAGAGAGAAGTGAAGCAACCTGTTTTCCTCCTTCACAGGTCACAACCCTAAAAGTTTTACAACATCATGCACACACAAACAAACATACAAAATAAAGTTACGCTACTTACTGTATATGCTTCTAAAATACAGAAAGTGTTATTAGAGTTTATTCTTTACATATTAAAAGTATATTCATTTTTTACATTTATGGCTATGTCGACTAAGTGTTAACCGAGTTAAAATGACACCTGTACGTGTGATGTGGTTTGCATAAATACAGTCTTGAGAAATGGAAACAGGAAAAGGTATACTTTTGAAACACAATCCAATCCTGTTTACTTCTGTCTTTGTGCATTAACAAACTCTTCTCTAATTCTTAATGCCGTATCATAATCTTTATCCTCTTTATATCTGTTATCAGTGCGCCTACTTCGTGAATTAAGAGAAGGAAGATCATTTCTTTAAAAAACACTGCTTTGAAACATTGGTGGTTATTCCGAAATAATAAAAAAATCTAAAAGAACTAGAAGTAAACAAAAACTATATAACATACCGTGTGACATAAAATATATGTTGATTAACTAAAAATCTATTTTTGACGTAGTAAGCATTTATTTTTAAAGTTGTTTTCAGAAGGGTACAGGATGTGGCTTCACACTTTGTTTTCCATTGTATTCAGTATATAAATGTATAGGTGTGAGAGGGGCACAACCTAACGCGGGGTTAGTTGTAACACACATGGTTTAAAACTTTCCACACATGCCAGCATGACGAAACTAAGTGTATTTACTACCCTTACGAAAAAGAAGTATGCTTCAAGTTCATTTTATGAAGTATACTTAACACTCTATGGTACACAATATGATTTCAAAAGGAAAAATTATTTGTGGTGTTTTTCCTGCTTAAAATTGAACACTATAACAATACAAATTTTCATAATTTTTTTATTTATTTATTTTTTAAAAGTTTGTTGCCTCAAGGCAACATTATACCACAACGGACAAATAGAAACATTTGACATTTTCATGTAGAAAAAAGAAATATATTTATTGAAAACATCAATTTCCTTAACCAGACACCTGAACAAACACATTTATCCAGTTTTTAATGTATTACAAATTTCATGTGACCAATTATTTGCACTTTCACTGATTAGTATTTGAGTTCTTCTTCCCTGAGACAGGTTTGACCAATAAATTGGTGTTTCATTTTATTAAAAATAAACTAAAATAGACTATGTTGCCTGGAGGCAACACCGTACCATAGAGGGTTAAATAATGTTCAAGTATATTTTTAAGTATACTTTATGTACTAAGTATACTAATATCAATGTGTACTAGTAGTAAACTTGTAAGTGTACTGTTTCAATACTGCTTGGGACTAAATTGGCCCACTTTTAGTATATAAAAGTATATGTTTAAGTGTACTATAAGTGTAACAGTAGTAAACTTTAAGTGCACAACTAGGTTTCTCATCTGTACTACAAGTGAACTTATAAGTATACTAGTAGTTTACTATTTTAATACAAGTAGTACATTATTTAGTTTATGCAAGTACCCTTTAGTACACTAGTTCAGTAGTTTATACTGCAAGTATAAACTGCAAGTGAACATAAAATTATACTAATAGTTTACTATTTATATATTATTTGTGCACTTTCAGTATACTACTATGTTAAAATGTAAACATTAATTTTTTATACTTGAATAGCTGGAAAATTCAGTCAATGGTGGGGAAAGAGTAAAATAGATTTTAAGTAAAGTCCTATGTACACTACCAGTGGACTAGCCTACACAAAAATCCAGATACACAGAATTAGGAACATATCTGTTTTATATCAATATTCTAATCAATATTTTCAAACAATGTAAGTTTAATAAGACTGTATGTAAAACTATGTAAAAAAAAAAAAAACTATATTTAATAGGCTACTCAATCAGAAGATTAAACACAATTACAAGCCAAGTATACTTTGAATACTTAATTATACTTTTAAGTATATCTCGATCAAAAGATTGAGTACAAGTATAGGCCAAATATACTTAGACTTTTCTGTCAGTATAAGTCAAGTATACTTAAGTGCAATTTTAAGTATATTTCTGAGAAGTATATAATAAGTAGACTGAAAGTATACTTTCTTATTTTTAGTTTAAAAGAAGTATACTAATAGAACACTTGAATAAACTTCTTTTTTCACAAGGGTATAGTTGCCATATCAACACTATATCCAGAAAAAATTGCACCAAAATTAAAAAAATCTTTGGAAGATGTCACTGAACATTTAACCATAGCAAAAGTAAATTTCTTACTTAAGTTAATTTTTCATCTCTATTTTTTGTGTTTATTTAAAATTAGACAAATCAAAAGAGTTGATATAGTTGTTTAATGTTGATCTAACCAGCAGAAGACACGAGCCGGGGTTAAATCCCAGTTGTGTAGATGGGGCATGTTGTAACATGTGCCCCTATTAGAACTATGCTATTCTATTCTATACGTTTATGAATTCTATTGAGGAACCAGGAAAAAATGGTGAATAATGACTGAGAGTCAATGTTCAGAAATTATTAATTATTATTATGTTTTGAACTATGCTGTATAGCTGTGTTTGTTGTCAAACTCAAAAATGTGTTTATTTGTAATTATTAAAAAATGCCATTATTTTATATAAAAAAGTTTATATTTCAGTTTGTCTTGTATATTTTTTATTATTATATCAGATAACATTTTAAGCTGTCATATGGTCATGTTACAATGTACCCCACCTATGGAGAATGTTATCACATTTCGCTTCCATTCTTTTGGGGGAAATCAAGAAAAAAGTATACACTGTATTAATGAAACAAAACCACATAATTGTACTAGACATGTGTAAAATAAATGTGGGAAAAAATAAATACTCTGAACCCTAAGTGTATTTACACAAACTGAGAAAGTCAAAAAGTGTTAGGTTGTGCCCCGCTCTCCAATATATATCAGTATATATCTGTATTGCATGTTTATTGCCCAGTGAGGTAGATGGCCTGAGGAAAGAAACTTTTCATTTGCCTGGCTGTTCTAGTGCTCTGTAGCGCCGACTAGACGGCAACAGTTCAAAGAGGAAGTGGCCCGGATGTGAGGGGTCCAGAGTGATTTTGCCAGCCCTGGCTTTTACGCTGGATGAGTACAGTTCTTGAAGAGTGGGGAATAGCAATTCTGTGTGACGATGATTCTTCCAGCAGTCCAGACTATCCGCTGTAGTCTTCTGAGGTCTGATTTGGTAGCTGAACTGAACCAGACAGTTATGGAAGTGCAGAGGGCAGACAGAGGGGTCTTTGGCGGTGCAGTCGTTGGTGTACAGAGAAAAGAGCAGCGGAGAGAGCAGCCAGGACATTTCCTGCATTCTGCATGAGTGTGTGTCATGGTTTGAATCAGAGGGGGGGAATAGCTGTAATTACTTGCTGCCTTCAATGTGCTTATGTATCCATATTCTGACAGAGGAATACTCTACTCGAGCATATATTGATTACCATGATTTAAAAGACATGTTCACAAAAGCTCTAGGACTGAACATAAACAAATGCACGCCGTCCTATGGGGGGGCAGCATTTCGCGCCGTGCAGAAATGTTGTTTCACTGCAGAACAAATGGGTGGAGCTTACATCTAGCTCCTCCTCGTTAGATGTCCAGCGAGGAGGAGCGAATGTAATTTGGGCCTAATTGGTGGAGACAGAATATCCAACCACACCCCAACCCTATCCATAACTCTATCCCTCCACCCCCATCAAGTCCAAAGAGGTGGAGCTGGACTTTAGTTTTCACACATCTCACATACTCATTTTTTTAGAATGACTAATAGGGTGAAAGTGCCCCTCAAGGAAAAAGAGAGGGAGAGAGAGAAAAGGAAGTTTGTTCTATTTAAGTGGACAGAACACCCTTTAAAGGACACAAGAAACAGAGAGAGAGAGAGAGAAAGAGAGAGAAAGAGAGAGACAGAGAAAGAAAGAGAAGTAGCTGCTACCCTCGGGCTGTCATGGTAACCTGGATAAATGATGAAAAGGTTTCTGTTATCTTGCTTCATTGTGCTCTAGAGTACTTTAGTATTTTGGTCATATTAACATGATATTAGAATGCTAAATACTGCATATAATAAGATGTGCTTTAAAATATCTTGCAGTGCAGTATGGCAAACAATTCAGTTACACACACACACATATATATATATATATGCACACACACACATATAGTGGGGAGAACAAGTATTTGATACACTGCCGATTTTGCAGGTTTGCCCACTTACAAAGCATGTAGAAGTCTGTAATTTTTATCATAGGTACTCTTCAACTGTGAGTGACGGAATCTAAAACAAAAATCCAGAAAATCACATTGTATGATTTTTAAGTAATTAATTTGCATTTTATTGCATGACATAAGTATTTGATACATCAGAAAAGCAGAACTTAATATTTGGTACAGAAACCTTTGTTTGCAATTACAGAGATCATACGTTTCCTGTAGTTCTTGGCCAGGTTTGCACACACTGCAGCAGGGATTTTGATTTTGGCAGGGATTACAGACCTTCTCCAGATCCTTCAGGTTTCGGGGCTGTCGCTGGGCAATACGGACTTTCAGCTCCCTCCAAAGATATTCTATTAGGTTCAGGTCTGGAGACTGGCTAGGCCACTCCAGGACCTTGAGATGCTTCTTACAGAGCCACTCCTTAGTTGGCTGTGTGTTTCGGCTCGTTGTCATGCTGGAAGACCCAGCCACGACCCATCTTCAATGCTCTTACTGAGGGAAGGAGGTTGTTGGCCAAGATCTTGCGATACATGGCCCCATCCATCCTCCCCTCAATACGGTGCAGTCGTCCTGTCCCCTTTGCAGAAAAGCATCCCCAAAGAATGTTTCCACCTCCATGCTTCACGGTTGGGATGGTGTTCTTGGGGTTGTACTCATCCTTCTTCTTCCTCCAAACAGGGCGAGTGGAGTTTAGACCAAAAAGCTCTATTTTTGTCTCATCAGACCACATGACCTTCTCCCATTCCTCCTCTGGATCATCCAGATGGTCAGTGGCAAACTTCAGACGGGCCTGGACATGCGCTGGCTTGAGCAGGGGGACCTTGCGTACGCTGCAGGATTTTAATCCAAGACGGCGTAGTGTGTTACTAATGGTTTTCTTTGAGACTGTGGACCCAGCTCTCTTCAGGTCATTGACCAGGTCCTGCCGTGTAGTTCTGGGCTGATCCCTCACCTTCCTCATGATCATTGATGCCCCACGAGGTGAGATCTTGCATGGTACCCCAGACCGAGGGAGATTGACCGTCATCTTGAACTTCTTCCATTTTCTAATAATTGCGCCAACAGTTGTTGCCTTCTCACCAAGCTGCTTGCCTATTGTCCTGTAGCCCATCCCAGCCTTGTGCAGGTCTACAATTTTATCCCTGATGTCCTTACACAGCTCTCTGGTCTTGGCCATTGTGGAAAGGTTGGAGTCTGTTTGATTGAGTGTGTGGACAGGTGTCTTTTATACAGGTAACGAGTTCAAACAGGTGCAGTTAATACAGATAATGAGTGGAGAACAGGAGGGCTTCTTAAAGAAAAACTAACAGGTCTGTGAGAGCCGGAATTCTTACTGGTTGGTAGGTGATCAAATACTTATGTCATGCAATAAAATGCAAATTAATTATTTAAAAATCATACAGTGTGATTTTCTGGATTTTTGTTTTAGATTCCGTCTCTCACAGTTGAAGTGTACCTATGATAAAAATTACAGACCTCTACATGCTTTGTAAGTAGGAAAACCTGCAAAATTATCAGTGTATCAAATACTTGTTCTCCCCACTGTATGTGTGCAGTGGTATCTGGCACCAAGATGTTAGCAGCAGATCCTTTAAGTCCTGTAAGTTGCGAGGTGGGGCCTCCATGGATCGGACTTGTTTGTTCAGCACATCCCACAGATGCTCGATTGGATTGAGATCTGGGGAATTTGGAGGCCAAGTCAACACCTCAAACTCGTTGTTGTGCTCCTCAAACCATTCCTGAACCATTTTTGGCCTTCTTCCATAGTGCATCCTGGTCCCATGTGTTCCCCAGGTAAGCAACGCACACGTACCTGGCCATCCACGTGATGTAAAAGAAAACGTGATTCATCAGACCAGGCCACCTTCTTTCATTGCTCCGTGGTCCAGTTCTGATGCTCACGTGCCCACTGTTGACGCTTTCGGCGGTGGACAGAAGTCAGCATGGGCACCCTGACTGACTTCTATGCAGCCCTATACGCAACAAACTGCGATGCACTGTGTATTCTGACACCTTTCTATCAGAACCAGCATTAACTTCTTGAGCAGTTTGAGCTACAGTAGCTCGTCTATTTGATCGGACCACATGGGCCAGCCTTCGCTCCCCACGTCCATCAATGAGCCTTGGCCGCCCATGACCCTGTCGCTGGTTCACCACTGTTCCTTCCTTGGACCACTTTTGATAGATACTGACCACTGCAGACCAGGAACACCCCACAAGAGCTGCAGTTTTGGAAATGCTCTGTCCCAGTCATCTAGCCATCACAATTTGGCCCTTGTCAAACTTGCTCAAATCCTTATGCTTGCCCATTTTCCTGCTTCTAACACATCAACTTTGAGGACAAAATGTTCACTTGCTGCCTAATATATCCCACCCACTAACAGGTGCCGTGATGAAGCGATAATCAGTGTCATCCACTTCAAGTCGGTAAATTGGCCAATGAGAACTGAGCCAACGCAAATGAGAAAAGGTGTAATGAAAAATCCCACCACTTTTATACAGACTGACAAGTGAAGTGATACACTTGTACTAGGAAAGCCTGCTTTTGGGGATTTAAAATTATGTCCTAATCTGGGCTGCTA
Organism: Coreius guichenoti; assembly: GCA_039654105.1. Classification (NCBI taxonomy): domain Eukaryota; kingdom Metazoa; phylum Chordata; class Actinopteri; order Cypriniformes; family Gobionidae; genus Coreius; species Coreius guichenoti. The sequence continues at coordinate 6,202,434 of CM077172.1, read as the reverse complement.
ACACAAAGGTCAAAGATGTAAACTGGAAACATCTACCACCACTGTGCTCTTGAGCAGTACATAATCACAATCACAGGTTGGAAGTGTCACTACTGGTTGTATCATTCAGAATAAGACATGTTTACTATGTCAAGTAATGAAATGTGTTTGTTGTTTTCCATTGACAAAAAATGCTAACTAACTCTTGACTGGAGAGGGACTTAGGGATGAATTCAGGAGCCATGACTGCAGGGAACGCACTGGCAGGGAAAATGGGTGGTTCAGACGATTCCAAGACCAAAGTGGCATTGGGAACAGCCTCCGCTGCTGTAACAAGACCAACAAGAATTGATGATTCTGGCTGCTCTGGGACTGAAGAGGACTCCACGGCAGAGACAGCAGGCTGCTCGGGAACGACCTCCATAGACATTACAGGCAGAACGGGCTGTTTTGGGATGGATGACCTCCGTGGGTGTGACATGACTGGCAAGAATGACCTCTGTCGGTACGACAGGGAGGGCAGACGACTCAGAAACAGCCACTTTGGTCATGGCAGGGAGAAAAGACAGCTCTGGGGTAACCTCTATGGCCCTGACAAGTAGTGCAAATGACTCTGGGATGGCCTCTGTGTCTGGGACAGGTATTAATGGCTCTGGGATGATCATCTGGGCCACACCAATGGGTGAGAGACACTCTAAAGTGGCCTCTGTGGTGTTGGAAACTCAGAAGCGAAGACCAGGAGACTTGGATGTATCTTCAGCAGGATGTGCCTTGAGCTTGTCATGCCAAATGGTCAGGAAGTGCATAAAGACAAAAGACTAATGTATCAGACACCTGGGCTGCTAGAATGTCATCAGTTTTTACCTCAAAATGTAAAACACAATGTACATAACGTTTTCAGTTTATATACTATTACATTGGAACCTAGATATAACAATTTATATATTTATAATCCCACAGTTCCCCCTTTGAGAGTTCTAATAACGCTCACAAAATACAAATTTAGACATTTAAAAGTTTCATTCTTGTAACCTTTGATCGTTACAGGCACATAGCACTTGCTCTTTGTTGATTGTCTGTAGTGACGAATGGCATGCTGACACAGAAACAAACATGCAGCTAGGGTCCGTGTAGTTCTTACGGGTAATAGTCTTTTCTGTTTGGAACGGTCCTTTCCTCGTAGGTAAATTGTTGAATGAAACACTTGATACTGTGGACGCATAGATAGTACACCAGTAGGAAAAACAACAGCAGAATTGCTATTTCCTTGATCCACAGCCAGGGTTTACCTAACAGTTTTCCGAACCATGAAGAATTATCTTCAGTCATCTGGTGTAATTTTGCTGAAAGATCAAGAATGTCTTGTTGGATTTTGTTCAAGTTCTCTGTTGGATCTATTAACCCGGTACAGCAATTCAGGTCCAATAACGGTGCATGCTCCTCCTTGCGTTGCAAGAATGTAATCGAAGGCCACTCTGTTCTGTAAAATCATTATCTTGTGCGAAGCGAGAGTGTCTGTGATGTTACCCAGGGCCAAAGCCGTATCATTGGCCAGTTTCTGTACAGAATTCGATAAGCTTCTGACTTGATCAAGGGCCTGCATGACACCATAAGACGGGATTAATGCCCCAAGAGTTCTTGACCACCAATCTTGATCGTGTTGATGGATGACTGAAGTTCCCATATGTGATTCTCTGCGTTGTGTATTTTTTTTTCGTGACAGTTGGCTCGGTAGTGGGTCTAGTTGTCCTTTAGAGGTTGTGGCTTCATACGCAGGTGAGGAGGTTGGTGCGTATAGGTCTGGGGACAGCCATCAAGTGGTATTTGCACAGAGTAAGAAAGAAAACAAAAGACAACAGAGGAGTATCTGTAAGCGTAACACAATCATGAGTCATTTCTCCTTCATCCTCTAACACAACTTCAGTCATTAGACATCATACATGAGGATGGGTTCGTGACTGGCGCACGCTGTAAAACAATGTTTGGGGCTGTGAGGGTTGTTAACCAATTTCCCCAACGAGAGGAGGTGACAAAAGTGACTTTTGCTTGATTCATTAGTGCGGACACTGCATGAGGGCATCTTACGTTTACAGTCTGTCCTAACACCATTCCTGATGAAGCCTGAAGAGCTAGATGAACTGAAACCTTCAGCCAATTTTGTAGGAATTACTGTAATTTCTGCACCTGTATCAAGCAAAATGTCAATCTCTTTCTCTTGTATGCTACCTTTCACAAAAATTATTTTGTCATTGTGATGGATTACAGGGGAAAGGAAGCTACTCACAGCCCCAACAATTAGTTTTTTTCCTGTTCTTTTTGTGCTTTTAGAAGGGCCTGAGCAAGCTGTCCTAAAGTTTTAGTGTACCTTGGCGGAACTACTTCAGGGTTGTAGGTGGGCTGAGAAGGAACAGAGTTATGCATAGTATTTATTTTACTATCTTGCAACTTCTTCCTACACTCTTTCTCCCAGTGACCTGATTTTTCACAGTAGTTGCATTTGCCTTCTCTCTTAGGCCAGCTGTTGTCTTGATTCCTTGTGCTAAACGTAGCTGCTGCTACTCTCACTTTTGCCTTAACATCAGCATCTATTTCTTATGTAGCTAACCTTTCTAAGTTACTTCTGAGGGTTTTGTTAGACCAAGTTAGATCTAGGAATGGTAATGCTTTTCTGTACTCGGCTAAAAGGCCATCTGACCAGATGCGGACTAAGGGTCCCTTGTCATCTAGCACACATTCAGAATCATGCGTGCGTGCTGAGGGTAAGCTCTGGGATAGTCTCTCTATATCTTTAGGTCCTAGCGCTTTGGCAACAGTTTGTACTTGGACAACAGAAGAGTTAGGAGGAACACTTTCATTTCCCTCAATTCCCTGAGATCTTCTCCTATCGCCACATACCTTCACTGAATCTACAGGCACATCAGTTACTGATTGGATGGCTACATCTGTTTCAAAGAAAGCTTGTAAGTCAGGATAAGTGTTATCAGGCTGACTAACTTCATTCACATCAGTTTTTTCTGCAGCTTTGTTGCGGTTCAATTTCTTAGTCAAAGAGGATACTCTAGCACAGAGCTCTTTGTTCTGTTCCTCTAGCTCTGAGTTACGCTGAGACTGTTGTCTAGCTAGCGTTAAACCAAATTCTCTGTGGCAGCAGATAATGCCTTTCACATTGTTTTTGCGAATACATGCTTCTAATACCTTTTTACACTCATCTACCGACCAAGTCTTGTCTGGATGGATCTCATATTTCTGAGTTAGTTCTTGTCTAACTTTCTCAGTGACTATTAGGTTCATTTGCACTCCTAACTGTGATTTGAATTTGCAATCTGACCACAAAGGAGTCGCGAGACCACTTTTTTCAGTTGTGGGGATCAGTCTAGAATTCTTTCTAAACATTTTTGTGAGTTTCTTTGTTACCACACAATCAAAACACTAAAACTTCTCTGATCAACAGACTTGTTAACACAGATCAACTATTGTTAACCTTCCTTGGCAAAACAGAGGACAACATAAATTATTAGCACTTTACGCTAATTCTTCCCTGTCGAACAGAGGATAACCAATATTAGCACGTGATGCTAATCTTCCCTGCCTGAAACAGAGGCTAACCAATTCTTCCCTGCCTGAAACAGAGGCTAACCAATATTAGCACGTGATGCTAATCTTCCCTGCCTGAAACAGAGGCTAACCAATTCTTCCCTGCCGAAACAGAGGATTACAAATATTAGCACGTAATGCTAATCTTCCCTGCCTAAACAGAGGATAACTTTCATCTCTAAAAGAACATTTTTTAGAGGATAACTTAACAGCTGTCTGTTAACTCTTCTCTGACGGCGCAGAGGATAACAAATTTGTACTGGTCTTAAAGGTTCTTTTGGATAAAGTGGCACTCACCAACCCTTGGTTGTACAGAAAAATTCAGTCTGGAACGAAGTCAGATCTTTGTTGAGCTTGAAGTTTCAATCTGGATTCAGGTGAGGAGCTCTATCCGGGTCATGGCACCAAAACTGTTGGAAACTCAGAAGCAAAGACCAGGAGACTTGGATGTATCTTCAGCATGATTCTTTATTGAGAACATGTGCCGTCGGTAGCTGCAGTCCATCAAGTCTAACTAAGGCAGTATACATTGTAGTTTATATAGATTTTAAGGTGCAGGGGAGACAAAGCAAATGGATGACGACCTTAAACAAAGCATGCAAATGAAGTATCCAGGTAAAGAGACCTGCCCCGGACTCTAGAGTGTCACCAGTCCTAATCCAATCAGCATAACGATTCAAATGCATAGGTGCTAATCCAATCGGTTTGACATTATTGCCCATACCTTCACATTATCATAGAGACAAAGGCACAACTGTGCCTTGAGCTTGTCATGCCAAATGGTCAGGAAGTGCATAAAGACAAAAGACTAATGTATCAGACACCTGGGCTGCTAGAATGTCATACATTTTTACCTCAAAATGTAAAACACAATGTACATAACGTTTTCAGTTTATATACTATTACGTTGGAACCTAGATATAACAATTTATAAATTTGTAATCCCACAGTGGACATGATTGGAAGAGTTCTGGTTGACCTGGTGTTGCCCATTGGCTACGATAATGGAGATATCTGATGAAGCCCCTTCCCAAAAAATTGTGTGACGTTGTTCCAGAGAGGCATGTTACGGGCAGGTTTTAGTGAAGCGCTGCAGAGCTTCTGGCCTGACGGTGGAAACACAGCGTGGTTTTGGTGCTACAGGTCCGAGGCTATTAGCCCAGCCCGGTCTGTTGAAAGCCCTGGCTCGCACTGGCCCGACAGTGGAAAACCAGCTATTTTAATCCAGCCCCACCACCATAGTCCAAAACATCTGGGCGAAGTCTTCCACTTCAAACCCCTGCTGGCGCAGAGCAGTCAACGCCCGATGACGCGCCATCCTCTCCTTATTTATGGCAGGAGGAGGAATCCGAATGCTCATACTGCCTAGGATGCCTAGGCTCATACTGGGTCCTAGGATGTTCTGTCAGGAATCACTGGAAATAACAGGACCCAAGCGCAGAGATGAGCTGTGAATGGTGATTTATTAACAAAGTGTGTAACAATGTGTAACTGTTGCACAGTCCAGAGACAGTCCCACAATAAAGGTCTAGACAGGAGACTTGGGCACAGGATTGAGCAGCCTGGGAGCCAGCAGTCAGTGGAGTCTTAGGCTGGGCAGGACAGGACAGACGCACAATACAACAGGGAACAAAACCACTAAAACTCTCCGGAGCTCCGAAGCACTATTGTATCACACACTGTACCAATGCTTGTATCGAAATGACAATACCATGTGACTGATGACGTTTGAAGCTTCGGAAGGCATGCGGTATCGAAAGGTCGGGACAGCTGGTTTGAAAAAATTGGTGCTTCGCGACCCCACCTGATGCATAAAAGGGAAATGATTATCCCGTCACCCTTGTGTTTGACTTTACATTGATTTGGTTGGTTGTGTGTGTGTGTGTGTACACTTACTTGGGATTCAGTAGAATAGTTTTGAGTAAACTATAAGCTCAACACCAGACAGAAACTGAATGCCTGTCACACCTCTGTTCCATTAAATCATGTTTTATAGCTGGGGTCTCAGAGACCCTGAACCTAACGGTTAAACAGCTAAAACTCTAAATATTTTTTCAACTACTCATGTCAATTATTAATTATGATCACATACTTGTAGCCTATATTTTATATTATTGATCAATATGTGAATCTGTTGACAAGGCTACACATGACACAAGTTTTATTTCAACAAATGACAACCAAAGTCAAACCCATAGAAGCTTGTGAACAGTTTTGAAGTGGCTGCTGCAAGTTATGCTTATTCACAAGCCGAGTGAGAGTTAATTATCAAACCAAAAAAAAAATACAAAACTTTCATAAACACTCAGCGTGATGTGATTCTTTTATTGAGTGATAGGCAGTGGGTTTAATCAGTGACATTATTATTAGATTTGCTTTCTGCCGTCTTCCCGTCACCTCCTCAACCTGCTTCCCTAAGTGGTTTTACACATAGAAAAGGCCGAAAAGCGTATTACCATGTCCAGTTTTATCCCTGAACGATGATGTGAGTTCCTTTGGCAATTCTCGATGGAGCATGAATGAATGGCAACATTTTTCACAATCACGACAGAAAATCAAAATACTGCTAGCAGAAAGGCAGCGCGATATAAACAAACCATACTAGAACTCAACACAGCATGACAGAAGCTTCACATTCTCTATCTCTACCGCCTCGATGGCAGGCAAGTCTTTCAATTCAGTAGAAAAATCGCTCCTCTTCATAACATAAGGATCACGTCCATGTTGTGATTTTCTGTTTATTCTCCCATCATTAGCTGAGATAGATCATTTAATTGTATTTTCAAAAAGGAAAGTAGGAAAGTAATGCAAGAAATGCTAATTCTAAGACCTAATCCTCATTACTGTATCTTGTTTTTTTGTTTTTCTTATGCATATTCTGCAGCAGAAATACTTGATAACCGTATATATGATCAGGATTATGAGGGACACAGCAGAAAGCAGGAACAGTATGACATCGACAGAGTGATAAGAGTACCAGGGCATTTTGTGAGACACTGTGTGCAAGTGAGCGGCACCTTTGTGCCTCATAACAAACTCAATCCAGAAGATGGCATTGTCCAGAGGCTTCACTGGGACGTCCTTGTGAAGCCTTGAGAGCCTCTGCATGTTCTCCCGATAAGAGGGCTCATAAAGAACCTCTTTAACAGTTTTAAGAAAGGAATCCTTATCGACTGTGGCAAAGTCTACATTCTTGGCTACACCCTTTACTCTCATTTTTATAAGATTACTAGGCTGGTCAAAAATCAGCCCAAATCCAATGAGTGGCACCCCGTGGTAGATGGCTTCCTGAATTCCATTGGTTCCTCCATGTGTCACAAAGGCTCTGGTCTTAGGATGACCAAGAAGATCATTCTGAGGCATCCAGTCCATCATCATGGTGTTGTTCCCTAGTGCAGATGGTCTCTTTCCTTTGTACCTCCAGATGATCTTCTGTGGAAGTTCTGCAAAAGCTTCAGCAATTGCCTCTGCCACATCATCAGGAAGCTGACCAAAAAGAGTGCCTAGAGACATGATGACGACACCATGCTCACCAGAGCTCTGCACAAAGTCCTCCAGGTCTTGTGGAAGAGGCTTTGATGACTTGCACTGAAAACCTCCCATGTAGATGATGTTTGGCATTGTGGGACGCGGGAATTCAAAAACAAAATCAGCTCTATGGAGCCACAGATCAGCACCCTGAACTAAAGAGAAGTAGGATGTTCCTGGGCCAATGAACCGTTCACAAAGTGCATTATAAGTTGGAGTAATCATGATAGCTAGCTGTATTTCTGGTATGATATACATCACAACATTCCTCACTCTTTCCAAGAAACTCATGCGGTCTGATAACTCAAGCATTGAAGCAGGAACATAAGAAAGTGGTGAAGGAGCTATTACAAAATGAGCCTCACTGTAAACTGTCCAACGGACATTGTAGACAATGGGCAGTTTGAGATAATGTCCCAAGAGAACACCTCCAAACATGGCTGGATCTGTTAGAATCAAATCATATTTGGCGTCTTTTAAGGACTGCATTAGCTGCTGGTCTTCAAACATGTTGATTATCATCTTGCTTTCTACTTCAAGCATCCCTAAAAAACCTTTCCACATAATCATCTCCAGCTTCAGACGAGCCCAGATTGAATCCTCCCTTATAATTCCCAGTAGTCTGGATGCATATGTCTCAAGGAGTTCTTCACTAAATCCTCCTTCAGACTTGAGATTGATTGATGTGTAGTGAGGTGAGAATTCTTTGATGTACAAGCTGTCTGCCATCCGAATGGCTGTAACATTGTGACCTTTGGCATGAAGAGCTTCAACCAAGATGTTCATGTTGACCCAGTGACTGCCACCCACAGGAAAGACAAGAACCTTCCCGCTCCGAACAACTGGGACAGTCGTCAGAAGCAGGATTAGCATGATTGGCCCAAGCACCTGAAAAACCTGTCCATTCTTAGTACCTATATCGCAAAGAAGGGGAAAAAAAATACAATTCCAAATTAAATAAATATGTTTACTGTGTTAAGATACAGTAGCCTATGGTTAAGATTCAGTATCTCATTCTTGTTTTCTTACTTTAAAAAAAGAAACTATATACATTGAAACTGAATCTATACAGGAAATATATGTAGAGGCAAATTTCAGCATATAAAAATATGAAATTAATTGCATTAACTCCAAAAAACCAAAGCATTATTGACAGCCCTAATTTATACAGGACCCATATTTATTTGATTAGGGAAACATTCAAATATTACAGAGCAATATAAACATGAATCACAATAAAAGAGACTGCATCTTTTCGAGAGGGAAAAAATTCTCACCCGTCATTGTGTATAATGGAAAATCTGTCAGGTTAACTTTTGTTTAAAGGAGTGCAAGTCATCCAGCTACAAGCACAGCCTTTGTCCTTGCTATGCATGCCAACATCTATTTATATGAGTGAAGGTTCATTTAACAAGCTTTAAGAGGCAAGGGGCATTTACCTTCAAAGATCTAGTTAATTAGTTACTATTCAACAGGGGCCGGTTGCACCAACTATTAAGGCTGGACATAAAATCCATTTTAAGTCCCGTCTAGAACTAATACCTGTTGCACCATCTGGGCATAGCGCATGTCTAATGCCCTGTCCAAATACCCGCACTTGCGGTCCTGGCCACTTGAGAGCGCGGATACGCGACAGGAAGTAAGTCCGCAAGACTGTCCCATGTCTTAAAAATGCCAACGTCCAGTGCCCTTAAAGGCACAATATGTAAGATGTTTGGATATATTTTGTTGACTTGTGTACTTTCATTATCCCAAATGTTTCCAAGAATGTTTAAATCCAGAGAAATAAGCAATTTTAACCAGGGCACGGACCGTGTCCGTGCGTCGCCTATAAATGACATCATACCCACATTACCCTCGATTTACGATTTTATTTTGTAGAAACCATGGAAACACCAATGATGCTTAAATATATTATGTGTTTTATTAGACAGGTGAGCAACTGTTTAGATGCATTAATCGACAGAAAACGAATCATTGTTATAGCTCAACACAATTAGTCTTATTGTTTAATGCTTAATACCGATCTAGCTCACTGCAGTGTGCAACAAGTGTCTCATAGTAGCCGCCGAGGGAACGCACAGAGTAGCATTATAACATAACTTTCAACACACTCAAATGTATCTAATATGATAAAACAGCGCTGTGTTACACCACATACACATGAGCAGAAGAAGCGGAAGCGCTCGTCTGCGGCATAATAAAAGCTCCTCGAAATCATGGCGTCATCAAGCTACGTCTTGAATAAGCGACCTTTAGTGGCAAAAAATTACATATTGTGGCTTTAATGCACACTAAACCCATAGTTACGTAGTTACGTCGTAGGCTGTGTTTAGCACGCATAGCCTGTGGCGAAGCCCGATGTCCCGCCCACTGACGTCTGGTTGGGCCAGAGAAAATTATGGAAGACGTTGGATTGCCAGCAAAAGTTAGGGGTAAGGCACATGGCAGAACATTTTGATGCAAATCCTTTTGCCGAACTCGCTCTACTCCCTTTTCCCATCATCAGATCGGAAAGGCATTTATTTTCAATAAAATGAAGAAAAGATTCAAAAAGTGGAAATAAAGTGTCTAATGTGTGTTTAATATAAAGTGTTTAGGTTAGGGGTAGGTGTAAGGTGGGCTTTATTGTCATCTATTTAATAAATATAATCATTTAAACTCAATGTTATAATTGCATACCGTTTAATGTACAACAATGTATTTGCACTTAGTGCAAATAGGCGCTGCCAAAATCAAAAGGATGTAACATTTACGCATGCTCCTGAGAGCCTTACTTCCGTTCTATGACACATGGAACTAATGCTTATATAGTCTCAAATAAACTTTATCAAACTATAACAGTTATTACCTCATCTGTCGCATGATGACGGTAAACTGCAGAGCTTGTGCAAATATATCCACGTTGTCAATTGACATGATCAGATGCTTTCTTAACTGCCGCTTTCTTACCGCTGTCATTTTTGTTCTGTTTATTTTATCGAGAGGAAAGCGCGTAACACATATTTATCTACTCATGGTCGCTCTCAGCAACGTGGATGGCGTCTGGATGTTCGTTAACAGTATATTGCTAAGGTATTTCCAACTTATTTTTACTTCTAAACAAAGAACGAAAAAGAACTTTGCCGTGAGTATCGGTGCACTGAATCACGTTCAGTCTCTTGTACGTTATTTGTGCATTGAGTGCGCGCACGTGCAATAAGTTGCTGGCTGCAGTTCACCTAACGGCCACAGGTGTCACCAATGACAAGGGTTTCTGAACGCTACATATCAAACAGGATGGAATGCTTCTGGGACCCAGGAATAGACTTTTGTCCACCATAGTGGACATTATATTTTTAGTGAATTTCTCTGACACCATTCATGGCACAGTTTTTAAGTGTGGATGCCCTGTGAAGAGCACATTCAGGGCTTTTCAGTGGTTTCACCATGACAACAACTTCTCCTTGGTCTTAAAAAATGACTGACATTTATTTAGTGATCAAATTTAGCACTCTTATGGAAATATGATCATATTTTGTAATCATTTAAATATGATTAATTTTCAAATTGTTTGTCATCTCAGGAAAATGTTATGGGGTTTCTAATCAAAATATGACTTTATGTTACAAAACAGGGCATTGATTTTATACCAGGACTTACATCATGTTTATCAGGGATTTTGGAAGACACAAGTGAATATGGAAAGAAATTATATATCAATATTCCTATGAAATTCCTATGTTGTCCCAAGAACACATTAATATGCAAATTAGATACAGTGTACAGATACATTGTATTGAATGGGACTACCCATTTATGGCCATTTTACCCACATATTGCATAAAGTAAAATGGTATATCAATTCATTCCGTTATATCTTTCATAACATCGTTAAGAATCATCTTTATATAAAGTCTGGTTTAAAAAAAATCCCATTAATTGTGCCTATACATGCCATTTCATGTCATTTTATTTTTTAATAAATCCTGGTGTCCACTACAGAGGACATAGCACAACATATGAATAAAATATATTTTTTCAAAAATGTTTTCCCCATTTGTTTCTGATGCTCTAAACAATGTAATGACATGAAAAACTACTAAATTCAAAAAACTTTTTTTCTGGTTCTCAGGAGGTTATATTCATACAAGCCAACCAAAAAGCACAATTCTTTGCTAACACATACTAATGTTTGTATTATTAATATGATATTATGCTATTCCAATTCAGCAACTGAAACAGAACTACAAAAATGGCCATCACCCAATATACTGCACTATATAGGGAATAAGGAGCCATTTCAGGCATTGCTAGTAGCTCTATTGTTGACACTTGAAAACAATTGCTAAATTAAAATTAAATCAATTAAATATTTGATTTTTTTGTTGTTGTTGTAAATTGTTTTCATGTTAGTAGTAGTGTGCATATAGCACTGGGAAAATGTCAAGTGAAATGATTTAAAATTAATTTCCTATGTTCCGTTAATAATGATCATGTGATATAAAAACAACATTACGATGATTGTGCCGCATAGTAATCATCCAGCAGATGGCGCTAATATGCTCTGCAGGCAAGATAAGCTTACAGAAGAAGAAGAAAAGAAAAACACACGCGTAAGTGCACTACATGTTTTCATTTAAATGCGATCTACAGTGTGAAATCTCCACTTGAGGAAAATCACCATATATTAGTAGGAGACATCGCAAGATCCCTGTAACACATCAGGCACATCATGATCATTAGACGCTTCAGTTGAGAGAGTCAGTCGTTCTTCATCCGAGTAACATTAGCATTGAATATACCAATACAGGCTGATATGAGCTGGATCATCTGATGTAGATATGAAGCTCAAAGAGCTGGAGAGCTGCCTTCAGCAGGTGGATGGGTTTGAGGAGCCCAAAATACTCCTGGAGCAGTACCCCACCAGTCCTCATATAGCGGGTGAGTATATATATACTAAATAATGACACTTTTAATTAATGTAAGATGTGTATTGTGAATGTATGGATGTGGTCAGACAGCTGATGTCAGATGAATAAACATGAAAAGGACGGCTATATTCGCATATCTGAGGTACTGTATACCACAATTCAGTACATTTGTCTTAAAATCACCATGAAATCAAAATTGATAATGCCTATTTTTTATGGAATATTGCGATATTTATTATAAATTATTTATCTGTGCACATCATTCATGTTTTATTATTATTATTATTATTATTATTATTATTATTATATAATCGTAATCTTTTATCAAAATAACTTCCCCTCCCTCTTGCAACAACATCTCTTCTCCGATGACGTGTTTACTGGCGCGAGGGCGGGGCGTAGGCTGTGTCCGAAATCGCATACTCTCTTGAGTCGCTACTTATTTTGTCTAAAAACGAACTAATTAAAATTATATATATACAAAAACCACTAGAACAATGTTATATATTTTGTTGACTTGTGTTACATTTTCCCAAATTTTTCCAAGAATGTTTCAAATTAGGGCTGGACGATTAATCGAAAAGTAATCGAAACCGAAATTCAGAACCTCTTACTGACGTAATTTTCCCATGTCGGTTATTTCGGTTTTAGTCACGTGACTCCGCACCGTCCAGTCACATCAAGTGTGCAGGCACATGGAAAGATTCAGGAGCAGTTATCTTTGTTTATACAATCTGGATGCTCAGTATTACTATGGTAATTGCATGTTTTACAAAGTTTATACAGGTAAGTTAATGGCCGTTCTTATATGCGCTGCTACACGCACACACAGACGGCGCACGCGAGCCCCGAAGCCAGATCACTTTCACTTGCGTCCTCATGAAGTTTGTCAATTAAATGCGTTTAAAGGCTTGCCAGTTTGATCATTCAAGCGATTGTGCACTATTCAAGAACAACAATATGGAAACCAAAAAAAAGGAAAGCAGAAAAATAAATAAAATAAAAGCAAAATAATCGTTTATTAATCGTAATCGAGGCAAAATGTTCAACTAATTGAGATTTTGATTTTAGGTCAAATCGTTCCAGCCCTATTTCAAATCCAGAGAAATAGGCAACTTTAACCAGGACACGGACCGTAACTGATGTTATTTTCTCGCAATTCCAAGTTCTAACAATTTCGAGTTAACGTCTCGCAATTCTTTCTCAGAATTTCAAGTTTATAATACAATTCACACAATTATAACACATAATTCTGCAGATTCATCATTTTAGTAGCCATAGAAATGCATAATTCCGAGACAGAGGACGTGAACAGTTCCGGGTAGAACGTCACAGGTTGTCATCTTGTAATTACGACATGGTGTGAACGCAGCAATACTGATTAAAAAGTTGTCGTTGCATAATGCATACTGTTGCACATGCTATTTAAAAAAATAGATTATATATAAGAATGTATAATTTACATATTTATTTGTATTTTGTCTGGGATGGATGGCCTTGAGTGGGCTTTTTGTTTTATACTTAAATTATTATGGTATATAATATACCATTCAGTTGTCCTATGTGTTTTTTTCTGTAGGCTGTATGTTGTACACCATCCACAACACTTTTGATGACATACAGAATAAACTAGTTGCAGACCTGGGCTGTGGATGTGGAGTGCTGTCTATAGGAGCTGCCGTCCTTGATGCTGGGTAAGACCAACTCCATCCTTCTATCCATTACTCTAGTTTTAAAAATTATATGAATTAACATAACCATAATCTTTCCTTACAAGACTGTGTGTTGGATTTGACATCGACGATGACGCCTTGGATATATTCAAAGGAAATGTTGAGGAATTTGAATTGTCAAACATTGATGTGGTCCAGTGTGACGTGTGCTCGATCGGATCCTCTTACGCCAAGAAGTTTGACACGGTCATCATGAACCCGCCTTTTGGCACGAAGCACAACCAGGGTAAGAGTCTGTCTTAACCTCAACCTCAACCTCAACCTGCAATGCTTAATTTCTCAATAACTTATACATCCATGTCTTCCACCTTAGGTATTGACATGCAGTTCTTGCAGACAGCGATTTCCATGGCAAGTACGGCAGTGTATTCCCTTCACAAGACATCAACACGAGATGTAAGTTACCACATTATGTCATGATTTCACAACTTCAACTCTATACATGAGGGGAAAAAAACTTACAATTGAATTGCGGTTTTGTGCAGCACATTCAGAAGAAAGCAAATGACTGGAAAGTGAAAATGGAAGTCATTGCAGGTAAAATTTACTACACTTATAAACATACTACACACTACTGGGTCAGAAAGACTTTATTTGAAAGAAATTATTACTTTTATTCACCAAGGATGCATCAAATAGATCAAAAGTGATAATATCTGCATTTCCATTACCCTTCAAATTGTGCGAATTGAAAATACGCCCAGTGGAAACATCAATTTCGCAAAAACTCCCATATATCGCAAAAAAGTTTTTACGCTCGCTTGAGGTGGGTTTTTTTAGGCAGTTCAAAAAAGGAATATTTCATGCAGCTGCAATGGAAACAGTTTTTTCACATTTACAGGTCACCTGGCATACATAAAAGTCAATCATTCCTTAAAGATGACGCCGTATGTTTGGACAGAAGACGAGACAGAGTTCTTTATTAAACTCCTAAAAGACAAAAGAATTACGGGAATACTGGAGTCTAAACAACAAATACCACAATTTATCAAGACCTTAAAGCAGATATGAGGGAGAAACTCCCAGAAACGCCTCATACGTGGCCGCTACCAAGAATAAGGGACTTTCCTTGCCATTAATGCTTGGATAACACTCCTACGTCTCCTTTGATTAAAATGAATGGCTAGTGCGGTGGCTGGGATATACGTAAACCTACTAACATCTGTTGCCATGAATTTTTGGAATGTTTTGGAATAACATCGCATTTCGCAATAGGTTTTTATCGACAATTAGAAAATAGCACAAATCTGTAATGGAAACCTTTTTTCTTTTTTTTTAAATAAATGCTTCTTTTGAACTTTCAAAAGAAAGGAGGAGTAATGATGCTGAAAATTCAGCTTTGCATCACAGGAATAAATTACATTTTAAAATATATTACAATAGAAAATAGTTATTTTAAATTGTAATATTATTTCACAATATTACAGTACTCTATTTGTACTGTACTGTTCATTGTATTTTTGATCAAATAAATGCAGCTTTGGTGAGCAGAAGAGATTCTTTCAAAAAGATTTTTAAAAAATTGTACCAATTCCAAACTTTTGAACGGTAGTGTAGGTTTTATTATTTTAACACCAAGAGCATGCAGGAGTTTATGCAATGCATGTAGGTTGTAATAAGCTTCATAGTTTGTCATAATATGATGTTTTATTTATCCTGAACTGTTGTCGTCTCCCTCACAGAGCTCAGATATGACCTGCCAGCATCTTATAAGTTCCACAAAAAGAAGTCGGTAAGTCCATGTTTTATTTAATTTTCACATTTTACATTGCCACAAAAAATATTGCTCAGGCAACATGTAGACACATTTTTTCAGACCGTACCATGATAAACTGCTTATATAATTTTTTTTTTTATCTGATTATAGGTTGATATTCAAGTGGATTTCATTCGATTCACTCCAGCATAAAGGTGTCGGGGAAATAGGAGTTTGTTTTGCTTTTCAACATTTTAGTAGGGTTTTTCTCTGTTGTACAAAATAAATTTTATAAATTTACATACTGTATAATTTTTGTGTGGATACCACAGAAATACCAGCACTGCTGTAGGATTTACAAACACACATTGTTGGAACTTTATTTAAATTTGTGCTTTTCACATTTTTGGCAGCATACACAGTTCAAACATCATAATAACTAAAAACAATAAATTACACATCACACACATTTTGTTAGTAAAATCCTGGGTTCACAATTGTATTATAAATACAAAATCATCTAAATAAATACTGATTAAGGAATAAATACACTTAAATCATGTTTGAAATACCAATACAGTTTAGTTTTTTAGTTGCAAAATATTAAAAAGTCACTGCAAAAAGTGAAGTGCTGTAATCTATTGTGCTGCACACATTATCAGTGACTTCACATGTTGAAAATATATAATATCATATTGACATTATCATTCAGCAGTTTAAAATTACAAACCCGATTCCAAAAAAGTTGGGACACTGTACAAATTGTGAATAAAAAGGAATGCAATAATTTACAAATCTCATAAACTTATATTTTATTCACAATAGAATATAGATAACATATCAAATGTTGAAAGTGAGACATTTTGAAACGTCATGCCAAATATTGGCTCATTTTGGATTTCATGAGAGCTACACATTCCAAAAAAGTTGGGACAGGTAGCAATAAGAGGCCGGAAAAGTTAAATGTACACATAAGGAACAGCTGGAGGACCAATTTGCAACTTATTAGGTCAATTGGCAACTTGACTGGGTATAAAAAGAGCCTCTCAGAGTGGCAGTGTCTCTCAGAAGTCAAGATGGGCAGAAGATCACCAATTCCCCCAATGCTGCGGCGAAAAATACTGGAGCAATATTAGAAAGGAGTTTCTCAGAGAAAAATTGCAAAGAGTTTGAAGTTATCATCATCTACAGTGCATAATATCATCCAAAGATTCAGAGAATCTGGAACAATCTCTGTGCGTAAGGGTCAAGGCCGGAAAACCATACTGGATGCCCGTGATCTTCGGGCCTTTAGACGGCACTGCATCACATACAGGAATGCTACTGTAATGGAAATCACAACATGGGCTCAGGAATACTTCCAGAAAACATTGTCTGTGAACACAATCCACCGTGCCATTCGCCGTTGCCGGCTAAAACTCTATAGGTCAAAAAAGAAGCCATATCTAAACCTGATCCAGAAGCGCAGGCGTTTTCTCTGGGCCAAGGCTCATTTAAAATGGACTGTGGCAAAGTGGAAAACTGTTCTGTGGTCAGACGAATCAAAATTTCTTTTTGAAAAAAAGAAAAAAGTTATTTTTGGAAAACTGGGACGCCATGTCATCCGGACTAAAGAGGACAACGACAACCCAAGTTGTTATCAGCGCTCAGCTCAGAAGCCTGCATCTCTGATGGTATGGGGTTGCATGAGTGCGTGTGGCATGGGCAGCTTACACATCTGGAAAGGCACCATCAATGCTGAAAGGTATATCCAAGTTCTAGAACAACATATGCTCCATCCAGACGTCGTCTCTTTCAGGGAAGACCTTGCATTTTCCAACATGACAATGCCAGACCACATACTGCATCAATTACAACATCATGGTTGCGTAGAAGAAGGATCCGGGTACTGAAATGGCCAGCCTGCAGTCCAGATCTTTCACCCATAGAAAACATTTGGAGCATCATAAAGAGGAAGATGCGACAAAGAAGACCTAAGACCGTTGAGCAACTAGAAGCCTGTATTAGACAAGAATGGGACAACATTCCTATTCCTAAACTTGAGCAACTTGTCTCCTCAGTCCCCAGACGTTTGCAGACTGTTATAAAAAGAAGAGGGGATGCCACACAGTGGTAAACATGGCCTTGTCCCAACTTTTTTGAGACGTGCTGATGCCATGAAATTTAAAATCAACTTATTTTTCCCTTAAAATTATACATTTTCTCAGTTTAAACATTTGATATGTCATCTATGTTGTGTTCTGAATAAAATATTGAAATTTGAAACTTCCACATCATTGCATTCTGTTTTTATTCACAATTTGTACAGTGTCCCAACTTTTTTGGAATCGGGTTTGTATATAGTGGGTTCAAAAGTCTGAGATTTTCAGGGTACCAATTCAAGTGCTAAATCGAAACTGAAAATGTACCAAATTTCAGTTAATTCTTATTTGGTTTTCTCCCTTTTGGAGCTTACATGAACAAAACCTGATGATCATGATCTCCAGCATGATTTGAGATGAAAGAGCATATTGAGCATCTGACGTATGACATCTGACTGATGTAACAAATTTGGAGGGTTCCTACACAGTATGGAAAAGTATGGAATTAGATTTTAGTCATTTCCAGGTCTGGATAAGTATGGAAAAATATGTGTTTCCATACTATTGTCCCTATTTTGTTGTCTAAAATATAAAAACAATAATTCTAAAAATACAACATTCTATCATGAAACTCTAGATGACGCAGGCTGTTAGGTCCTTAACTCAATCTGCTTTCAATCACATCATTCTCTATAGGTCACAGCTGATTGGTTCCTGCTGTATCAGTAGCCAATGAGCTCGCTGCTCAACCTTCAAATACTTGGTCAGAATTTTCTATAGCAGTTGCAGCGCACTTTCAGAAACCTCCACCTTCCCCAGCTCCACCTGTATAGCTCTGCTACGGGTAATTCATATACGCTATATTGTACAGCAGCAGCATGTCTTACTTGCTCACAGCAGTGTGTCGTTAGCCTGACGTCGTCATACTCAGATTCTAGTCAGAATATGTTCAAATGTTGTGGGCGGGGCTAAATTCGGCTGGCATCCAGGCTAGTGTGTCGTGTATGTATTGGCAGTAGAAAGTCCCGCCAAAAGTGAACATGTGAGAGTGGATTTGCAATGCATGAGGATTTAAGGCCCGTTCACACCAAGAACAATAATTGTAATGATAATGATAAATATATAGTTTTAAAAATCATTCTAAATGTAAAAGAAAAGCAGACTCTACACCACAACTATAAGGATAACAGCACAGAGGACAGATGAATGTTTACCGATGACTCTACTATATACTGAATATAATGGGTAAATACTTTATGGGTGAGGACTTGGATAGAGTGATAATGCCTGATAATAAATTATTTAATCAGTAGTATATCAAACATTATTATAGTGGATAGCATATCCTGCTATTACTTTTACTCAATAAATGTAATCACTAATCAGTGACAATATTATTTTAAAACTTACATGAATTTAAAATATTTCAAAGGTTTGCAGTCAGTGAAATAAATTATAAATTCCATGCATTCAACTTGTGTGGGTTTGCTGTTAATTGATTAGTATGAGCTACAGTACCTACTACAATATGTCGGCAATTATTTGGCAACATAATAGCATACATAGTCAGTGTAACATGGATGTTAACAATTTGATTTAAAACCATGTTTCAGATATCTGGAAAAGTATGTAATTTTGAAAAGGAACCCTGAATTTGATTTGTGACCTAGAAATTCAGAACCTGAAGTATTGCTTATTCATTTTACGACATTAACACTATTTATTTTCCAGGTTTAAACAAATACATGTGGTCTCAGACGTTTAGACCCCACTGGATGTGTTGTGATTTCATACGCTGAACACACAAACACAGCCGTGTGAGCGTGCGGCCGATGGGAGGTTCCCCACAATCTCCCAGCAGTCTATCTCAGGGTCGTACCTCTCTATACTCTGTAGATACGTCCCCTTGGAGTATGAATACCCTCCTGCTACATAGATGCACCCGTTTATAATGGCCGATCCACACTCCATCCTTCTCTCCTTCATCGCACACATCTGTGTCCATTCATCTTGCTCGGGGTCGTAGCAATCTGTGATGGTGGTCTGACCGCCGACCAGATAAAGCTTATTGTTTAAGGAGACGGAGCAAAGGCCGTACTCTGAAAGTAAAAGAGTTTTGATGAGTTTTCAAATGATAAGGGATAGCGAAGAAGGTTAAAGGGATAATTCACCCAAAAATGAAAATTCTGTCATTAATTACTCACCCTCATGTTGTCCCAAACCCATAAGACTTCCTTTCATCTTCGGAACACAAATGAAGATATTTTTGATGAAATCTGAGAGCTTTCTGTCCCTCCATAGACAGTCCATGCAACTATCACTTTGACGCTTCAAAACGTTTATAAAGAGATCGTAAAACTAATCCATATGAACTGAGCGGTTTAGTCCAACTTTTCTGAAGAGACTCGATCGCTTTATATGATGAACAGACTTTCATATAAGACTGAATTTAGGTGTTTAATCACATATAAACATTGATCAGCAAACATAAACAAAAGCTCAGCCGTACTTGCTTGACGTGCGAGAATGACCCTCACTGGTTCTTGCAGAAGCTCAAACGTGCTGCGTAACACTAGAATGAACCTCATTGGTTCTTGATGAAGCTCAAACGTGCTGCGTAACACTAGAATGAACCTCATTGGTTCTTGATGAAGCTCAAACGTGCTGCGTAACACGAGAATGAACCTCATTAGTTCTTGATGAAGCTCAAACGTGCTGCGTAACACTAGAATGAACCTCATTGGTTCTTGATGAAGCTCAAACGTGCTGCGTAACACGAGAATGAACCTCATTGGTTCTTGATGAAGCTCAAACGTGCTGCGTAACACGAGAATGAACCTCATTAGTTCTTGATGAAGCTCAAACGTGCTGCGTAACACTAGAATGAACCTCATTGGTTCTTGATGAAGCTCAAACGTGCTACGTAACACGAGAATAAACCTCATTGGTTCTTGCGGAAGCTCAAACGTGCTGCGTAACACGAGAATGAGCCTCATTAGTTCTTGATGAAGCTCAAACGTGCTGCGTAATACAAGAATGAACCTCATTGGTTCTTGAGGAAGCTCAAACGTGCTGCGTAACACGAGAATGAACCTCATTGGTTCTTGAGGAAGCTCAAACATGCTGCGTAACACGAGAATGAACCTCATTGGTTCTTGTGGAAGCTCAAACGTGCTGCGTAACACGAGAATGAACCTCATTGGTTCTTGTTGAAGCTCAAACGTGCTGCGTAACACGAGAATGAACCTCATTGGTTCTTACGGAAGCTCAAACGTGCTGTGTAACACGAGAATGAGCCTCATTGGTTCTTGTTGAAGCTCAAACGTGCTGCGTAACACGAGAATGAACCTCATTGGTTCTTACGGAAGCTCAAACGTGCTGTGTAACACGAGAATGAGCCTCATTGGTTCTTGTTGAAGCTCAAACGTGCTGCGTAACACAAGAATGAACCTCATTGGTTCTCGCACGTCAAGTGAACATGCTTGAGCTTCTGTTTACCACAACTGATGTGTGAGTTGATGAATGTTTATATGTGAATAAAAGTAAAATTAAATCTGTTTATCATATAAAGCGATCGAGTCTCTTCAGAAAATGTGTACTAAACCGCTCAATTCATATGGATTAGTTTATGATCTCTTCATGAACTTTTTGAAGCGTCAAAGTGTCAGTTCCGTAGCTGTCAATGGAGGGACAGAAAACTCTCAGATTTCATCAAAAATATCTTCATTTGTGTCCCGAACATGAACGAAAGTCTTAGTTTTGGAACGACATGAGGATGAGTAAATAATGACAGAAATTTCATTTTTGGGTGAACTATCCCTTTAAATATGGGCAGGTACATTATTATGAGAGAAACCAGATACACTAATTTCTTTTAGGATGCTGCCTTAGAGATTACATTTTGGCTCATCTAATACAAAACATAGGTGGCTCACCAGGATGTGGACATATCGTTGTGATGCTCCACTCATTGATATCTGGCCTGTAAGTCTGAATCTTCTCGTAAGTGCAGGTTCCTCTGAACCCATAATGCCCTCCAGTTACATAGACTCTGTCATTCACCACGCAAGAGGTTGCATTTCCCACACCTTTAAAGTCAAAATAAAAAAATAATGAACTTCCATCAACAGGCATTTTAGATCTTTGGTATTTGAAAGTTTTTCTGTGTAAGACAATACATTTTCCAACATTTAATTTTTTAATAGTCTTTTAATAGCTGAAATCCTAGTGAAAAGCTGCACTACACATACATTTTTGTAAGACGTCTCTTATGCTGCTTACCAAAGCTGCATTTATTTGATCAAAAATACAATAGTATTGTGAAATATTATTACAAATAACTGATGTCTATTTGAATATATTTTAAAATGTAATTTATTCCTGTGATGCAAAGCTGAATTTTCAGCATCATTACTCCAGTCTTCAGTGTCACATGATCCTCCAAAAATCGTTCTAATATGCTTATTTGCTGCTTAAAGGTGCAGTGTGTGAATTTTACATTTACATTTATTCATTTAGCAGACGCTTTTATCCAAAGCGACTTACAACTGAGGAATACAGGAAGCAATCCGTCAATTTTAGCGGCATCTAGCGGTGAGGTTAATACAGTTTAATGTACTGCTTAATACAGCGTCTATTTGTACAAAAATAAAGTTTAACATATAAGCCTACACTATCAGTGAAGTGGGGTCTACATTTTTATCAGTTTTATTTTGATAAACATGACAATATAACATCGCGACTACATGAAAAGAGCTTTTACTGTTATAAAAAAACTGATTTGTGAGCATTAGTGGAACTGAAGGTTTTAGAATAAACACGAAACACGTGTGATCGCTGTCATGCGGTGAATCCGGCCAATCGTGGAACAGCTGTGTCGTCATCAGAGCTCGTGCAGTCGCTCTGGAGAAGCTGTGCAAAATGCACCAGCCGGCTGCTCTCGAATCGCTCTCGCGGCACTTTGTTGACATACGTCACAGTCACGTGGCGTCGGCGCTGCCTCAAGTCAGCCGCCGATCGGTCTGCGCATCGCTGCATGAAGTCGAACAAGCCTAATATGTTGATTGGTAGATTTGGCAACTGGCTATTTATCGAAGTTTTCGTTTTTTTAAATCCCAACAAAAAATTAGGGAAAAGTACTTCCAGAACCAAGGCCACTTAAAAAATGTTTCAGAACAAATTTTTTTAGTAAATGGTTGTGTGTAAATAAACTGAAGGTGCGTCCCAATTTACTTATGCACTATTCTGTGCCGTTTTGTAGTACAAATAGTGATAATTCCAAAAAGAAAAAATGTATTTCAAATACTCAGATGATGCACTTAACTCTGGGACATTGGACTTCATGCACTCAACTGTCGCATTTACTTGCGTAGCGGAGGGGGAGGGGCTATCAGACATGTTGGATGACAAAATAACCATATAAAATTCATACACTAAATGCTTGAGTACATAGTATAAGTGTACAGTGCATCATTTGGGACACAATTTGAATTTCTCATACCTTGTATCATATCAGCCACAGGGAACCATGTCTTCTTCAAGGGATCATAGAATTCAGTTTCTGGTGTAGGAGCTCCTGCCGTATATCCGCCTATGACATATATGCACCCATGTAAAGCCACGGAGCAGTGGTAATATCTGGCTGTGATCATTGGACATCCTTCTGTCCATTCATTCGAGTCTGTGTTATAAATCCACACGGAGTCTAAAGCATCTACAGTCTCTGTCCTGTATCCTCCAGTCACGTAGATATCAGGGCCTAGAAGTGCCACACTATAACTCTCTCTCGCAAAGTCAGGCATGTCTTTTCCCTGAACCCAAGTGTTGGAAACGGGGTCCCACATGTGGACTTCACACAACGGGTGCCAATAA
Organism: Coreius guichenoti; assembly: GCA_039654105.1. Lineage (NCBI taxonomy): Eukaryota > Metazoa > Chordata > Actinopteri > Cypriniformes > Gobionidae > Coreius > Coreius guichenoti. Next base: position 6,179,039 of record CM077172.1, on the reverse strand, counting down.
TATCCACCAATAACATACAAGCTGCATGTTAGTTTTTTGCAGCAGTGTGAGAAACCTTTGCTTGGCTTCAATGAGGTGAGAATTAGAGATCGCAATTTGTTTTCAGAGCATCGTTTGCATAGATCCATAGCAGTTTTGAGGTATACGTCATTCACGTCGAGATGGATGCAGTTGAGAAGCTCTTTTAGGTGGTCTATTCGAGAAGCCGCGTCATGGGCGACCCATTTCACCACTGCGTCCAATAGTGTCGCCTCTTTCCACACATTAAGGTTTTCTGTTGCTAATATCACCATAAGCTTTTGGAAATCCACCTCTAGGAACTCCTCCTGAAGTGTGAGTTCCTCAAAGCGGCTCAGTATGATCCTCAGAGCCGCACGCTCCAGTGCAGAGCACACATGAAGCTCGGCGAACGAGTGCATCCCGAGACAGTTGTCGACGTCCAGCAGACGAATTAAGAAGTTCTCGCAGGCTTTCTTGAGTGAGCTGAACTGCAACAGGTCTGCGGCCTCTAGAAGACTTTCGACGTTGCTCTGGGTTATGCTGATCTTTGAAGTGTAGATGTAAGTCACCAAAGCACCCAGAATCTCCCCGTCTATGCAAGGTAGGTTGATAGTGTCATTCAAACGTTCTCTCATGTCTAAGGTGAACATTACCTTGAAATAGGAGCTGCGGGCTGATAGGACAGCCTTGTGGCAGTGGAAGAGCTGTCCGGATGAAGACCGCAGGGTGATGTCCGTGAACAGGCCGCTGCTGTGGAACTCATGAAGAGCTTCCAGCACTTCTGATGAATGAGAAGCGTCGCAGAACTCGTACGAGTAACCGCTTTGAACTTTTCCTGACATTGCACCTGGAAAGAGATGATTTTCAACACTGTAAACCCTAATGCTCAAAATAATTAATTGGTTTGAGTAGGGTAAACTTAAAGGCACAATATGTAAGATTTTTTAATGAAAATATCCAAAAACCACTAAAACAATGTTATATATTTTGTTGACTTGTGTACTTACATTATCCCAAAAGTTTCCATGAATGTTTAAATCCAGAAAAATAAGTGATTTTAACCAGGACACGGATCGTGTCCATGCATCTCCTATCGATGACATCATACCCGCGTTACCCTTGATTTCCAGTTTTATTTTGTAGAAACCATGGAAACACCAAAGATGCTTTAATAATGTGTTTTATTAGACAGGTGAGCAATGTTTGGAGACATTAATCGACAGAAAACTAATCATTGTTATAGCTCAACACAGTTAGTCTTATTGTTTAAATCTGGTTTTCTTGATTTACTGCAAGTACCATGTTTTACCATGCCTAGTATCGATCTAGCTCACTGCAGTGTGCAACAAGTGTCTCATAGTAGCTGTCGAGCGAACGCATTATAACATAACTTTCAACACACTCAAATGTATGTAATATGATAAAACAGCGCTGCGTTACCCCACATACGCATGAGCGAAAGAAGTGGAATCGCTCGTCTGCGGCATAATAAACGCCTTTGTTTTGAATAAGCGACCTCTAGCGGCGGAAAAGTACATATTGTGGCTTTAAAGTAAACAAATGAGTTCAATCAAATTAACTTTTATAAGTATTTAGAACTTTCTTTTTCTTTTGAGTTCACAAAACTGACACATTTTAAGTAATCAGTAATCTGTTTCATTGTTTTGAGTTTTATGAACTTGTTTCTTTTAATTAGGACAAAATTTAATGTAAACTGGGCTGGCATTTCTATTTCCCAGCATGCTTTGCCATGACACTCGAAAAGGAGAGTAAATGCTAAAATTAAGTGTTATATGTTTTTTTGTGCAAGATTAATGTTAAGTGGGGGATTTAGTAGTGTTTAATGTTTAGCTGTGCTAATTTAGAAGATTTTCTGTAATGATGGGTTTTTTTAGGGTTACCGTCATAGTGACGGGTGGAGCATGAGGTTAGTTTGAGAACAGGTAAGTAGTGATTAGAGAAACAAAGCTTTGAATCAATTGAACCAATTGCTTCACATAATTATTCACTGTTTCAAAGCGCTCAAAACGTGACAAGCTGGTGACGCTTGCTGGTCAGAACGGTGTAAATGCATCAAAAATTCAGCCCAAACATGCATGAAAAATGCATTGTCAAACCAATTGCAAATGTTTTATTGAAAGTGTAATCTATTACATGCAATCAACAAATAATCTAATATCATTAAATATAAAGTGTCTGTATAATATGTTATTTTATTAAATTGTTATTAAATTGTTCTTGTTTTTTTATGGAGAGCTTGGTTAATCAGGCCAATAAGAGACTTCAATTCTTCCTGTTTATTATACAAATGTATCAACGAAAATGTGTACAAATGTATAAAATCGACCAGAGATCAGGCAAAATGTTTTTGTTGTCTTTATTAGCATTGTTTTCAAAATATGTATAGTTTTTATGTATTTTTATTTCAGTTTTAGTTATTTTAGTACATAACGTTAAACTAAATGAGAAAACAAGTAGCTGAACTAAAGGGTTAATTGTTTTTCCCCCCAGTTAATTCGTTTAAGTAATGAACATGTTTGTTATTAAGTTTTAGTTAAATATATTAACCAAGTGAACCTTTTTTACAAGCAACTAGCCCCTATGTAAAAACAAAACATTTAACTAGGTTTTTGGAAACAGCCTACAAAAGCACTGCTAATGAAAACAATACAATTTAACTCTTTACCTCACACAACCGAGATAGAGCTTGTTACAACTAGCCCCTATGTAGAAACAAGCTAACTAGTACATAACGTTAAACTAAATGAGAAATAAGAAAACAACTAGCTGAAGTAAAGGGTTAATTGTTTTATTTCAGTTCATTCGTTTAAGTAACAAACATGTCTGTTATTAAGTTGTAGTTAAATATATTAACCTTGTGAACCTTTGAACTAGGTTTTTAGAAACAACCTAATTTATGCAATTTAACTCTTTACCTCACAACCGAGATAGAGCTTGTGACAACTAGCCCCTATGTAAAAAAAAAAAAAAAAAAACCTTACCTGACCCGTAATGACTGATTGACACAGCTCGTCCTTTCTTCGTTGGAGAAGTTTTATCCCCAGCAGTGCAACTTGTGCTCGGACAGATCAGACATGTGGCCCCTGTATTTAGCCTCAGCCACTAGAGTATGTCGAGCTCCTATTTTGGTATCTGTGTATAGCTGGAGAGACTCGCTGCTGTCACCCGCCACTAGTGATTCAACACAGCCACATCCTTCAGCCATGTGACGACACCAGTATGTTCACAAGCATCCCATCTTTTTAAATACATGTTCAAAATGTCACCAGTCATCGATTCTTCAATCAACTGAGACATAATACTAGATTTCACGTTTCAGTTGGTATGGCAGTGTTGAGTGTATAATCCTAATAAGGATTAAAACCGTTGCATAATAACGCCTGAGGGAAACAGTACCAAGGGCGGCCGAACGCCAAGAATTAATCCATTCCGAGCGCTTCACCGTTTTCTGAACTCAAGAGCGATTGTTTATAGCTTAGCGACGGTGAATTATTGGTGTGTAGTTACCATTAAGTCCACAGGGTACATTAAAAAGACAGAAATAACTCAGTTACCATGGAAACAGTGTGAGGGTCAAGTCGATGAAGCGCGCCTTTCCTGCTTGAGGCGATTTATAAAAGTAATATTTTAAATATCCTTTCATATTAAGTTGCTTATAATTGAAGTATTTAAATTGATTCTGCAATCTCAAGATATATTCAATCCATATGTATAATTGAAATGTGAATTAAATCTCAAGATATATACACACATTAAAGGGATAGTTCACCCAAAAATGAAAAATCTGTCATCATTTACTCATCCTCAAGTTGTTACAAACCTGTATGAGTTGCTTTCTTCTGTTGAACACGAAAGAAGATATTTTGAAGAATGTTGGTAACCAAATATTTTCTGGTCCCCACTGACTTCCATAGTATTTTTTTTCCATACTGTGGAAGTCAATGGGGACAAGCAACTCTTTGAATATCTTCTGTGTTCAACAGAAGAAACTTGAGGGTGAGTAAATTATGACAGAATTTTCATTTTTGGGTGAACTATCCCTTTAATCCCACATTTGTTTGCTAACAACGGCTAACAATGTTTGGTTCCTGAAACATACTTGGAAAATTAGTTTGTCATATCATAAATCCTAAAAAATAAAAAGTGCCCTGTATAAGTTCCTATTGGCGTAAAACCTCTCTGCAACATTATGGGAACGTTAGCTATAAAAATGTCGACCATATTCTAACGTTCAAAGAAATTCATACAGGTTTGGAAAAACTTGAGGGTGAGTAAATGACAGAATTTTAATTTTTGGGTGAGCTATCCCTTTAGGGGAACCGTTCTGTTTGTTGGGATGGGTTTAATTTGACATTGCAAGCCTTGTGTTCAAGGTCGTGAAACTAAAAAGTGATTTGAATGTGAATTTAATGCAGACTACATATTTTTGTCATGCTAGCTAGAGAGCGAGAGAGCGAGAGAGAGAGAGAGAGAGAGAGTGCGAGAGAGAGAGAGCGAGAGAGAGACTTAAAACAAAGTGATATTTGTTAATGCATGTTTGCATATTTGTTAATAAGACATTGGGACTGTTGGGGATAGTCCCAAAAATAAACAAGGAAAGAAACAGGAAAAAAAGGGGAAAATAAGTGCAGTGTTCAGTGAATGTTTATATTAGCAGTGCAAATTGGCTTCAGTTATTTAACGTCATTTTTTTACACGAGGGACAAAAATGGCAACCCTTTAGTATGACGAAAAGAGACACAATCCACTGCAAGCACTGATGGTTGTTTTAATCAAACGCATTCACATATCAGCAACACAAATAAGGTTTAGTAAACTAATAACAACAAAAAAAGTAAAAATTTGACTATTTTTCCACACTGCTGATTTAGGAATTGTGGTGTCATGAAGCTTGTGAGTCATGAATGTGAGTAACAGTAAGTAATGAAACTCAGTCTGGCTAGAGCTTTAGATGCTGGAATGTTAAGTGGTTCAGATCAGGCTCAGTGACAGATATTCAAACAGTGAGCTGTGCAGCCTCTTTCACTAAGGACTTCAAGGCACCAATGTCCCCCAGCAGTGAAGAAATCCCCATGCAGTACCACTGGTCACCACTGCTGGCACTAGAGGCACTGAAGGACTCCAGCTCCACACCTGCAGCAGCCAAAACCCCTGAGGAAGATAGGAAAGCATCAATAAACTGAGGGTACATTCCAAGGTCATAAATCAGTATGTGCTGTATGACCCTGGCTCACTACACATTGGGACACTTGGAAACTATTTCTAGCGACATGACCATGTCCTCATTGTACAACATCACTACTAGTATTTATGAACAACAGCAGAACTGGAATCTTTCCGACATTATTTTTTTATGTTATTTTAGGTACATGATGATAAATACTTTGCATATATGTGCAACATTTCTGTTTGAAATAAATTATAAATGTTAGCTAGATTATGTTCATTACCTGCCTAGCGATGTATGTTTATGCTGAAATATAAATAATGGTTTGTAGTTGGCTCACATGAGTTATGTTTCGCGCTTCAGAACGTCCATTAAGGGAACACAGTGAGCATTGATGCTCCCTGGTTTTCACGGTGCATTGTGGGACTTTTTAGGGAGTGAACGTTTCAGTGCACTGGATTAAGACAGTCCTGACTACTGAACTAGGGAGCTGATTGAGATGTACCCTGAGCCCTGTTTTCTTACACAGATTTTAAAGAGTCATTATTCACCCTCATGTTATTCCAAACCCATATGTCATGTCTTTCAGGATATTTTGAAGAAGCTTCTTTCCCATATAGTGAAAGCATACAGTAACCAGGCAATGACATATGGCTTCAGATGACTTGTAACATATTATGCAACTATATACAGTATGTATAAACTACATTTATAGTATTTTATTATTTTATGTTTTAGTTTTTAGTGCTTTTATAGTGTTTTTTGCAGCTTGACAGCACCCGTATGGAAGGACAAAATAAGGAGAATAACTAGTGTGTGTGTGGACATATACACACTTATAATAAATAAATATTTGTATTTATATATAAATACAAATATATATAAAAAATAAAGTAATATTATATATAATAAATATTTATTATAAATGTTTATATAAATAAACATAATATATATTTATTCCAGGATGTTGTAACTGGAAATAAATTACCCAGAACAAAAAAACAGGGCTCTCGTGCCTTTTAAACAATACATTTTCATGACTTTGAGTTGTTTGTGATTACTTGAGAATTTTTAAACATAAATTTTATTATGTTTTTTCTTATTTTCTTTTTTTACACGCAAAAGCTCAAGCTTGTTTGCTTGATGTGCGGAAACCAATGAGGTTTATCCTCGTGTTACGCAGCACGTTTGAGCTTCCGCGAGAACCAGTGAGGTTCATCCTCGTGTTACGCAGCACATTTGAGCTTCAGCAAGAACCAGTGAGGTTCATTCTCGTGTTACGCAGCACGTTTGAGCTACAGCAAGAACCACTGAGGTTCATTCTCGTGTTACGCAGCACGTTTGAGCTTCAGTAAGAACCAATGAGGTTCATTCTCGTGTTACACAGCACGTTTGAGCTACAGCAAGAACCAGTGAGGTTCATTCTCGTGTTACGCAGCACGTTTGAGCTACAGCAAGAACCACTGAGGTTCATTCTCGTGTTACGCAGCACGTTTGAGCTTCAGTAAGAACCAATGAGGTTCATTCTCGTGTTACGCAGCACGTTTGAGCTTCAGCAAGAGCCAATGAGGTTTGTTCTCGTGCTTCAAGTAGGTTCAGTTGAGCTTCTGTTTATGTTTGCTGATCAATGTTTATGTGAGAATAAAAGCCTAAATTCAATCTGTTCATCATATAAAGCGATCGAGTCTTTTTGAACTGTCAAAGTTGTGTAGATGTCAATGGAGAGACAGAAAGCTCTGATTTCATCAAAAAGATGAACGAAAGTCTTACGGGGTTTGGAACGACATGAGGGTGAGTAATTAATGACAGAATTTTTGGGTGAACTATCCCTTTAAAGGCTATTTGTGCAGAATATGAACCAGTCTTTACCGGTTACGGAGAGCAGGAGCTCAGTGGAGGTGGCAGCCTTGAAGAACAGCAGGTGTCCGCTGAGAGGAACAGGCTGTCGAAACACACTTCCATTCAGCTCCAACAGCACAGGAACCCCAGCCTGCACCGAGCCAACAGCCTTATAGCTACTGCCGTTCACAGAGATCTCCACAACACACGCCACATGATCATTTGAGTCGTTATGATCCGTCTTCATCTGGGGGTTTGTGACACAGAGACAGATTTAACATAGCGTGCGTTTTTACGTAAAATACAGAGTAGTTCAGAAATATGAAACTATGGTTTTGTAAAGTTGTCTTACAGTAATTCCCGTCTCTGCAGCTAGAGGCAGCGCATTCACCAAGTTGGGGCCCTTCTGAGGACCTTCAGTGAGCAAACCAACTACAGCTGCTGAGCTCAAAAAGCCAGTGGACTTCTTCAGCGACTCCCCTGAATAGCAAAAATAAACAAACAAATAAATATTTTGTATATATTTACACACACATATATATATATATATATATATATATATATTAGTAAGATACAGTAATAGTAAAATACGCATGCATGATCTTGCCACAAGATGGCATCCTTGTACTGTTGATGATCAAATGTAATGCCAATAGATTAGAATTAGAAAAATATAAATTGTCATTATTTCATTTGCAAGTACTTTATTTAGCTGTAATACAGAAGAAAGGTAATCATGAAAATTTAAAAATAATCTTTTGTTTCATCAAGACAAAGTTCATCATGAGTGTTTGTTTTGACTATTTTCATTTATGTTTTATTTAATTTCAGCTTTGGTTCATTTAATAACTATTTTGAATGGTTTTAATTTTAGTTAACAATAACAACCCTGATCTTAATGGGTTTTTTGTGTGTGTGTGTGTGTGGGGTGGGGGTAACTTAAAAGCAAGAACATAATGATTTCATATCTAATAATATGGAATTAATAATTCCAAATTATTCATTCAGAGAGTTATACATCTGTACTGGTCACACAGGGTTAAGATTAAGACCTTAAAAACTATATGTGGATTATTTTGATTAAAAAAGGGTTTATACAGAATACAACACTTTTCTCAGAAGAGTAGAAATATTACAATTCAATAAAACATGTCTGACAGACAGCAAACTCTGTACATATGGGAGGGCTTTCTCCTGACAGTAAATATGTGTGTGTGCAAGTCTTGTGTGTCCAATCCTGCATTGTGTGTAAATATATTGTTCCCAATGGTTATTGGTGAGTTAATGACAAAAGTTGACAAAATATTTAGCTAATTTAGTCCTTAATAATTGACCTACCAAGTGACGTGACATGGACCAGACTGTAGGGTTCTTTAGAAGTGCTGCAGGCCTTCAACACTCTGCCCATGGACTCTCCCAGCCGAATCCACTGATGAGAGTCAGGAGAGAAGGTACTGATCAACACCTGAGCATTGACCTGAGGAGAATAAAGAGATTAAAGTCATGATCTGGTCTACTGTATTGCGATGTACATCCAAGTGAAACAAATTATCGAAAAACAAATAAAATGTAGGGCAGGGACTAGTTCTTTCCATCAGTTGTTGATTGGATGGAAGCGGATCTGAATGCGAGCTTGCAGTAGACTGCAGGAACGTTACTGGAGGAGTTTATGTCAGTTATGAAATTAATAAAAAATGACAAGCTTAATTTAAAAAATAAAAGCATATGCATGGATGAACTGTTTACAATAAGATCAATAACATGCACTTACAAAATAGATAAAGGTGAGTTTTCATTTCATGGTGACTTTAAACAAATAAATAATTTCATTTTCAAAATTCTTGATATTTCCAGGTTTGCCATGGTGGAATTTGGATTTAAGAATAAATATCTGTGGTGAACATTACTTGAAGAATTCCATTTTTGGTCCTACAAAATAAATTACTTTACTGCATTATTTACAGATACTTTTGTGCAAATATTGCACCATCATTAAGTTAATTTCAGAGACTAAAACAGAGCGTGACTCACAGCTCCCACTAATGCTTTGCCAGTAACCATGTCCACAATCTGCAGGGCGATATCCTTCCCACACCGAGCCTGTGCTTCTTTAGTGCTGGCTCCCAGATGAGGACAGCTGACTACATTGGGGTGGTTCACCAGTGCCCGGTCCTTTGGAGGCTCCTGAACCCCCCAAAATGACAGCAACATTAATAGTAATATTTTAAATATTTTTTGCATGTAATGTTATTTATTTATATTTATGCAGCAAAAAGCTAAATGATTTTTCAGTCTGGGTGACAGACAAGCTCTGACCTCCACAAACACATCCAGTCCCGCTCCTCCACACTGTCCCGACTCCAGAGCCCGGAGGAGGGCGGCTTCATCGATGATGCCACCACGAGCACAGTTCACCACCTTCACACCCTTCTTACACTTAGCAAATGAGGTGTCATTGAGGAGACCTGTGTAGTACATCACCAAAGGGTTGATTTTACACTGAGGCAATTCTAGCAGCAAGAACGGACGGATAGAAATTGGGATTTTCTCTCTTGGACGGACGGGTGGATTTATTGAAATTGGGATTTTTTATCTCTCTCTCTCTCTCTCTCTATGGGTGGATGGATGGATGGAAATTGGGATTTTATCCATCTATGGAGGGATGGATTTATTGAAATTGGGATTTTATCTCTCCTGATCTATGGGTGGATGGATGGATGTTTTTATTGAAACTGGGAATTTTAATCTCTATTTATGGATGGATGGATTTATTGAAATTGGGATTTTATCCCTCTCTATCTATCTATCTATCTATCTATCTATATATCTCCAATATTCAACAATAAAAATTTGATTAGATTATATTACAAAAATGATCAGATTATATTAGATTAGATGGAGGTACCTCAGGATTTTAGTCTTGGCATCCAAGCAGCAGCAATATGAGATGAGATGTATTGCAATATTTGTCAAAATAATCACAATTTTATTATTTAACCAAATTATGCAGCCTGGGCAAACTGGCAAAGACACATGTCCTGTTTTGGTTGTGTGTACCTGTGGTGGAGGGCATGAGTGGAGTGTGGACTGTGATATAATCACACTGCGGCCACAGCTGCTCCAGAGACATCTGCTCCACACCCCAGCCCGCAGAAACCTCCGGAGGCGTGATGGGGTCGTACCCAATGGTCTATTAGGGATGCAAAAAGTTCCATCTTGGTAAAACAATAAAATACTTCACTAAATCACTATTATGCCTGCATTTAAGTGTACAAGTACAAGTCCCTTTTTAGGTCACAAAGATCTTACCTTCATACCAAAGGACTGCATTCTTGTCGCCACTTCTTTGCCGATTCTTCCAAGCCCTACAATTCCAAGAACTTTTCCATACAGCTCTGCACCCATGAACTGCAAAATCATTAGCAAAGCACTCAGCCATCTACCATAACAATGTGAAGCAACACATTCAGTGATCACATTTGATTAGTGATGACTGAGTTAACGCAGACAGGGAAGCGTGGCTATGGAACAGCATACTTGCATACTGTTTCTGCAGTATGTACTTTGTACACTAATGAGCTAAAACATTATGACCAATCACAGGTGAAGCGAACATCATTGATTATTTCCGAACAAGGCCACATATTAAATGTCTGGGTAGATTAGACGGCAAGCAAACAATCAGTTCTCGTAATCAACGTGTTGGATGCAGGAGAAATGGACAGGAATAAAGATCTGAGCTACTCTGACAAGGGCCAAATTGTTATGGCAAGGCGACTGGGTCAGAGTATCTCTGGGTTGCTCTCAATCAGCAGTGGTGTGAATTTACCAACAGTGATCTGAGGTGGGACAAACCAGCGACAGGATGTTGGGCGACCAAGGCTCATGGATGCACGAGGGCAACGAAGGCTATCCCGTCTGAGCCAACAGAAGGTCTACAGTGGCACAAGACATAAAATTTTAAATGACGGTTATGGGAGGAATGTGTCACAACACACAGGTCATTGCACTCTGATGCATTACCTCTGTCCACTGTCGAAAGCACCTAGAATGGGCACGTGAGTGTCCAAACTGGACCTTGGAGCAGTGGAACAAGGTCACCTGGTCTGATAGGTCCCGTTTTCTTTTACATCACATGGATGGCCGTGTATGTGTGCGCTGTTTACCTGGGGAAGTGATGGCACCAGGATGCACAATGGGATGAAGGCAAGCCGGTGGAGGGAGTGTGATGCTCCAGGCAATGTTCTGCTGGGAAACCCCGAGTCCGGCTATTCATATGGGATTAAATTTGACATGTGCCACCTACCTAAACATTGTTGCAGACCAGGTACACTCCTTCATGACAATGGCGTTCCCTGGTGGATGTGGACTCTTTCAGCAGGATAATACACACGTCACGTTGCACACATTATTCAGGAATGGTTTGAGGAACATGATGGAGAGTTCAAGGTGTTATCCTGGCCTCCATATTCCCCAGATCTCAATCCAATTGAGCATCTGTAGGATGTGCTGGACCAACATGTTCGATCCACGGTGGATCCACCTCACAACCTACAGGACTTGAAGGACCTGCTAATGTCTTGGTGCCAGAGACCACAGGACACCTTCAAGTGGTCTAAGTGGAGTCCATGCCTCGTGGGTCGACACTGTTTTGGCAGCATGCAGAAGACCAACAGCATATTAGGCATACATTAAGCAGGGGTTAAAGCAAAAAAAATCCTGCGCCTGAACTTTTTTCCGGGGGGTGGGGGGGTAGGTGGACAAACACGGTTATTTGACAAGCAAAAGAAAAAACAACAGTATTTGAAAATGATTTTCCTTTAAACTAACTAATGTATCTGCCAGGGGCGGAGCCAGACATTGTAAATATTCGGGCTTAGCCCAAATCTAGTTTGTCCAATGACATTTTAATTTGGCTTTAACAGCTTTACTGACTTAAAAGGAACGTTGTTTTACTAGGCTGGAGTAAAGTTCATAAAATTATCTGTTTTTCCCACAGGATTTTGTAAAGCTATGTTGGGTGAACATCTGTCCATCTAGGGGGGTTCGGGGGATTTATAGTTATAGTTAATTTATAGAATTATTCCTATGACAGTAATATCCATATATTGTAAAACAAATGCACTGTAAAAAATGAAAATTTATATTTCATAAGTATATTTTACTTTACAGTATAGGGAAATTGCAATACTTTCATCCTAATTTCTTCACTTGCAAGAGTGCAAAGTGCGCGCAGCACAAACTGACTCCCTTAATTAAATCACTGTCTTTTGCTGTTTTATAAAGGCATAAATACAAAATACAAAGTTAGAGACCTTTTATGTTGGGCTATGTTTTACATTTTCGGTTCATTATGAAACAGTGGCGTCACAGGGTCATTAATTGGAAACACTGAATGAATCTTGTGTGTTGGAGAGCACAAAAAAAATGTTGATGACAAACAAAACAAAAAAATCATTTTAAATGTAAACAGTAAGAATAAGCCAATTTAAGTGCAAAAAGTAAGAAATATAAGAGATCGGAAAAAACAACGTACAGGGTTCCCACACCTTGGTTAACTTCAAATTCAAGGACCTTTCAAGGACTTTCCAGGTCCAATACCCTCAAATTCAAGGACTTAATGTGGGGACACATTTCAAGTGAGAGCAGGTTACATCGTGTTACCTTGTAAGATACATTGTTACAATTCCCTTTCAGTCGGTCACGTTCGACGTCCGACGTACGTCTCCGTTCCCTCCTTCAGGGAACGAGGGTTACCATACGTAACTGAGATGTTTTCATGTGTCAAACACAACTATGCAAAAAAGCTTTTTTTTTTTTTGGGCCACATGACAGAGATCTGATATTCTATTTGTCGTTTCTCTGTTTGGCATAAAACTGAAGAATATTTGGTACATCCTATACTGTATTCTAAAATGATCTGATATTAACTTTTGCATGGATTTTATTGAAAAGAGCTTAGGCTCATGAAACCAGAAATTTTAAGATATATGAATATGCTTTTGAGTTTCTCTTGCCTCATTGGTTTACATTATCTTAACAAGCAAAGCAATTCAACATTACATTAAATAAAATATTTGGGCAACAGATTATCACAAATGTTTTATGTTTATTGAACGCAATATACAGTCATTGACTGAACATATTTGTGTTCGGTGTAAGCACTGAAAACGTTGAGGTACCATTGTAGTAGTTTCGCGCACGCGTGAACGTCATGGCAACGTACAACACAAAAGTACCAAAAGTGGGAAGCACTTAACGTAATGCATAAAGGCATGTAACGTAAATCAAGCAAGCTAGTATGCATAGGCCAAGAAGTGTTGGCGAAATAACACATTAGCGGACCGGAGGGATTAAAGGGTTAGTTCACCCAAAAATGAAAATTAGCCCATGATTTACTCACCCTCAAGTCATCCTAGGTGTATATGACATTCTTTTTTCAGACGAATAAAATCGGAGTTATATTAAAAAAGTCCTGGCTAATCCAAGCATTATAATGGCATTGACTTGATGGGTCGTTTTTGAAGTCCATAAAAGTGCATCTATCCATCATATAACTGCTCCACACGGCTCCGGGGGGTTAATAAAGGCCTTCTGAAGCGAACTGATGCGTTTGTGTAAGAAAAATATCCATATTTAAAACTTTATAGACCAAAATAACTAGCTTCCGGCGGTCAGCGGTGCACGAGTCGACTAAAAGAGTAACCCTTGACGCTATGTTTTGTTTTGCTCTATCCTCTGCGCTTCTGCATTCGTCAATACGCATGCGTCAAGGGTTACTCTTTCATCGTAAATCGATGAGTATGGCAATCCGCCGGAAGTTAGTTATTTTACTCTATAAAGTTTTAAATATCATGGGCTAATTTTCATTTTTGGGTGAACTAACCCTTTTTTCCCCCAGAACAAAATAAATTCAAGCACTTTCAAGGACCTGTATCTATATATGTTTATTTTCAAAAACTTTCCAGGGCCTTGAATTTTTTTTTTCAGATTCACAAACTTTCAAGGATTTCAAGGACCCGTGGGAACCCTGAACGTAATTAGCAGGCATTTCACACACGTTAATTCACACCACACACCAGAGTCAAAATGCGTCATTCATTGATACTGTACGATAATCCGCCAACAAAAAAACAACAACAATGCGCTTACCTTTGTGTTGCGCTTTGACAGAACTATAGTAACGTTACGTCGTGGAGTACATAGAACATAACGCACTTAGCACAGTCAAAACTGATTAATCGTTGATTCACACCTACGAGTAGAGCGCAGTCTAGACGGTTTAAAATTTGCAGATGCCCTGATCAGTGTTCACATGATGATGGCCAGGAGTCATAGTCATATTTGATTTCAATTCAAGCCATTCAACTGTGCTCTCAGAGTTGGTTATATTTATAAAGAGTCTTCGAGTCAACATCACCCACCACAGGTGTAATCCACGTTGGATCACTCTCCCACTCTTTACTGTAGATACAACTTACTGCATTTATGCCACTTTAGCATAGCGATCACTTGAATATACAGCTACAAGTTATCGCACTAAAAACCTGTCAGTCATGAATGAGCGCGTCTGCCTGCTGATTGCCGATTGGCTGGAAGTGTGTGCTCGGCTGCGAAGTCAACACCAACGCCAGCAGACTCTGCGTGTTCCTCATAAACTCGAACGTGATATCAACACGGGGTTTTTTTAAATGCATTTTTTCCCCGCGCCGCACGCCGGACATCCGGCACGGTGCCGGAACACTTTAAGCCCTGCATTAAGGCATAATGTTTTGGCTCATCGTGTGTACTGTGCACACACAGTATTTGTAAACTTTCAGTATGCATAGAATACCTGGATGATTTGCCAAGATTTTACAACATGTTCTTGCATGCAATACTCTATCCCACAATGCAATGCCCTGTACATATTCCAACTGTGATTGCCAACAGCCACACAAACAAAGGACGAAAGTGTACATACCTTTTTACGATCCCATTTTCCATCTTTCATTGACATGACAGCCTGCGGAATATGTCTAAAAAAATGCAGAAAATAATAAATATATTATTTGACATTTTTAATAAGGTGTTTCATAGGAATAGAATATAAACAAATAATAAAAGTAAAAGCTTAAAGGGATAATATGTTTTTTAATCATTTTATTTTTATAATTCTACAGTCCAAAGCAGCCAAAATTTAATTTATTAATGTATTAATTTTCTACCCTATTTCAGACCCACAGTCAGACAAAGACTTTCTGTTCTGAAAGTTACAATAATTTCATAATAAAATGAATTATTTATCTTGAAACATGATATAAACCCTTTAAATACAGAAGTTCTTTATTAAATAATAATTTTGCCAGTTTACCTTGACAAGCTCATCAAAAGAGCACAGGTGAGCTCAGCAGCACTGATTGTGTTTCCACTTGGAGTACTAAAAAAAAAAAAAAGTCATCTTTCAGCTATCACCTTCACTAATACAGAATAAAACTAAAACAACATTAAAGGGGGGGGTCTAATGCTATTTCATGCATTCTGACTTATTCACACTGTTAAAGAGTTGGATTCTCATGCTAAACATGGCCAAAGTTTCAAAGAATGAGTTGGATGTATGACGGAGTATTTCTGTGCCAAATACACTCCTTCAGGATTCGCACAAGTTTCGGAAAGTTTTCTTCGAGTATGGCCCTGTATGATGTCATAAAGGGCGGGATTCCTTGAATGGACACTTCTCCCGGATGAGCGCGTGCGCACATCAACCAGAGCGAGAGCAAGAGCACGCCCATCAACGAGCTTCGTTTGGGTTACGGAAGCCGTCAGCTGCACTGTCATTTTGTTTTTAGACAAACAATGTCACTAAAGAAGTGTGTTTCTGGTTGTGATGGAAAGATAACCTTGTTCAGCTTCCCAAAGAACCCAGCGTTAAGGGAACAGTACACAGTTTGTTTTTCCGGAGCGGCAACGGAGTTGTGCAAGTGTGTTTGTTTGTTCCCGGCATTTCGGTGATGAATGTTTTATAAACAAGGCCCAATTCGACGCTGGATTTGCAGATCATTTGAAACTGAAAGATGGAGCGGGGAAAGATCCCGGTCATGAGTCGGAACTGCAGGCAGTGAGTGAAACTGCATCAAATGTCTGTGTTTTGTTGGCAATCGGTGCGTAAGTGCATATAATGTGAACAACACGAACGTATAGTGAATCAAAAGTTATCCAGGGATAATGCCATGATGTATTGTGTGTGTGTGTGTGTGACTCTTTAGCTCCACCCACTGCACGCCTCCACGAGCTCGGCTGTTTTCGCAAAAAATCGGTACAGCATATCTGTCTTTTATAAATCTAATAAAACTAAAGACTCTTCTGAGATATGAAGGATGCAATACTACTCTATAGGTACTCAAGATTAACATGAGACTGGCAGAAACTGTGTGTGTTATGTACTCTTTAAATAAAAACGTTTAGGAAAGGAATTCCTAGCCATTCTGCTTAGCACCTTCTAAGATGTGAGTTTGTCGAGAAAAAGAATATATTATACCTAGTTAAAATGACACAAGAGTCAATAAATGATGATGGTGGTTTCATTTTGGGCCAAACTATTCCTTTAACAACAGAATACAGAGTGCACAACTAGTGCAACCTGCTTTAGCACTGAAAACACAGAGAATAGAGGTCAGAGCAAGACCTGACATGCTTCATTACTTCATGACAATGATTCCTCTCTTGGTTGCTGCATCCACATCCACGTTGTCAACTCCTGTTCCGGCCCGGCCAATGATCTTCAAGTTACTCCCAGCATTGATGACATCAGCAGTAACTTTAGTTGCTGATCGGACAACTAAACCATCATAATTCTAGGGAGAAAATATTTAAGGCATGTAAAGAAAATTAGCATGTAAAAGGTTTTACTTATTCTTAACTTATTGTCACAAGTCATGCATTCAGTACTGCTTTTTACTTGGTGCCCATGCCTTCCTATGTATATTATATTTTATTACTATTATATTATATGTTATTGACATAATAACCAAGCATGCATGCAATGACAGAAGCATTGGTGGTGATGAAAAATTATAAACTACGCACGCAAATAACTTTACCTCATAAATTAAAACACGTGCAGAGAGCAAAACACACATGCATTAAGCATAATGCACAGGGAAAAAGTCTGATTGATTGTTTGATGCCTAATAAAATCATTAGTTATGAATCGGTTGAAATGATTCATATGGTGCAGATACAGGCTGCTGTTGCATCAGACTCTTGAAGAGGAGGAGGAGGAGGAGGGGTGACACACAGTCACACACAAACTTTATCAAAAGGCACGCATTCACATGCTAATATTTTATCATCACATTTTGCATTGCATTGGAAAACGCCATTATCTGGCGGCGATTCAAATCCAGGCACTTGATATTACGGTGAAGTTGCTGCAGAACTTGAAGAATCACTTACCTGAATCTCTACAATCAACTCTTCTTTAGTCATTTGCTTCTCCGTCACTTCAATGCCATTCTCTTGAAGAATAGTTTTGCAGCATGGATCAACACTTTCACTGATTAAAACGCGTTTGACTGATACCGGGGCCATTCCTGTTGATGCACTGACTCGACGCGACTCGAATGACTGATCGCGTGCGCCGCTGACGTTCTGTGGCGTTTTTCAATAAAGATCTCCTCCTCCTTAAACTCCGCCCTTCACGCGCCCTCCCTAAAGTTCCTCCCTGCCACTGTGAAACAGAACACAGTAGTAATTAAAAATAAATAAATAAATAATAAGGAAAGAACGAAAGAAAGAAATTACTCGATAAAATAAGTGCATTTAATTTTTAAATGAATTAATTTTTGTATTACTTTTTCCTTTTATTTATTATTTTCTATTTTATCCTATTTATTTTTTTTAACTTTATTTATTTATTCTCATGTATTTATTTCCGTATTTATTACATTTATTTATTTATTCCCACATAAATATTTGTTTATTTATTTATACATTTATTTATTTTTCCCACATGCATTTATTTATTTTTTTCCACTTTTATATATTTCTTTATGTATTTTCCTATTATTGCATTTGTTCATTTATTCTCACATAAATTTATTTATCTGTTTATTCATTTATTTATTTTTACCACATTTATTTATTTCCACTTTTATATATTTATTTATTTATTTATACATTTATTTATTTTTTGCACAAGTATTTATTTATTTCCACTTTTATTTCTTTATTTCCTATTATTACATTTATTTATTCTCATGTAAATGTATTTCTTCGTTTATTCATTTATTTATTTTTCCCACTTGCATTTATTAATTTTATATCCACTTTTATATATTTCTTAATGTATTTCCTATTGATTTATTCTCACATGATTGATTTGATGAATTGATTTATTTGTTTATTCATTTATCCACATGTATTTATTTATTTGCACTTTTATTTATTTATTTCTTCTTATTATTATTTATTTATTTTCTGCACGTTTGGGTCTCCATATATGGGTGTTTGATCTACTCATTTGAGCTTAAAGTGAATATAAGATGAAAAGAAGGTTATCACAGGTCAGTTGGACTAATTCTTCACACAAGCTCAGGCATCTGACTAATTAGGTGACCACATGACAGACATTTATTCTGTTGCCTTTTTCTCTTGTCTTGTGGACTTATCAGTAAGTGATAAAGTTAGTCAAAATCATAATAAAGTTTATTTATTTTTTGTTTTATTGAGATTCATCAAAATGTGACTGTTACAAGAAAAAACACTGTTACACTGAAAAAACAGTGTTTCACTGTTTACATGTTGATAGCCTTTAACAGGTTGGTTAATGGCAAGTTCCTATTGTGTCAACTTACCCCATATAGTGTGACAACATGGTTCAGCAACTTAAGCAAGACTAATTTGAAAAAAAAAAAGACAGTTCAAAATAAACTAACCATGATATTTACTGTAATAAAGTGTGTGACAACTAGCCCTGGTCTACCCTACTTTACAAGTCAATATCACTAAAGTAAAATCATGCAGGAGAATTTATATCACGAATATAGTATTTTGCCATTAAATTCATAACACTGACTTTATAATGACGCATAACACACAAAACACATTACTCTTGTTTTATTAGAGGTCAAGTTTATTTAAACAACAAATTAGTTAATAGTATTAATACTATGAGGCTATATTACATGTTAACATTTTTCTATCTAAAGATGTTTGTTTGTTTGCTACCAAACAGAGAAGAAGAGCTTACAGGAGTATATATATATATATATATATATATATATATATATATATATATATATATTATCAAAAGTTATATACTAAGAATTTAAAGTTAATTTAATTTAATTACATCACATAATGTTAAGAATTTTAAGGCTAAATCAGTTTGTTTTGCTGGCCCTTTAAGGACGGGTTCGAATGACGTCACCTACTTCACAGGCAAGGTTGCTGGGGAACAGTGTAACAAAAGTTTAAATGGTTGCCGAGCAACACAGTGTAGAGAGTCCGAGCATGTTACCAACGTTAGCCAAGTGTGTCGATTTATGAAGGAATAAAAATATAAAAACCTCTCAATATACGTCTAGATCAACGAATGTGAGCGGAAATAAAAAGTAGTTAAAATGTCAACCGCCTCAGTAACAACAGGTGTCGTCCAGTACGGTCGGAGAAAAGGCTCGAGTAAGCAAGGTGAGAATTAAAAATACTGTGCACCAAAATATCTGAGAATAATGTATAATAATTACAGCTTTTATAATAACTTGGAAATATGTTGTCGAATGTATGTAGTTGTGAGCTCGGAGATGGAGAAAACCCAAGCAGACCTTCGTCAAGTGGTAGTTTTGTCCAAAACTGAATGGCAGCGCATTCAGGACAGTGTGAACGGTGTGAATCATCACAACAGAAGTGTCATTGCAGCAGCTGAACAGCGGGAGGCGCTGCACATGCGCTCTAAAGAGCTCGTCAAACACTGGTCCAACACCATTGCTGTAAGTATCGCACTGTAATTTGTGCATTTGTAGCTCTCTTATTAGACACGCTGAGCAATAATACTTGCTTGAAAAACCCAAAATTTACCCTAAAACAAAATATGCATAATCATAATTTTAATTAAACACCTTTAAGGAGGAAAATATACCTATATCATGTCAATTAATCAGGCTTTATTAAGAAATAAGAATAATTTATTTAAAAAAAAAAAAAAAAAAGAATAAAATTTTGTTGGATTTTGCTCATACGTATAATGTATTATATTTTGTTAATACTCCTGTGATTTTGTTTTTAAAAAAATGTTATACTTCTCTCTGTCTAATTGTAATTTGAATGACATCTTAATGTAATATTTTTGGTTTTCTTCATTAAAAAAAAAACATCAATACTTGGGTCTCTGAGTGTTAATATGAGACTTACAGTAACAAAGTACAACAAACAAATTTGATTTTGTCCTTACAGGGACAACGACAAAAAAAGTTGGAGGCGAAAACAATTCGCGAGGCGATCGAAGAAGAGGAGAGGAAACTACTTGACATAGAAGAAGCGAAATACCAGGCCCAGATACGAAAGGAGGCTATTGAGAAATCGAAAACCCAGCAGTACTACCAGACCGACAGAGTGAAAGGCTTCCATGTTTGTGTCTCACATCATTTGATCACAAATCTTTTTTTGTGGTAAAATGTTAGTAGAAACTATCCTCTTGTTTTTATAGAGCGCTCTGATGCTGGCAGAGGTTCTGAAGGAAAGGGAGGCTCAGATCGAGCTAAAACGCATGAAGCAGAATGCCAGCAAAGATGTAGACAGAGATATCTTGGCCAAAATGGCTTGGAGAGAAGAACAGGCCATCCGTCAGGAGCAGCAGAAAGCCCTGCAGAGGAAACACGACCAACTGGCCATAGCTGAGAGCTTGAAACTACAGTAAGCAGAAATTAAAGTGAATAAATGCTTCAGTGCATTTGGAAAAAAACCAGCTAACAAAAATATGCTAGAACTTTTTGATAACGTTCCAATTATGATATAAATGTTATTTCTGAATGTTCTCTGAAAGTTCAAAACGTCCAGTTTTTAAAATGTATTTTCTTGGTTATGTAAACATAAAGGAAACATTCCATTTTAGCATTCTTCAAACATTATCGGAATGTTAACAGTGTTAGGGAAAGAAACCTTTAAAAGTAATGCGTTACAATATTGCATTACGTTCTAAAAAAGTAACTAATTGCATTACTTAGTTACTTTTGATGGAAAGTAATGTGTTGCGTTACTTTTGTGTTACTTTTTCTCACTTGGGCTGGGCTTGCTTGCTGCTTGTTTTTTAATAACAAAAAAAAGTTTTGGCACATATACCAAAAAGTGAAATGAATAAGCCTCAGGCTGAAGGAAATGCAAATTAACGCCTGTACAGTAGAGGGCGCAGCTCAAACAAAACTTTCAGCTGTGCTGCCATTCTGGATTGCAAAAGAATAGGATGCAGGAGAAGAAAGTTCAACACTCTTATTTCAGCAATAAAAAAAAAAAATGAAACACAAATGTGATGTTTATCTAAAGTAATTTTAGATAAGGTAAATAGTAATTAGTAAAGTAAATAAAGTAATTAGTAATTGGATAATCAAAGGTCAACAGCAAAGACATTGGTTAATAAAGTGAGATTAAATACATATAGTATTTGTATTATTTAACACAATGTTTCCCAACCGGGAAGCCGTGCTCACATCCAAAGTGCGCACACACAACGCTGCCTCTCAAACAGCTTGTGAGTGCCAAATTGATTTCTTTTTCGTGGCTTGTTGCTCTTAAACGGTCAGATACACACAAAAATATTGTCACAATGTCAGTCTTGCCGAGTTTTCACAAAAACACAGTCGGTTATGTCCTAAGTTAACGTAAACAGTTCAGAAATTCATGTGCAACAGTATATTGGATCCATGCTTAAGCTCTTAAAGTGACAGCAGCCTAATAAACGTGCTGTCTGTGTTGTTAATCAAACAACAAAAGACAAAGAGAAAATCACTCACTGCTCTTGACTGAATAACTTTTGTAACTTTATTTGATTAATCTGTATTTAATTTTTGCAATGAAAACGATCCAAGATTATTTTACATTCAATTGCTTTATTCAGTTTCTGTAGTATTTCTTACCTAAATAGCTAGACATAAAACTTAAAGCAATTTATTTAATTTGTATCTTTATTCCATTTTATTTATTTGTGCTATCATTAGTATTTTTTATTTGTTCTTATTTTATTACTGACTGTTTACTTGTCTTTTTTTAATTCAATTCAACGTTGAAATCTTAATATCTTATGCTATACTACAACAAAATTACCCCATTGTAAATACACAAATACACTGACAGAGCAAACATTTAGGCGAGATAATGATAATAGAGCAATGTCTATATATGAATAAAAGCCTAAATTAAAATCTATCATTATATAAAAGTGACCTCTTCAGAAGAAATGAATGATTGCCTAGACTTTCAATGGATGGACAAAAAATTTGATAATATTAAAAATATATGACAGTAGCCTATATACGGCGGTTCTTCCCTGTGGTATCGAAAATGGAAAATGGTATCGAATATTGATAATTTTCAAGCTATCTTATCGAAATTAAATTTCAGTATCGTGGCAACACTAATGTAGGGTGCAACAAATTCTTGAACATTTTCAAAGGGGGTGCCGTGACTGAAAAAAGGTTGTGAAACACTGATTTAACATATTTAACATATTCTGACATTGCATTTTACTGTTTTTATTCATTTTGAGGAATACTGAATCTGTTTTTGTGCAAGTGAGATGAGCAAATACATGCTCACATTTAGTCTAAAACTTCAATAACCATCATGTTTACATGCGCACACAACGCCTCTGCACTTGCTCCTGATTCCTCTCAACATGCGGATGGGTGTCAGTCAATAAATGGAAAAACTTGTGTTACTAGTATTTGAAAAAGTAACTCAGATATTTTATTGTAAATTTAAAAGGAATGTGTTACTTTACTCTTTATTTGAAAAAAAAGTAATCTGATTACGTAATGCATTACCCCGAACACTGCTTTTAAATGTTCTCTGAACATTCTGAAACAATTAGTAACATTTAAAAAATGTTAGTTCAGTCAGGTCCACTTAAGTCAAAAACACCATAGACAAACTTTTAGTCATCTTTTTATTGGCATATTTTGCAAAATTTACATTTGGCGATATGGCTCTGTTCTAAATTCTCCATCCTTTCATGAGCTCCATGAAAAGCCAAGACAGGGAACAGCAGCAGCTTCTGGGGACAACCTCCCATTTTTTTAAACTGGGAGGGCAGCGTAAATCCCCCACTGAGAACAGAGCATGCCTAAATGACAACACAATGACACTGATTAATTTAAACACAAGTTTAAGGAGGAGCTGAGGTGGAGGTGGGTTGCAAAGCAACGTGCAGTGGAAGCAGCCAAGCAGGCAGACTGAACTGAAGCTACGCTTAAGTAAGGCGCCCTGTTTGAGAGTTGCCAACTGAGTGCATAGGAATTGGATCAGCTGATATGGGCGGAGTTGGAATTTTTCCAGTCAGCTGATAGCGGAGCTTGACTACGTGGCGTGCCTGAACTAGCGCAGAATGCTTGATACGATCGTCCAACTAAAACATTTCATTAAAAAACACTCCACGAACTATGTATAAATAATGTTTTTGTGCTAATGTTTTCAGAATATTATTAAAGACCAGATAACTTTGAACAAACATTCTATTTATGTTACTGGAAGAACGTTTGTCCGCAACTTTGAGAGAACCTTGCCAGAACATTATCTAAAGAACCTTCCCTGTTAGCTGGGACTTACCTGAAAGGACCTAATACAAGGCGTCTGATGTTTCCCTCTCTATTAGGTTAAAGGATCATGAAATGAAGAAAGAGCAGGAGAGGCAGGAGGTCAAAAAGGAGGCTGAAGAAATTGAGCGACTCCAAGATCTTCAACTATGGGAACAATCCATGAAAGAGCGCAAGAAACAGGAAGAGAAGAGAAGCATGATGAATTCTTTTCGTGTAAGACGGTTGTTGGACAACATTCACACAGAAAAAGCAGATTGAATTAGATGCTGTTCTGAAATCCCTTCTTCTGTCTTCCATCAGGACCATTTGACCAACAGAGAGCTGATGAAAGCAGCAGAGGCCCAGAGGCAGGAGGAAGAGGAGGAGAAACGGAAGCAGCTCGCCAGCCATAAAGAAAAAGTGACGAAAATGAGGAAAGAAAAGCAGGAGGAAATATTTAGGTACTGTACATAAGACAATAGAAATGTGTCCTGTGGTGGGTATAAATGACAGGATTCTCATTCATGTCAGAAATTAACTTCTTTATTTTGCTCCCTGCAATTGATTTTCAGGAGCATTTTTTACATTTACAAGGGAATTTTTTCTAACCGTATAAAACTCACAGCATGCCGATTATTTATATTAATCACTTACAACACAAACTAAACTTGATATATGAAATGCTTGATAACAAATCAAATGACTTTGGGAGCATTTTAAATATTTTAGGCATTTTTGTTATTTTAAAAATTGTGATTCTCTAGACATCATGGGCTTTCAGTGTTATTTTATTATTATTTATATACTTTAGTAATGTTTTGAGTTGGCTTTTATTTTTATATTTTCAGTTTAAGATTTAGGAATTTTGTTATGTGCTTTTGTCATTTTTTTAATTAGTTTTTTTTGTATTGAGCTTTAATTTCTATTTATTTTAGTGTTGTCAAATTGATTAATCGCGATTAATCGCATCTAACATACAAATATTTGTTTACATAATATATGTGTGTGTTTATATATATATATATTATTATATTTATATACATATATGTGTGTGTGTGCATGTGCGTCTGTGTATATATACATATATGTATTTATTTATATATGTATGTATAAATACTGTATGTGTGTGTGTATATACAGTATACACACACAGATATTTATATAATATATATAAATATAATAATATATATATACACACACATATATTATGTAAACAAAAACATTTATGTTAGATGCGATTAATCGATTTTGACAGCACTAATTATTTCAGTTTTAGTTTTAGTAATTTTAGTACTTCAACTTACTAATTGAAATGTTATTTCAATTAATTGCCAAGGCAACATTTCTAAGTTTTTTTAAGGTTAAGTTTCTCATCTAAATTCTCATCTAATTTTATTTTATTTTAGCTTCATATTTAATCATCTGCTCTTTCGGAGTGTTTGTTTCAAATGCAAACTTGCTTGCAAACCAGCATATATAAATCTACTAATTCAAAAGATTGTTACCTGACATACAAATGGACATCCACATTTCTACAACATGCTCATCCATGAATCATGGAAATTCACTGTGTGGGTGAAGTGCAGGAACCCTGGAGAGAAAGTATAATTATCTCCAGTGCTTGCTTTGTCTCAGAACTGGGCTTGACTTTGTCTTCTTTCTCTTTTTTTGTGCTTTAGAGAGCTTCAAAGACACAGAGAGACTATTATACAGAAGTTAGCCGTGCAGAAGCAGCAAGAAATCAGTAATGAGGAAGAGATCATCGCAAAAGCGGTCGCTGAACGTGAGGCCAGACAGGCCCGAGAGCAGCGTGAGAAAGAAGAAAAACATGCAGCCATGTTGAAATCTATCGCTGCACACAGAGAATCCATGGTGAATTATCTATTCCTAATGTTTTTATTCATATGAAATATTTCAAATGTATGATTTCTATTTTAAGCTTTGTCTAATGGATGCATGCATGATTATTTCATTTTTTTAATAAACTAAAAGCTACTATAGCCACAAGAGGCCATGTCTTACAGTGATATTTTACCACAGTGATGTTGTGTTTATGACCATTAATTATATAATTTGAAATGCATTTATTGAAATAAACATTTTTCTCAACTCTATATTAGAGGCAAGAGCAGGAACGAAAGGCAGAGGAAGAAAAACAGAAAGCTCTGGAGATGCTGAATGCAAAGAAGGAAGCAGATAAAATCTTCATGAAAAAGCAAGAACTTCAAGCTCAAAAAGCTAGAGAAGAAGGAAAAGCACTCCAAGACATCTACATACAAGAAATGGTGGGTATAGCTCTTAAAATGTTTTATTTTAAGCATTGAACTCATAATTTCTCTCAAATGTAACATTGTTTTTTTTTTTTTGAAGGCTGAAAAACGTGCAAAGGATCACCGTACAAAGAAAGAACAGAAGGACTTTGTGGCGAAGAACACCGCTCTCATTGTTGAGGAGGAAAACCAGTTCCAGAACTATGCCAAACAAGTCATCGAAACGGCCGAGAAGACAGGGAGAAACATCTACCC
Source organism: Coreius guichenoti (assembly GCA_039654105.1). Classification (NCBI taxonomy): domain Eukaryota; kingdom Metazoa; phylum Chordata; class Actinopteri; order Cypriniformes; family Gobionidae; genus Coreius; species Coreius guichenoti. The sequence goes on along the minus strand of CM077172.1, from coordinate 6,152,724 downwards.
GCTCCTGAAGGCTGGCAGAGAGGGCATCGGAGGGGGCCTGGGGCCCATGTTCAGTGGACTTAGACCAAGCTATCTAGTCCATGATGAGTCGGGTGTTCAGATGCCCAGTTATATGAGCGGAACCACTCAAAACATAAAAGAGCTGAATGAGACCCCTGACATTCAGCTGTCCAAGAAAAGACTAGGATTTACCTGGTAATCCTTTACAACATCTGGTTGTTATAATGACTCTCTCTTGCAATAATAAAGAGTTTATGCAAAAGAAATTTTAATTTGCTCGGATTTTATTAAAATATACAATTGGATGTTTATAAGTACTGTATGTTTAGAAATATTCTGATTTATGGATACCTCAAAGAAAAATAGCTTGGTTATAAATAAATAAGTATTATTATTATAAATAAGTAAGTTAGTATTATTCCTATATATATGTATATATACTGTATGTGTATATATATATATATGTATATATATACATATATAGCTTCTTTTTCTTTCTGCATTATACGAGACAAACACATGCAATAACTAAGATAGGTATTATTTGTATGATAAAAACAAGAACATTAATATTTATATCGTGATATTACAAATTTCTTTTTATTTTACCCTTCTTTTGCAGCAGCTATAACATGGGGGTCTATATTTTACCTTCAAAGTAGCCACATTTTGCCTTAGATCTCTGTAAACTTTTTTTTAAATCATGTAATAGATATAACATATATCCATTTAGTCAATCAATAATACAATAAAAAAATCAATTAAATATCAGGAAATAAAAAAAAATATTTTTTATGTATTTATTCATTCATTCATGATAATGATTTACTTGTGTAATTATACATTTATCTGTTTCATTAATATTTTAATTATTAATACATGTTTATATCCCTCCTCCAAATTCATTATGGTTTTACTCTTGTCCAATAAATATAATTCTTCTATCACAGGGTGAGACTTTTATTTTGACAAACACCGTGACTTTTGGCTGTGCGCTTCATTAAACAGGAAGCCAGTAGCAGCATTGACCATGACAGCCTCATGTTGCCCTTTTCTGTTCACTTGGTCGATAAAACATTGTTCTTACATGCACGTATATGTAAGACATACATCTGTGTAACATACACGAGCAGTAGCGTGCATCTGTGGGGCTGTAAACCTCTCTGACCACATCTGTCCTCTAACACGTGTTCTGCTGCAGCACAGGACACTCATGCTGTGTGTTACATGTGTTATGGCATGGCAGCTTGAAGAAGGTACTGTGAATCTCTCTTATTCAGGTTTATTTATATAGCACATGATCCTGTTCAACACATCTGCTGCTGTCAGGTGGATCTGACTTTCAGTGTTAAGAACTAACTTTTAAGTATATGTTAGTTGACTTTCTAGGAGTCATTAGATAAGTGTCTAAAGAGTGATGTCAAAATCAAAATGTATTAACTTAGTGCTTCATGATGACATTATATATATATATGTATATACACTACCAGTCAGAAGTTTGGAAACTACTATTTTGATTGTTTTTGAAAGAAGTCTCTTCTGCTCACCAAGGCTGCATTTATGTTATTAAAAATACAAAAAAAAAAAAAAAAAAAGCTGTAATATTGTGAAATATTATTAACATTTAAAATAACTGTTTTCTATGTGAATATATTATAAAATGTAATTTATTCCTGTGATCAAATCTGCATTTTCAGCATCATTACTCCAGTCTTCAGTGTCACATGATCCTTCAGAAATCAGTCTAATATGATGATTTGATGCTCAGTTATCATCAATGTTGGAAACAGTTATGTTGCTTAATATTTTTTTGGAACCTGTAATACTTTTTTCAGGATTCATTGATGAATAAAAAGTTAAGAAGAACAGCACTTATTCAAAATAGAAATCTTTTCTAACAATATAAATCTTTATAAAATCGCTTGCAGAATATGTGAAAATGTGAATAATTTTAACAAAATAAGAGATGACACAAAATGCATGTTTATTTAGTGCTGTCCTGAATAAGATATTTTACATAAAAAATGTTTACATATAGTCCAAATTTTGAAAACTTATTGAATTTGAAGATCAAGGTAAATTGTACTTAATTTGTCTTCCGGGAAACATGTAAGTATCTTCTGTTGCTTCCGTAGGGCAGTACTAAATGAAAAAAATTGATATTTAAACAAAATAAGAAAAAATTGGACAACTTCATCCTGTTCAAAAGTTTTTACCCCCCGGCTCTTAATGCGTCGTGTTTCCTTCTGGAGCATCAGTGAATGTTTCAACCTTTTTTAATAGTTGTGTTTGAGTCCCTCAATTGTCCTCAGTGTGAAAAGATGGATCTCAACATCATACAGTCACTGCTGGAGAGGGTTCAAATATGCAAAAGATGCTGGAAAACTGAAGAATGTGCAGGACCTGGAGGATTTTTCTGATGAACATTGGACAGTTTAACTGCTCAGGACAAACAGTGGACTCATGAACAACCATCACAGAACAAAAAATCAGCCGTGGATCATCCAGGGAACGACACAGTATTGAGAATCAGTGGTTCATAAACTTTTGACCGGGTCATTTTAATAAATTCAGCTATTTTTTTGTTTCGTGGACTATATGTAAAAAATATTTATGTAAAATATCGTATTCAGGACAGCACTAAATAAAAAATAACGCATTTTGCATGATCTCTCTTATTTTGTTAAAATTATTCACATTTTCACAGATTCTGCAAGCGGTTCACATACTTTTTCTTGTGTGTATATATATATATATGTGTATTTATTTTAGTGAGGTCCACTAGTGAAAATTCAAATTTTTGTTATATGAAAAATTATTTTATGAGCATAATAATTTGAGTGCACAATTTACATGCATTTCAGAATGTCTTAGTGTTTGATATTTCTCTCTTTTGCTTTAATAACAGCAGTGCTCTAGCTGACATGGACAAAACTTGATGATCTGATTCTTCGGTGCATCTGATCTCTCTAGTATGTGGAGTGACTCCTGACGGCGGCCGTCCTCTGCCATGTTTCGGCTCCGATCGCTTCGGGTATGTTCCCGAAAGCTGTTTCACAGTGGAGTCGTCAGCCGTGACCAGCTTCTAGACCAGCTCCAGACGTGCTCTGCTGAGGACCAGGTGTTCGACGTGGTGGGCCGGAACAAAGCCAAGCTGTCCGTCAACCATGTGAGCTGTGCTATTGGACTGCTGTGGCAGTTTCAAAGGGAGCGGCCACAGATTCTCAGGACATTTGAGTTTGTCCAGAATCACCCGCAGTTCCTGACGCTTCGAGTTCTGGCTGAAAACAAGATCAGCCTCATGGATGACGGTTCGGTGGTGGAAATGCTTTATGATGTGCTCAGGTACAGCGTGAACATGAAGTGAAAGCTCTGTTCCATAACCTAGTGTGTAGCCTACCTAGATAGTATTTTAAACTATTATACACTACCGGTCATAAGTTTGGAATAATTAAGATTTTTTTAATGTTTATGAAAGAAGTCTTTTTTGCTCACCAAGGCTGCATTTATTTGGTCAAAAATACAGTAAAAACAGTAATATTGTATTGTAAAATGTAATTTATTCCTGTGATCAAAGCTGAATTTTCAGCATCATTACTCCAGTCTTCAGTGTCACATGATCCTTCAGAAATCATGATGATTTGCTGCTCAAGAAACATTTCTTATTAATATTATCAATGATAAAAACAGTTGTGCTGCTTAATATTTTTGTGGAAACCGTGATCCACTACCATTCAAAAGTTTAAGGTAAGTGAGATTTACAAAAAAAGAAGAAATTAATACTTTTATTCAACAAGAATGGATTAAAAGTGACAGTAAATACATTTATAATGTTACAAAAGATTTCTATTTTAAATAAATGCTGTTCTTTTGAACTTTCAATTCATCAAAGGATCCTTAAGAAAATTACGGTATTGCGGTTTCCACTAAAATATTAAGCAGAAAAAACATTGATAATAATGAGAACCAGTATTAATACTGTAATGCATTGCGTTGGACAGAAAAAGTTCTTCTAATGTAGCAGATGAATGGAGAGAAATGTTGATTATAATAAATTCTGATTAAAAATTGACCAGTGAATATATTTTTTTAACCAGTGTTTGTGTATGCAATGTATTTTATGCTTAAAGTGTTGTCATTAATTTTGCATCATGCTAGCACCAAACTCAATTATGAATCAAAAAGTTTTCCAAGCATTCGGTCATTTTTGAGGTTCTATTTCAGATAGGATGCTCCTTTTCTAGGCAGCTCTCTAGGTTCTGGAACAGAGCTACTGTCTAAACTACACTGTAAATATGATGTCCTGATTAAATCTTTATGGAATATAGCCATATTTTGACTGCATTTGTCTTGTTTTGCAGGCTTAAAGTAGAACATCATGACTCTCTTGTACAGCAGTTGGTGACAGAGGCTTGGAACAGACTGGAGAGGTACATGACAAAGCTCATAAATGCAACCACTTCTGTGAGAGTTTTGGTGATTTCAGTGACATGAGCAACAGTGCCCATCTACTTTTTCAGCAGCCTTGGTTCTGGAAGTATTTTTCACATTCCTTTTTTCCATAGGGATTTTAAAAAGTCTTTGTTAAAGAGTTATAAGCCATGACATAAACCAAACCATCCAGCTACGAGGTGAATCACAACATTTCAAACTTTGATTTCAAGCAAAAAAGTATTTGAAAATTGAACAGAAAGACAAAGGTGCAAGACTGTGTCATTGCAAATGACATAATTGAAATAAAATGATTGAAAAATATTAAATTGATTTATAGGTGTGTATGTATGTATATATATATATATACGAAAGTGAAATGAAAGTGAAATGAAATAAGTATATGCATATATTCTATATAAATAAACAAAATATACAATATATTTTTTTATTAAAAAATGCATTTATATTTAAGCATAATATATTTATATTCTATATAAATAAATGTAAAATATACAATGTTTTATTAAAAAATGCATATATATTTAAACATTATATATATATATATATAAAAATGTAAAATATACAATATATTTTGTTTATTTCAAAATAAATACATGTATATTTATATTTACAATAATAAAATATGCATATATTCTATATAAATAAACAGAATATACAATATATTTTTATTGAAAAATGCATATATATCTGCATATATATGCATATTATGCTTATATTCTGTATATTTATGCACACACATATTTAAGTAGTTTGCGATCAAAGGGAGTCTGACTCTATTACGTCATTCACAGTGCCTCATCATGGGACTGGATGGGCACTTTTGGCATGATTTGATACAGAATCATGGGTAATGTAGTTTTATACCAGGAATTCCGCTGTTACAAATGATTATTTCAAAAATAAGTTGAAAAAATGCGGGCTGAAGTAATCAACAAAAGCATATACCATCGATTAACAGCTTTGTAGCTCTGAGTAGGTCTGTCTTTAAAGATTTATAAGATATTGTTTAAAATAAATTCCCCTATGGAGAAAATTGTGAATTATTATTATTTTTTATTTATTTATTTTTTTAAATTCTGGAACCTGACTGCGCTCTATTACAGATGTGATGTGGGCGTGTCAAGTACTGCAGCAACAAAGTTTGAAGAAGTATAATTTTATGCGAATGAGCAGCAATGTTCAATAGGAATTATTTCAATCAGCAAAACATGGCCCAACGCCCATAAATGTCCCATAAAAGTGTGCTTTCTGTGCTTTACAGATTCCAGATGACAACGCTTTCAAAGTTTGCGGTTTGTCTGAGTGATCAGTTCCTGCAGCACAGCCCTCTGATGGGTCAGATTACTCAAATAGTGAGTCAGAGACTGGACTCCATTCAAGACGCCAGGTGTGTTTTTAACCATCAAGCACCTTAAAGGTGTAGTGCACCTGAAAATAAGTGTATTTACACATGTCCTCCATCCTTACAGAGTGCTCACACCCTTGATGATCAGTATTTTTGCCCTGGTGTCGCCACAGCTGCGGGATGCGCTGCTTAAAAAAGCGGACACCCTTCTGGACAAAATGGACCCGTTTCACTTCAACAACCCCAGAAGGGTGGTGCAGTTCCTCCGAAACACTAGATATATCCACCGACCCCTCCTGGAGAAATGCAACCAGCTTCTCCTGCAGAACGTCGCCCATCTGGACACAGAGCACATCAGCATAATTTTGGGACTGTATCAGTCGATGCAGTACAATAACTGTGATTTCCGACTGGCTGCGAAACAGAGACTCATAGAGTTGGTGGACACAAGCACTGATCCTGCCATCTTCACCAAACTCTTTGCTTCTCTTGGACCAATGGCAGGGCAAGGTGTCAGAGAGGGGTGAGCAAGGGAAAGTATCCCTTATTTTTTTAATTACTATTGTTTTATATCAGTGTTATTTATATAATATGGAAGCTTGTTTCTGCCATCAAATAAAAAAAAGAAGGTAATTGTGACTCTTTATCACAATTCTGTGCAAATGCTAGGTTACAGTATTTCTGACTTTATTTCTCATATTTGACCCTGGACCACAAAACCAGTCATAAGTCGCACGGGTATATTTGTGGCAATAGCCAACAATACATTGTATGGGTCAAAATTATCGTTTTTTTTTTTTTTTTTTTTTTTTTTTTTTCTTCTTCCTTCCTTTTTCCTTTTATGCCAAAAATCATTAGGATGTTAAGTAAAGATCATGATAAAGATCAAGTAAAGATCCATGAAGATATTTTGTAAATTTCCTACCGTAAATATATCAAATTTATTATTAGTAGTAATAATATGCGTTGCTAAGGACTTCATTTGGACCACTTTAAAGGTGATTTTCTCAATATTTAGACTTTTTTTGCACCCTCAGATTCCAGATTTTCAAATAGTTGTATAAATATTGTCATATCCTAACAAACCATACATCAATGGAAAGCTTATTTATTCAGCTTTCAAATGCTGTATGAATCTCAATTTCAAAAAATTCCAGTAATTTTCTCTATAGCGATTTCAATTAAAGTGTTTATGCCATGAACCACCAGACCAACCATTGATTTGTTTGATTGGTTTTCCAGGTTAGAGAGTACTGCGCTGCTATTGGCCGATGAGCTGAATCCCCAGCAGACTTTAGTAGTGGTGGAGACAATGGAGGAGATTCAGTGCAGGAACCTTCAGTTGATAAACAAGTAAGACAAGTAATCTGCATTACATCCACATGTCATAACCTCATAGACAAATCATTATCAAAGTTAGGGTTAGGTGGCATAATTAAAATCTTATGTCACTGCAATCATATTTTTTAATGGTTCACTACTGTTCAAAAGTTTGGGGTCAGTTTTAAAAAAAAAAAAAAGAAATGATTCAGTAAGGATGCATTAAATTGATCAAAGTGACAATAAAGACATTTACATTGTTATAAAAGATGGAGTAATGATGCTGAAATTCAGCTTTGCCATCACAGGAATAAATTACATTTTAAAATATATTCAAATAGAAAACAATTATTTTAAATCGTAATAATATTTCACAATATTACGTTTTTTTTTTTACTGTATTTTTGATCAAATAAATGCAGCTTTGGTGAGAATAAGAGATGTTAAAAATGTCAAAAAAAATCTTAATGACTTCATACTTTTGAACGGTAGCGTGTATATACATATACATGTGTGTATAGATTAAATCATATACTCTTAAGCATTTGCCTATTTAAATCCAAACAGTGACTTTTTTTTTTGAATGGTAGTGATATACACCGATCAGGCATAACATTATGAGTGAATAACACTGATTATCTCTTCATCATGGCATCTGTTAGTGGGTGGGATATATTAGGTAGCAAGTGAACATTTTATCCTCAAAGGCGATGTGTTAGAAACAGGAAAAATGGGCAAGTGTAAGGATTTGAGTGAGTTTGTCAAGGGCTAAATTGTGATGGCTAGACGACTGGGTCAGAGCATCTCCAAAACTGCAGCTCTTGTGGGGTGTTCCCGGTCTGCAGTGGCCAGTATCTATCAAAAGTGGTCCAAGGAAGGAACAGTGGTGAACCAGCGACAGGGTCATGGGCGGCCAAGGCTCATTGATGCACGTGGGGAATGAAGGCTGGCCCGTGTGGTCTGATCAAACAGACGAGCTACTGTAGCTCAAATTACTCAAGAAGTTAATGCTGGTTCTGATAGAAAGGTGTCAGAATACACAGTGCATCGCAGTTTGTTGTGTATGGGGCTGCATAGCCGCAGACCAGTCAGGGTGCCCATGCTGACCCCTGAACACCGCTAAAAGCGCCAACAGTGGGCACGTGAGCATCAGAACTGGATCACGGCGCAATGGAAGAAGGTGTCCTGGTCTGATGAATCACGTTTTCTTTTACATCACGTGGATGGCCGGGTGCATGTGCGTCGCTTACCTGGGGAACACATGGCACGAGGATGCACTATGGGAAGAAGGCAAGCCGGCGGAGTCAGTGTGATGCTTTAGGCAATGTTCTGCTGGGAAACCTTGGGTCCTGCCATCCATGTGGATGTTACTTTGACACGTACCACCTACCTAAGCATTGTTGCAGACCATGTACACCCTTTCATGGAAACGATATTCCCTGGTGGCTGTGGCCTCTTTCAGCAGGATAATGTTCCCTGACACAAAGCAAAAATGGTTCAGGAATGGTTTGAGGAGCACAACAACGAGTTTGACGTGTTGACTTGGCCTCCAAATTCCCCAGATCTCAATCCAATCGAGCATCTGTGGGATGTGCTGAACAAACAAGTCTGATCCATGGAGGCCCCACCTCGCAACTTACAGGACTTAAAGGATCTGCTGCTAACATCTTTGTGCCAGATACCACAGCTCACCTTCAGGTGTATAGTGGAGTCCATGCCTCGACGGGTCAGGGGTTTTAGCAGCAAAAGGGGGACCAACACAATATTAGGAAGGTGATCATAATGTTATGCCTGATCGGTACACACACACACACACACACACACACACACACACACACACACACACACACACACTGCCCGGCCAAAAAAAAGTCTCTGTTTGGATTTAAATAGGCAAATGCTTAAGAGTCTATGATTGGATCATTATTGCAGTGATTTTTATGTTTCTAGCATGTCATGTGTTTGGCAACAGTTCTTCTAACCCTAATTGGAGTGTGTAGCTTTTCATTGCTTAAACAACCATGTAGGAAGACACATCATGGCCATATTCCAGGATGACAATGTCAAGATTCATGAGGCTCAAACTGTGAAAGAATGGTTGGGAAGGAGCATGAAGAATCATTTTAACTCATGAATTGGCACCTCTGAGTCCACACCTTAAATTCATTGAAAGTCTTTGGGATGTGCTGGAGGAGACTTTATAGAGTGCTGGACTCATTGCATTGTTAGTACAAGATCTTGACCAAAAATTGATGCACCTCTTGATGGAAATAACTTCACAACATTTATTTCCATCAAGAGGTGCATAATTTTTGGTCAAATGACCTTACCATGTCTTTTCTGACAGGATGGCAGCAATACTCTTCAAGAATCTGGAGACGTATCGGCCAGTGGAAATTGCTCGAATTACTCAATCTCTCATCCTGCTCCACTGCCAGAATCCCGAGATCTTCACCAGACTGAAAGCCAAACTGCTGCAGTGAGTGTTTCCAAAACCAGAGAGAGCAATTAGTCTCAGAGTCTTATAATTAAAGGGATAGTTCACACAGAATGTAAAATTCTCATTATTTACTCAACATATCGTTTTGAACCTATATTGTGTTATTTACACTACTGATCAAATGTTTACAGTCGATAAGATTTTTTTAAAAATGTTTTTGAAAGAAGTTTCTTATGCACACCAAAGCTGCATTCATTTGATTAAAAAAACTGTAAAAATTGTAATATTGTGAAATATTATTACAATTTAAAGTAACTGTTTTCTATATGAATATATTTTCAAATGTAATTTATTCCTGTGATCAAAGCTGAATGTTCAGCATCATTACTCCAGTCTTCAGTGTCACATGATCCTTCAGATCATTATATTATAAATGTCTCCTTGCCGAATAAAACGTTTAATTTCTTTAAAAAAAAAAAAAAAAACCTTTTTGACGGTAGTGTAAAAATAATATAATTTAAAGTCATGTTATTTAGAGTCTTTATACTATTAAGGTATCACTTTTAACGTTTGTTAACTAAATTAATTAACATGAACTAACAATGAAGAATACTTCTACAGAATTTATTAATATTAATTTCAACATTTACTAATACATTTTTTTTTAATCAAATGTATCTCTTACATGCACTTTATACTAACATGAACAATGTATAATTGTATTATTTACTAATATTAATGAAGACTAATAAATTCTGTAAAAAATACATTGCTCATTGTTAGTTCATTTTAGCTAATGCATTACCTAATATTAATATAAAGGATTAGCACTATTAAAGTATCTTATTTAACACATTTATGTTTGTCTTTCACTTGATCGTCACTCATAGTTTCCTGCAGGGCAGTGTGTACCCGTACGAGGTGACCATGCTAACAAGGGTTCTGTCCATGCTTCCTTCCCGCCATCTCGATGAGGGTGTCCTTTCCCGGGTGGAAGCTGTGCTCCCGCAGTGCAACCTGAACGACCTCAACACTTACGCCGTAGTCATCGCCAAGTGGATTCGCAACGACCCCTCGTACCGGCACAACACCCCCAGCAAGTATGTTCGCCTGCTCCAGACCCTGGACCGCTGCGGACGTGAGCGGCTACACAAGTTGGACCATCTGGATGTGGTGCTGGAGGAAGTGAAGTACTTGTCAGGGGAGTGGTTTGATGAGATGCTGCTGGAGGAGTCTATGCTCACCTTGCAGAGACTGCTTGACCAGATATCCTGCACTAACGTGCATGAGGTGGCCGTTTATCTGACCAGGACTAACTACTACTGTGCCGCGCTGCTGGACCGTATCGCTAGTATGACGATTGAAAATATAGACAAGGTGGGAGCCATTTAAAGGTTTGTTTGAATGCATTTTCACTTTAATCAATTTAATGTGTTATTGTTGAATAAAAGTATTGATTTTCTATTTTTATCTTACCCAAAACTATTATATGGTAGTGTATCACAATTATCACGAACTGTTTAACATTGATTTTTCAACATTGAAGAAATGTTTCTTGCGTAGCAAATCATCATATTAGAATGATTTCTGAAGGATCATGTGACACTGAAGACTGGAGTAATGATGCTGAAAATTCAGCTTTGCATCACAGGAATAAATTACATTTTAAAATATTTTAAAACAGAAAACAGTTATTTTAAATTGTAATAATATTTCACAATATTACTGTTTTTTTTTTCTGTATTTTGATCAAATAAATGCAGCCTTAGTGAGCATAAGAGACTTTTTTTTAAAAACATTTTGTCTGCAGTGTATATAGGTTATATGAGGTTAACTTATATATTACTTGTAATATATATATAATAAATGTTGTTTTTATAATGTTTTAGTATTGTGTATGTATTATTTGTATTAATATTTTGAATTAGCTTATATTTTCAGCATTCTTTATTTTAGTTTTTTTTATTTCTATTTAACTTTAACTTTTTATTTCAGTTTTAGTCATTTTAGTACTTTAGTGCAACTTAAACTTTTCAGTTTGTTGCCAATAAACATTTCTAGTTTTTCAGAAAAGTTTTTCATCTATTGTTTATATTTTATTTCAGCTTTATTTCAATTAACTAAAATGATTTTTAATAGTTTTAGTCAACAATAACACTTGTCACCAATGTAAGTATTATTCAAATTCTGGTGCTGAAAATTTATTTTATACAGTGTCATTCAGAAATATTAATTTCTCCGTAGAGAAAAATACATCAGTAATAACATTCATATGTTATCATTGATGTATTTTTCTCTACAGAGAAAAAGAAGATTTCAGGACAGATGAGGTTGTTAAGCCATTAAATGCTGATTTGCTGCTCAATAAACATTTATTATTATTATTATTATTAATATACCAAATACATTAGAACCATCTGTTATAAAATAAGTGTGTGTCTGTCTCTTCCTATCAGACTCATTACTCGGCGACGTATGCCACTTTGCTGCCTTTTGCTGTGCTAAATTATGATCCACCAATGGCGGAGGAGTTTTTTGATGCCTGCATTCGACATTTCACTCCATATATTAGTAAGATCCTTCCACTGTCCATCTATAAATGATTTGTTTCTAAACTTTAAGACGTAAATTCTAACCTGTTCTTGCTGATTGAAACAGGTTCCTTTGACCCTCACCTGCTGGTTCTCTTGGCGTACGCACTGGCTTTGGCTGATTATTTCCCCGAGGAGGTGGTCAGAGAGATCTTCAACGTGGACTTTCTTGCAAAGTTGGATGCCCATCTGGAGAGTATGTGCATTTTTGAGATTATATTATAACATGTAACTTAAAGGTCTGAAAGAGACATCTACATATATGGCCACGAATGAACAAAACACAATGCGCTTTAGTTAAAATCGCAGGACATAACGAGTTGTGTTTTTTGTTGCTGTAATTTTACAGCTGTCCAGTGTTCCGTACAAAGGATGGGGTGTAACGGTACAAAAAAAATTACGGTTCGGTATGCAAGTCAGTATTGAAGTCATGGTTCGGTAAGGTTTTGGTACAGCAGGAGAAAAAAACTATTTTCAAAGTCCCCATGAAATCTGAAGTTTTTTGGCTTTTAGTATGAATATGTTAGTTTTACTGTTGTCTATAAGCTAGTGTGCTCCTAAACAATGACAAAATTCACATTTAGAAGATATAAGCATTCAAAACTTACAGTCTCTCACTTCCACCAATATGGATCAATGATTTTGATGACATCACGCTGCACTTCAGCTTCTCATCAGATTTGCTGTCCAATCAAATGCTCTCTAGAATCCAAAGCCCCGCCTCCTACATTTTAAATGGACGCTGAACGGTCCAGAGACACGACAGCACAGAGCGGATCATGTGATCGAGTCGGTCAGGAGACACGACAGCACAGAGCGGATCATGTGATCGAGTCGGTCAGGAGACACGACAGCACAGAGCGGATCATGTGATCGAGTCGGTCAGGAGACACGACAGCACAGAGCGGATCATGTGATCGAGTCGGTCAGGAGACACGACAGCACAGAGCGGATCATGTGATCGAGTCGGTCAGGAGACACGACAGCACATGATCGAGTCGGTCCAGAGACACGACAGCACAGAGCGGATCATGTGATCGAGTCGGTACAGAGACACGACAGCACAGAGCGGATCATGTGATCGAGTCGGTACAGAGACACGACAGCACATGATCGAGTCGGTCCAGAGACACGACAGCACAGATCGGATCATGTGATCGAGTCGGTACAGAGACACGACAGCACAGAGCAGATCATGTGATCGAGTCGGTCCAGAGATTTGAATTGCTTACTCTTTTGTGTGCAAAATATGTTAGCAAAATTTTTTAGAATACAAGAATTATTGCACTCCCATTCTATTCCACACCGTCTATATGACTCGAATGTGCGCACCGGCACTCGTTCATTGAAGTTAAACGCAGCCTCGTTTGCTGTCAAGATAATCGTTTATGTGAAATGGAAATACTTACAGGTATTGCAGAATTTACAGGTCAGTACACAAACGTAAGATGTAAGTTGTGCACTGAGGAAAACGCATCTCAAACGCATTAAACACACACATCTCAAACGCATTAAACACACACATCTGACAGTAGAGCAAGCCATGTAGGTTTATGATTTATTTTGAAGCGTTTAAAATAAAGCACATCTCATGTTATACAACTTAGATGTGCACTTTCTGGCAGCATCTCATTCTGGCTGTGTCTGATATCGCCCCTTATACCCTTAAATAGGGCACTATTTGGGGAAACAGCCATTTGTAATGGTATCTGAAACCATAGTGAGCATTATCTAGTGCACTTAATCAATCCCACAATGCACCGCAATAACAAGTGTACAACAGATGTACACTCAATGGCTAGAGAATACCCATAATGCACTGAGAGTCACGCCGAATGAATTCACTGCGTCTCACCAGAATATGACGCCCGCAGCTGATTCATCCATCCATTTTCCAAACCGCTGGTCCAATGTGGCTACAGCGTAATATCATACAGGTATAAATTCCTTTTTAATTGATTATTAAATTGTTTAATTAAGGTTTACACATGCTAGTTTTCATGACAGAGTTCAAGATAAATCTTTTCATTACTACTGGAGCTGCCAGTTTGCTAAGTTTCAAATGATTATTAAACAGCAAGAACAAATTATGCAAAAGTGGCTGGTGCCCTCAGTGTCTGAATTCACTCACTCATTTTCATTCACTCCTTCAAGTGGACTATATTAGTGAAGTATACTAATGTAGGGAATAGTGAATGAGGGTATAGGGGGCGATTTCGGACACAGCCTCTGTTCTCGCAACATCAAAGTATATATCGATATAAACGATATTGTCCCATCCTAGGGGGGAAACTCTGAGTTTGACACTACGTTCCACAAGTGCAGTTGTTAAAACAACATTCGTTTAGTGCAGATGCACACCTAACCGAAAGACCCGTTCCGAAAATTAACAGTAGGAATGTGTACACACACAGAACGACAATTTAGGGGGACTCATTCCTGTATTTAAGTGTGGTTGTCACTCCTGAAACTTTACAAGTGTTGTTTTTTTTTTCTTTTTTTTTTTTTCTCCTCACTGTTGACAGCCTTGCCGGATGCTCTGAACATGCGCATACGTCTCCGTCTCATGGAGCTGAATCGGGCCGTGTGTCTAGAGTGCCCTGAGTTCCAGGTGCCCTGGTTTCATGAGCGCTATTGTCAACAGCTGCAGAAGAGAGGTGAGCACACCATGGATCCGTCTGGACAACAGACTAGAATTGGATTGTAGAAATACTAGAGTTGGAGAGCAGTTCTTGTCTGAAAGCATTTGTGCTTGGTACACATTATTATTAATAATGGCTGGCCCATATAGCTAAAATAATTATTTCAATCGTTTTTAGCCATTTGATGATATTTGTACACTACTGTTCAAAAGTTTGGGGTCATGAAGATTTTTTTATGTTTTTAAAATAAGTTCGTTTTGCTCAGCAAGGCTGCATTTATTTGATCAAAAATACAGGAAAAACAGTAATATTGTAAAATATTATTACAATTTAAAATAACTGTTTTCTATTTTAATATATTTTAAAATATAATATATTCCTGTGATGAAAAGCTGAATTTTTAACATCATTACTCCAGTCTTCAGTGTCACATGATCCTTCAGAAATCATTCTAATATGCTGATTTGATACTTAAGAAACACTTGTTGTTGATTATTATTATTATTATTATTATTATTATTATTATTATTATTATTAATGTTGAAAACAGTTGAGATGCTTAATATTTTTGTGTAAAACCATGATGCAATTTAATGCATGGATAAAAATATTAATTTCTTTTAAAAATATTTTTTTTCACCCCAAAACTTTTGAACAGTGTATATATCAATATGTATGTATTTGAAATATTTTTAATTTCAATATTCAATATTTGTATTTTTTTAATATTTTGAATTTTTTTTCAATCAAAGGAAGCATTGTTTCAACCAAGCAACAATTGTGGTCAAATAGATGTAAATGTTTAATGTAAGAACTAAATTTTTTTAATTAAAAAAATCTGATTAAAGGTAATTGAAGCATGTTTTTCACACTGCAGCCAACAGCTCCATTAGTCCAATTCAGCAGCAGATTCATAAGATGCTCGGAGACGTCCTGGGTGGGATCAATTGTGCTAAAGTCGGCGTGATGACTCCATACTTCTATACCATCGGTGAGTTTTAAACTAGCGTTACAAGTAAAACAGACCATTTTGATTAGTGCTTGACTGGTTTTCAGTGGCCAGTTATAGTGCTGCCAAATCCTTATCTTAAATAGCTAGAGTCTATGGTTACCGTGTTTTAAATTGACACAAATTACAATTTAATTACAATCAAAATTAGTGATATACGCAAAATTGTAATATTTTATTTTAAATATAAAGTCATAAGTCACTCAAAAATGTAAGGTGTGAAATATTAATTCCCAACATTGTTGATATAAAAGCCAAAAGTGATGTCTGGCCTGTAGGAAAATTGACATCTTCACCCTTTATTCAGATATTATAAAAAAATTTGTAAGCATATTGTGTTGATGTGCTTGGTCAGTTGTTTGATTTGTAATAATAACGCAATGAATCATGCCAAATTGTGCAAACATAATTTTTGGCCAGGCTGTCATACAAAGTAATTATGAGTCCATGCAAAAACGAGATAACCAACAGAATATTAATAATAGATTTTTGTAGTCAATGTATGCTTTCGTTTTTCTGTGCACTTTTTTTTTTTTTTTTTTTTTTTTTGCCTTTTCGGCCAAATATATTTTTGTCAGATTGTACCTTTTAGTGATTTGTTGTTCTCTCATATTTAAAATATTTATCCCCATACTTTGATGGTTTAAAGTTGTAGGGTCATTAAAAACAAATATCCCCTCCGGACATCAATTTTGGCTTTTATATATTTATAAAGGGAGAATAATTTGCTTTAGGTCTGACATGTATTTTAACTCAATGTTTTTATTTCATTTTTTTTGTTTTATTTTATTCATGTTTTAACTGAAACATATTATATTTTTTCTATTTTATATGTTAATTTTTAATTGTTTAATTTTATAAACTGTAATGTTTTTGTCATCAGATTTTGAACTGGTCCTGGATCGTCATCTTCAGCCGGTACCGTACAGCGAGCCGAGTCGGCTGCAGATCAGCGAGAACGGAAACGTTCACTGGCAGTCTGGATCGGCAGACAGAGAGAGGACGGAGCTGCCGCCAGGAGCCCGCCGGTATGTCATGCTTCAGTGTGCAAAACAACACGTAATATTC
Organism: Coreius guichenoti; assembly: GCA_039654105.1. NCBI lineage: Eukaryota > Metazoa > Chordata > Actinopteri > Cypriniformes > Gobionidae > Coreius > Coreius guichenoti. The sequence continues at coordinate 6,135,854 of CM077172.1, read as the reverse complement.
AGACATAATATAATCCTCCCTGCTACTTCATCTGTCTAGCATCGCCTTGGATTTCTTGGACTCCAAATCCTTCTGCAAAAATTCCCGGCACATGAAAGGGGAGGCCATGATGAAGAAAAGACATCTGGAGATTTTAGGATATCATGTATTACAGGTCAGTAGAAAGATATAATATTTCTAATGACATACATACTATACTATTTGCATGACAAAACTGTGTTTTTGCTGATTTCTACAGATTCCCCACTTTGAATGGAACTCAATGGAGCTTTCAACAGAAGATGCATGGAAAGAATATCTGAGGAAGAAAATATTTACAGAGTTACCCTGAGACATTATCTAAACTCTTCTTAAAACAATGGACATTAAAACATGCCGTGCAATCAGCGGGAGATACTAGGATTGTGCATCAGGTTATCCTTCATTTGAGCTGGAAGATAGCACTGCAATTTTATATTAATTGATCATTTTGTAATAAATAATGAAGATATTACTCTGGGAATAAATAAATGACTCAATGCCACTATTTTCATTCACAAGGAAGAAATGCATACCTGTTTGCCTTTAAATATGTATTTATTATGCATTTTATATAAAAGAGAAAAGAGATGTATATGGAAAAAACAAAGTAAATTTAATTTTGACATCCTTTGTATACATGTTTTCCTCAACTCCACCACATTTTACAACAGAACCCAACATGAATCTATATCTCAGGTCATTTTTATGCTTAGTCAACATGAAACATCATTTGCTACCATTTTACCTCCGTTTTGAAGAGTGATGGATGATTTGTAATGTCAGCCTAAAAGGAAAGTTTTGTTACATTCTTGAAACGTACAAAGACTGGGAATGTGCATTAACTCTTTCCCCACCATTGACACAATTTTCCGGCAAACCATGTTTTCACTGTTCTTTCTTTTGAAATATTATAGGTTCAGATATTCATATAACAAAAATATTCTGGGGTCCATAAAAATTTTGTGAAAATAAAGAAAAATGCTGGCGGGGAAAGAGTTAAATAGTAAATGGTGTCAATTTTGATTTGATGTTGGCTATAATTTTTGTTGTGGTTTATGCTACTTATAGTTACAGTTTGTTATTGGATGCAATCTATAACAGTGATGATGTTTTAAAGTTTAGGCATCTTTGCTGCATTTAGTCTCATAGAAACGCAGGAGGCACCGGCAGCGTATCGCATCTCTTGTATCATTCCAGCCCACTGTTTCTGGTCCTCCTCATACCTGTTAAAAAAGAGGGGTTTTAGTTAGAAAGATTCAATACCAGTTAAAAGTCTAAATACACTTGACTAAATGTGACCCTGGACCACAAAACCAGTCATAAGGGTACATTTTAGATTTTTTTCTGAGGGTGCAAAAAAATCTAAATATTGAGAAAATCGCCTTTAAAGTTGTCCAAATTAAGTCCTTAGCAATGCATATCACTACTAATAATACATTTTTGATATATTTACGGTAGGAAATTTACAAAATATCTTAATAGAACATGATCTTTACTTAATATCCTAATGATTTTTGGCATAAAAGAAAAATGGATAATTCTGACCCATGTATTGTTGGCTGTTGCCACAAATATACCCGTGCGACTTATGACTGGTTTTGTGGTCCAGGGTCACAAATCATAATTTTTGTGATTTTAAACCTTTTAAACTGCCGTTCTAAAGTGTGGGGTCGGTACAATTTTTGGGACATTTAATATGCTCACCAAGGCTATTTTCTATTTGAATATATTTTAAAATGTAATTTATTCCTGTGATCAAAGCTGAATTTTCAGCATCATTACTCCAGTCTTCAGTGTCACATGATCCTTCAGAAATCATTCTAATATGATGATTTGCTACTCAAGAAACATTTCTTATCAATGTTGAAAACAGTTGTGCTGCTTACTATTTTTGTGGAAACTGTGATACAATTATTTTTCTAAATTCTATGATGAATAGAACATTCAAAAGAACACTCTTTATTTGAATTAAAAATCTTTTGTAGCATTATAAATGTCTTTACTGTCACTTTTGATCAATTTAATGTCCTTTCTGAATAAACAAACAAAAAAAAACCTTACTGAACCCAAACTTTTGAGCAGTATGAAGGCTTAAAGGAATAGTTCACCCAAAAATAAAACTTATCCCAACTAGGTGTATATGACTTTCTTCTTTCAGCCGAACACAATCAGAGTTATATTAGTCCTATATATATTTCTGGCTCTTCCCAGCTTTGTAATGGCATTGAATAGCACCTACATTTTTGAAGCTCCAAAAAGCGTATCCATCCATATGACTCCAGTGCGTTAATAAATGCCTTCTGAAGTGAAGCAATGGGTTTTTGTACGAAACAAATGTCCATATTTAAAACTTTATAAACTATAATCACTTCTGGCAACGACTGTATGCACGTTCTTTGGGTGAACTATTCCTTTAAGACGAATATAATTCAGATGGACTAATGCTGTCAAGCAGAACACTTACTGCCAGATGTCTGTGATTTCTGATGGGACACACTGTTTGTCGTCGTTCTCCTTCACAGTGAAGCCGCCCACCGCATACAGCACACCAGCAGAACTGACCACATTCACAGAGCTTCTCTCCTGAGCAAACTCAGGGAACGCCTCCCATCTATTGGGAAAAACAACATGGTTTTAACTGACTCTGATAGATTTGTAGGACAACTTCTACTATATGGGGATGAATACCACAATATCTCAAACCTTTCAGATAATTTAACTACTCATTTTTGTCATTGTTATTCAACTTCTTAAATAAAAAAAATCAAGTTTTTGTTCCGTTTTTCTTTCTCTAATCAAAAGGTTTCAAATATTTTTTTTGGGGAATATTGTTTTAATTGGTGATTATTTTATAGGTTTTTCCTCTGTCCCTTAATTCCAGCAAACACAGAACGTTTCCCTAACGTTAGCATTGGGTTCCTGTTTGGTTATTTATTTTGAGAATCAAATAATAGCGTTTCTAGTCTAACGTTCTTTTTAGGTTTTATTTTTTTGCAACCATAAAATAACGTTCCCAGAATGTTGCGGGGTGGTTATTTTTAAATAACCTAAAATAACTTATACAGAATATTCCCTAATAGTTATTTTTAGGTTATTATTTAATAATTTGTAAAATAAGGTTACAGTGGGGTAATGATATCGGAGTAAAGGGGTTAGGGGAGCGTTCCGGAAACGTTAGAATAACGTTAAAATAACATTAGGGGAACGTTAAAGTGACGTTAGAATAACATTGTACAAAAACTAACATTCTACTTCCGTTAAGAAAGCTTTCCTGGCTAACCAAAAACAAAACCTGATAAAAGAATGTTCTGGGAACCAAAAATTGTTAGCTGGGATATTATTTTTCAATCCTGTCAGTCTATGTAATATCACTTTAACAAAAGCCAGTTCCTTTCTGACATCCTCCAGGAAGTGACATTATTTTGGAGGGAAAACAGCTCAAATCAGTAAGTGTTATCAATAGATTTGCTGAATTCTGTGATGTTTTGTGGTATTAAATGTTATGACTGTATGATATCAGTATTTCAAAAGATAGCTGAAAAATACAGAATTTGCAAACTACTTTTAGTGATTAATACGTACTTGTTTGTTGCAAAGTCATACGCTTCACAAGAGGCTAAAAGGCCATCTTCATTGACTCCTCCAACCACAATGATCTTTCCTTTGTGGACGGCTGCTCCAAACATGGACCTGGGTGTCTTCATGGCTGCCAGCTCTTTCCATTCTGACTTCTTGTGGTTGTACGCAAACATCTTGTTGATGGTTTTACTATTACACAGATGAAAACAAGCAATGACGCCTTATCTCAGGCTTTTATTTTGTATTTAATCTAATCTTAACTTAAATCTGACTTACTTTTCATCCGTCTTTCCGCCTATGCAGTAAATTAGTCCGTTTTGTGAGATCACACTGTGACCATGAATTCTTAAGGGCAGTTTTTTGGTCTCCAGCCACTTCATTTTACTGCCGAGAACAGCAAAGCATAATTAGTATATTTGGTTTTATGCATGTAGCAGAAAATGTAGAATAGACTTACTCAATATCATAACACAGCACTGAGTCCAGAGACGCGCTGGTCTGCAGGTCTTTACCAGCAACTGCAAACAAAAAGTTTTCAAACTCCCCCATGGCGAACAGACACCTGGGCGATGGCATTGGTGGCAGGGCAATCCAGTTTGGAGAATGGCTGTCCATCTGAAAAAAAATTTACAATTGTAAATAACTTTCATTTTATTCTCCCTGGTGATATAGGCCTTGATGCTAGGCATGATCTGATCTGGGCCTTTGCTTTTACCTAATACCGCTTCCTAGAAATATGAAGTCATGCAATTAAATGTATAGTTCATCTTGTCATCATTTACTAACCCTCATGTCATTCCAAACCAGTAAAGAACACAAAAGTGGGATTTTTACAGTGTTAATCCAGAGTCATTCTTAACATTTTTGTTGCTTTAAGTAAAATAAACAACTGAAATCAAATAAAATATTAATGCTCATTTTCATTTAGTTTAATGATGTACTAACAAAACTAAAACTGAAACTTCATAACTAAAATTAATAATAAAAACATTACTAAAACTTTAACTAAAATGTAATATATATATATATATTTACATCATCATTATTGTTACATTGTTTCATTTATATTTTTAATAAAATGTGTATATATTATATATATACTAAAACTAAACTAAACTTTAACTAAAATGAAAATTCATTATTTCATTATTTATATATTTATTTATTATTTTACATTATCTGTCATTATTGTTACATTTATTGTTTCATTATTTATATTTTTAGAAATGTACATTTGTAAATTCTGGAATAAAAGTTCTTATTTATGAGGCCAGAAAATATATATTGGATAAATAACGTTCTTATTGGACTTCCTATGATGAATATGAATATTTAATGGTTGCGTGAATATTTAACGAGGCAAGTCGCCGCATTTTCTGTTCAATTAACAGGCATTTCTTAAAGCAATTCTAACTCCCTTTCAAAGGGGTTAAAATATTACAAAACAGGGTTAAGCACAGTGTGAAAAGCTACTGTTGTATCATTGTAGCCTACTTTTATGGAATTTTTTTATTCATGTTTGACAGCCCCAGTCTCAATTCTCCTTGTTTGTATGGAAAAAACTAGATTTCATGCAAGATACCTTAATTAGTGTAACAAGTCAAGGAGAACGTCAGAGTTTTGGAACGACTTGAGGATGAGTATGGATGACATAATTCTCAATTTGAATGAATGAAAAACCCGTTTACAGTCACATCAAGAACGGTAACTATAAAGATAACCATATTAGCATTAACCAATGGACGGTAACATTCTAAAGCGCGGGCTGCAGTTTTAAATGTTCGCGCTCATTTTAACTGGCTTTTTGACGTTTTTAACGTTCATCAGCTGGATAAAAATCACTCTGAAAATGATTCCAAATATATCGTTCCTCTATGTCGTTATAGCTGTGAAGTGGACTTCCCTATTCCCATAGAATTAGAATAATTATTAAAACTTTATAGTTATTGTCCTTGGTGTGAATCGCCCTTAGACTATAAATGACTGTCTTAACCTGATAGAAGTAGCTCTGCAACGGCGAATCCTCGTCGTCCTCATCCACAAACAGCCCTCCCACAACATAGAGCAGGTTTTTCTTTGACGTAATGCTAACGTGGTTTCGAGGAATCTGCTCTGCTATTACTGCCAGGAAGCATTCGTTTTCATCAGCATCATAGGCCACAGCTGCCGTGTCATTTATCATCAGAATGAGATCCCTGGCAAACATCCCCAACCGTTGCTTGTCATTCAGATAACCAGGCAATTCATTCTCCCCCTCTTCTCCTTCGCCTTTCTTGCCCTCCTTAATTTGTGGCAGTTTTCCCGCAAAAGCCTCTTTGATGACCTTCAGCTTCTTGAGGAGCTCAGGGTCGGCCTTGATGATGTCATCCTTTTCCACTTTCTCCTTGAAGTATTTCTCCGGTAGAAGTCGGAAGCGGATGTGCTCGAAGGCATCTCCCAAAGCTTTCGCCCGGATCTCCTTGTTCTTCCGGACCCATTTCATCAAGAGCTCGTACACAACCTCTTCTTTTTCTACATTCAGAGAATCGCACCCGATGAGGGCGAACAGCTCGGGAGCGTTGAACTCAAGAAAGTCCTCTTCCTTGGACAAAGTCTCAAAACGCTCCGCTATGAAGTCCCTAGCGGCCACAGCAAGCCTTGGGCAGTTCAAAACCAGTCCCATTCTGAAGACGGCCAAGCAGTTACCCAAAGATAGCTTGTTTTGGAGATAGTTGACGCAAATGGTGAAAATGGATGGGATCTGAAACCTGTTGGCGACTGCGAAGACGTCTTGCACGTTTTCATCTGTGATTTCGATGTCTGCCGAATAGAGATAGTTCACAATCATGTCCATAATGGCGGGATCCACGTTCTCCAACACCACTTCCTTGCTGGAGTCTTTCTTCTCAGCACCGTCTTCAGTAAAGTACAGCTCTCGGAAGTATGGGCTGCACGCAGCCATTATGAGTTTGTGGCAGGGAAGACTCCTATCTCCAACTTTCAGAATACAATCCACAAACTTGTTCTCCTTCAGAAGTTCCTTTAAACCATCCTGGAGCAGAGTGCTCTGAAAGAGCCTCAGGTCCTCCTTGATACTCATTGGTTCCATCTCAAAGGTTGCCGGTCTCAAAGGATGCGGTACTTCCTCTTGCCTTGTCGTCTCAGTTGTAAGAGGCTGAAATAACACAGAGCACCAACACAAACCCCCTGCAATTTAAGTCCACCCCTCTAAATATAGACCCCTCATACAGTCAGAAAGAATTCAGGCTGACTAAACGGGAGCCGCATCAAGCAGCTGTCAAAGACTAAAAAAGACAACTGTGAACCCTGAACACACTCAGAGGTCAGGGGTGTTTTGTAAAGGGAAAATGAATGTGTGTTTGGAAGTAGTGACAAGTCAGTAGGAATTCAACAGATGTCAAAGAGTTTAAAATAATCATAAAGGTGTGTGTCATTGCTTTTGTTTTGCGTGTGCCCTCATTTGTACGACTCTCAAAAATGGAGTTTATAGTTCTGTGACTCATTCGTGTCCACTTATCTGGAAAAGTTCAGCCAAAAATATAAATTCTGTCATCATTTATGCTCTCTCTCTAATGGATATATGGACTAGTATTATAAAATGGATGATTTTTTTGTTCTTTTTTGGAGCTTGACAGCCTATAAAAGGTCATTGTAAGTAGGAAATAAGTTTGCGTACATTCATCTAAATTTTCATTTTACATTTTTGTTTCGCAGGGAAAATAACAGCACACAAGTTTGGATCAACATGAAGGCGAGTAAATAATGATTTTTGTAAAAAACTTATTTTACATTTTGTTGCCTAAAAGTTCAGCAAACAACAGCTGCTGAGAGGCCAGAGAGCAAAAACACATTTTTAACCAGACATTGTCAAACCCGAGCTAAAAACAGAACGTGATGGTTTGATCAAGCCACTGCTATCAAAACCACTTAAACATGTTAAACGCAGTGTTGGGGAGTAACTAGTTACATGTAACAGAGTTGTGTAATTTAATTACAAAATAAATGTAACTGTAATCAGTTACAGTTACTGAGAGAAAATGTGTGATTAAATTAGTTACTTATGAAAAAGTTAACGATTACAAAGGGGGTTACATCTGAATATTTTCTGTAAAAAGCTAGGATATGTTGAATAATATTAATTTGTTGCTTTGCCTGTTTTTGATGTGCACGATGCCTCCTGCCATTTAAAGGCTGTTTAGTAAAGCGATGCTATTCTGATGCTTTTGATTGGTTCTCTTGTTTGAATTTGCAGTGCACCACGTCTGCAAATTACATCAATCCACTTTGCCGCTGAAAGCTTTAGGCTACAACCTGTCTGAGAGTTGCCACCATGTGCTGGAAATTAGAAAAGTAATCAAATGTAATCAGTTACTTTAATAAAATAATTGAAATAGTTACACTACTTATTACATTTTAAATAGGATAACTTTCCAAAGTAACCTTCCCAACACTGGTTAAACAGATTAAACACAAAAAACAATTTCCTACATCACATTCTCTCATACTTTTATTACAACATAACAGCTAAATTAGCATGTAAAGTTCTATATGCAAAACAAGCTTACAGTTTCTAATATACAAATATTATTTTATACTACATACAGTATATAATTTTTTTTCTATTTCTATGCGTACATTCATATATTATACAAAAGTAACTTTTTTTTTTTCTTAACTTACACTTGGTTCAAATATTCAATTCAATTGTAAACATGTAATTATCAAATAGAAAATAAATAAATTTGCTAATTACAAAATTCTTGATGTTGAATGTAAACAATGTATCAAACAATGCAATGCCTAAATACATAACTGTACAGAGTGCTTGAGCATTTTAACCCATGACTTCCCAGAGTCCCTGCAGTGTGAATCCATCCTTCAGTTTCTCTATAGCCAGACCCAGCTCTTCAGAAAACACCGGCTCACGGTCATGTTGCTTAAGGAGAGGGAAAAAAGATGTCATTAGATGGACGGACGGACGGACGGACGGACGGATGGATGGACAGACAGACAGACAGACAGACAGACAGACAGACAGACAGACAGACAGACAGACAGACAGACAGACAGACAGACATAGATAGCTAGATAGATAGATAGATAGATAGATAGATAGATAGATAGATGGACAGATAGATAGATGGACAGATAGATAGACAGATAGATAGACAGATAGATAGACAGATAGATAGATAGATGGATAGATGGATGAACAGACAGATGGATAGATGGATAGATGGATAGATAGATGGATAGATAGATGGACAGATGGATAGATAGATAGATAGATGGACAGATGGACGGATAGATAGATAGAAAGATAGATAGATGGACAGATGGATAGATAGATAGATAGATAGATAGATAGATAGATAGATAGATAGATAGATAGATAGATAGATAGATAGACAGATGGATGGACAGATAGATAGATAGATAGATAGATAGATAGATAGATAGATAGATAGATAGATATACCTTATTTCCATCTGCAAAATAAGCCTTGAGATGAAAAAAGAGATAAAAAGCAGTGATTATATGTGTAATCAAATCTAAGGTAAATTTTAAATAAGAGAACATTCCCAATGTCAGAATCATCAGATCACAATGTAAACATGTTTGATCCCTGGCAACAGAAGTCTGTGCTGGTGGGACATTGTGAATTGTGGCTTAAGCGATCAGCTATTTTCAGCATGTTACACACACACACAGCACTGTGGTGGAAGCAGGGTGTCATTATCTCTGAGAGTAGCATATGAGGTAAAACTCACGGTAAAAGCATCCGTGTGCTCATCTGGCTCAATCTCCACGTCATCAGGCGGCTGCTCTACGGTCAGCTCCTCCAGAGGCTGAGGCTGAGGAACAAAGCTCATTTATTTTTATGTTATCTATGGGCTTTCCCCTATGATTTACAGAAAAGTGGAGGCATATGTAACAGTGATGTACCTCGGCTAATGGTGTTTTGGATACAACACAAATGGAGAGCACTCGTAAAAAGTATAGAATACAGTTTCAAAACAACTGTTTTCAATATTATCACACATTTCACTTTACATGAAAACAAATCTGTGTAACTACCTTTTCTTCCATCTCATATTCCACTCCAAAAATGGGGTTTGCAGAGTACACTTTGTGTAAGGAGTTGATTTCCTTCACTGCATCTTGTAACTTGTCCATTGGATCGATCTTGAATCCCAGCACATATCCTCCTGTCTGAGAGATGAAAAATCACAGAATGTTGGCTACATTCACACCAGGGAATTAAATCCACAAAGACAACAGTTCCAAAGTTTGGGATTGGTAAGATTTAAAAAAAAAAAAAAAAATTTTTCAAAAGAAGTCTCTTATGCTCACCAAGGCTGCATTTATTTGATCAAACATACAGTAAAACAATAATGTGTTTTCTACTGTAATATATGTTAAAATGTAATTTATTCCTGTGATCAAAGCTGAATTTTCAGCATCATTACTCCAGTCTTCAGTGTCACATGATCCTTCAGAAATCATTCTAATATGATGATTTGCTGCTTAAGAAACTTATTATAATCAATGTTGAAAACTTACTGACTACAAAATTGAGCAATAGTGCACAAATTCCTTATTTTATTCTTTACCAAATCAAATAATAATAATCATTTTAAGAATAATTATGCTTTAAATAAAATGTTGGTGTCATTATAAGTGGTTCTGGAGATCTGGATCCTGGTCCAAACTTACCTGTTGAGAGCTCTCAATCACAAGAGCCAGTCCAAATTTAGAGTCTCTAATCCTTATGGAGCGCTTCAAACAAAGGGATGAGAAAAAGAAAGCATGGTTTTAATAAATACAACTCATTACTGATGGCTCACTTTTTGTCTTTAGAAGCAGAAGAAACACTCACAATTTGCAGATAGGGAATGCTGACATTGAAGCTCTCGTTCATGTTGGCATGCCACACTATCCTCACGTTAGTAATGAAAAACGTTCCAAGATTACCCTGAAACACAAGGCGATGCTTAGTTACTCTCCTTATGTGTGAATTACACATCCTTCCCTCGTGGGTCAAAATGACCCGAAGCATTAAAATTACAATTCACTTTTTTTTTGTCCAGAAAGCTTATATAATTTAATTCTGATAATATTTTATCTTTTTTTTTTAAATGCAATTTTTGGGCAATTTTTTTGTTTTTGTTTTGTTTTGTTATTTTATTCACCTCTAAATTATTAGATTTGAACAATAATGGAATTTTAACAATAAAAATAAGCACATTCTTCACATTCAGTATGCAGTACATGCAAAATTCTGTTGAAAATTCATGCATTGGGTGTCTGCTGACCCTGAAAAATGTGTATATATATATACATTTCATGACTATTGCCACTAGATAGCATTAATGCTCTGCATTGTAAATGTGTTCTGTGTGTGGTCTGCATTGTCACAGAATTGTTTTTTTTTTTTTGAAAATCGTAAAAGAAACATTGCATTGCAACATTTTTTTTGACAAATAAAAAAACATTTTCCCTATTTCCTATTCATTCCTATGGGGGACCTTGACCCACGAGGGAAGGATTTGTTACTATTTTTATTATAACCACAAAAACACCTTGTATCTAGTCATTTTTTGTGCACATCCCAATTTCAAGTGTGACAAAACAGACCACTCTCAATTTTTAAAAATGAAAAGAAAATGAATTTTGGGTCAAAATGACCCGAGGAGAGTATAAAGGTTAAGGTCACAACAACAGGCTTTAAATTCCTACTAAAACAATAATAATAATAATAATAATATAATATTGTAAATCCACTGAAAATACCTGATCACTAGACAGGTTCCAGACTCCATTAATTTTGTCATAAACCTGCTCCTGTGGCAGAAGCCTCAGCTGTTTATTCTGAATAAGAGCTCCTCTTAGCTTCAGATCCCGATACATTTTGGACGTCTCATAAGCTCTGCAAGAAATATAAATAATTAGTTTGGTAACTATTTTACATACCTTATTTTATCTAATACTTTACATGCCTCAGTAATATTATTTGGGTCAACTAAATGAATAAAAGTAAATGAATAAGTGTATTCTATTGACATTCCAATAATTTCAACATAGCTATTTGTTCCATTCTTTATCTTATGCTAAATTAAATTTCCTTTTTTGACACATTCCTATAATAATATTTCTTCTGATTAATTTATTTTATAAAACAGTGACCATATTTTTTCAAAAAGTTACCCATTTAGTAGATTTATACTAAATCCAACCAATCATTTATCATTGTGGTATATGTTGTGTGCTGTGCTAAATAAATATAGCTAATCGCTCTTTAAGCTTACAATACATAGCTATGACTAGATCTTAGTGCATTTTTTGTTCTAACTCCTGTTCAAAATACTTTTAACTGTTAACATTAAAAATGTGGTATTTAATATTATACAATTCACAGAATAGATTAAACTTTATAAATTAAACTACAGATATAGATTTAAAGATTAGTTTGTTAATTAACAAAAACAAAGCCAATATGCCAACTCAAATTTGGAGAAAATTAAAAAAATATGAAAACTGTCACTAATCTTGTCATTGTGTATAACACAAATACCTGTGAACAGCAATGACAGATGTAAACAGTCTCGGACTTCCTGGGACCACATTCGTGAATATGAACTCAAATCTAGTGTTATTAGATTTGGTTAATATGTAAAGCGCTTCCGTCTGACCTCTCAGTTTCTGGAAAAAAGAGGGAATTTGACATCATCTACACAGGCTATTAAAAGTGATTCTGATGTGTAGGAACTTGAAAGGAAGACGACTCACTGAATTTGCTGTCCTTGTGGTGATATTAATAATACAGTTGTATCCCACAGCTGTTAATAAACACAAAAGACAGAATGTGTCAGATAACGATTGACAGTTCTGCTGTGAACTGACAGAAAACATCCATCTGATGCACAAACGATTACATTTTTTAAAAATTTTACTCTCTCAAAATGATGTTTTTGAGAGATCTACATCTGTCCAGTGCATTAAAACATGGAGTTTCAGATCTTTTCACTGTAGTAATTAACCCTGAATACAGTTTGTTCAATAGAGGGCGACAAAGGCTCACTATGAAGAGTTGCAACAGAGAATATTATTTAATATTTCTCAAATACTCACACAAGTTGACTCTTGGCAGTGCCAACGAATGCCATATTATCCTCAAATTGGTCACCAGGAGTCTTCCTATATGAAGACAAGACGTGACATTACAATAACCAAAATAATATACAATATAAACAAGACAATTAATGATATTTTACATGACAATAATCTAATAAAAAAATAAATAAAAAAATGAAGATAGGCACACCTCTATCACCATTGTTTCCCTTTGTGTCCTCGATGGAATCCAGGCAGTCGATGAGCGCTTCACCTGGTCTGGTTTTCATCTGCCTTAAATGAAACATAAAATCACTTGCTGCTGTCTGAGAGCAGAACAAAACACTCACCCCCGGTTTCATAGACAAGGCTTAAGCTAGTCCCAGACTAAAATGCATGTTTGAGCTGTTTTAACTGAAAGCAACTTGCACGGAGATATCTTAAAATATGTCAGCGACATTGTTTTGTCTCAAGATGCTCACCAGGCATGTTTATAAAAGCTACTTAAATGTCCTAATTGAACTAAGGCCTAATCCTGGCTTGATCTGAACCCTGCCTGTAAAACCAGGCCTAAATGTTTTATTTTACAAAATGGGTGCAAATGTACTGAAATATCAGAGTATATGAAAAGTGGATGTTTGTATATAGCATCTTTTTTATTTCTAGGAAACACCTTGCACCTTATTTTACACGTGTAATGAAAATAAAGTGTAAAACAGTATAAAATTAAAATGTAAAAAAGTGTGACAATCCTGAAGGCATAATTATATATACATATATACACAATCCTGAAGGCATAATTATATATATATATATATATATATATATATATATATATATATATATATATATATATATATATATATATATATTATATTTTTATATGCATTTTATATTTATTTATATTTTATAATTATACGTAATAGTATTATTTTAGTATTTATACTATAATAATTTTTATTCATATTTTGAATTGGCATTTATTTTTATATTTATACAATTTTTAGTTAATTTTTAGTTAATTTTTAGTAATTTTGTTGTGCACTTTTGTCATTTAGTTTTTAATATTACTATTTAGAATTAATTTATTTTAGTTTTTATTCATTTATATTTTATAAGTATACGTAATAGTATTATTTTAGTATTTATACTATAATAATTTTTATTCATATTTTGAATTGGCATTTATTTTTATATTTATACAATTTTTAGTTAATTTTTAGTTAATTTTTAGTAATTTTGTTGTGCACTTTTGTCATTTAGTTTTTAATATTACTATTTAGAATTAATTTATTTTAGTTTTTATTCAAAGTATACATAATAGTATTATTTTAGTATTTATACTATAATATTTTTATTCATATTTTGAATTGACATTTATTTTTATATTTTACATTTTTATTTTAATTTTAGTTCATTTTTAGTAATTTTGTTGAGTGCTTTTATCATTTAGTTTTTAATATTACTATTTAGGATTAATTTATTTTAGTTTTTATTTATTTCCAGTTTTCCCCCAGTATTTCGCTTTTTAGTGCTTATTTCAGTTAGTTGCAGAGACAAAATTTCTAATTTTCGTTTAGCTTGTTTTTCATCAAATATTCATATTTAAATATTTTCAGCTTTATTTCAGTTAGCACAAATGTTTTTAATAGTTTTAGTGAACATTTACAATAATTACCCTGGTGATAGTTTAACTATAAACCTTATTGATCTGAGAGAATGTTTAAAGAAGATCTTTAAAAACACTTTAAATTGATCGACTGACTCAAATGCATGATGAATGTAAACACACATGAATGTTTCAAGCGCATCGTAGGTAAACACTTGTTCCATCGACATGTAAAATGCAGAAAGTGTCCCGCTAGTTCACTGTTAATGTGTCTGTTTTGATGAATTAATGTCATTAGCTTCGGAGCTAGCATATTAGCGCGAGGACTTACTGTGGAGTGATGTCAAATCTCACGTCTCTGTCCTCCCAGAGTGCGTCTAACACTGACGCCATAATCAAGCAGCGTTTAACAAGCGAATTAAATTAATGTAAATATGTTTTTCCTCTGATAATAAGAACTGAAACCCTCTCACTCGCTAGGTAAGAGGATTTAGCACAGAGCGGTGCGTCTTCACGTCACCACGGTAACATGAGTGAGTACGGCGGGCCGCAAGGGACAAACTTAAAGATCTAAAAGTTAGATCTATTCAGTTTTTACGGTTTTAACTCACTCAAATAAGAACACATCACAAAACCATTGCTTTATTACTATATCTGAATACTTTTATATGCTTATAACCTAACCCTCTATGGTACGCATTATGTTCTTACCATGAAATATTTTTTCAAATAAGTTTTTATAACATGAAATAGCTTCAATCATACAAATCAAAACAGATTTTTGAAATATTTGAAAATATTTTTGGGGGGATACTTAGAGCAATGCTGTATCACAATGAAAAATGGTCAAAAAATAGTTTTTCTATAAAATTATGATTTTCTTTTCTATTTAAATGCACATTTATTTTAGAAATTTATAGATTTATATACTTGGAACTCATGCAAACCAAAAATAAGTACATCCCTATCATTTAGTATTAAAATGTCAGGATTAATGTTTAAATCAGCAATCTACATTAGATTATTGTATGATCTACAGTTGTGGTCAGAATTATTGGCACCCCTGGTAAATATGATCAGATATGGCTGTAAAAAATAAATCTGCATTGTTTATCCTTTTGATCTTTTATTTAAAAAAATTCACAAAAATCTAAACTTTCATTGAAGTAAAAGAATTGAAAGTGGGGGGTAAATCACCAAAAATCACCTTTTCTCCAAAACACCATAATTATTGGCACCCTTTTTTAAATACTTTTTGCAACCTCCTTTTGCCAAGATAACAGCTCGTCTTCTATAACGCCTGATGAGTTTGGAGAACACCTGACAAGAGATCAGAGACCATTCCTCCATACAGAATCTCTCCAGATCCTTCAGATTCCCAGCTCTTCTCTTCAGTTCACCCCACTCATTTTCTATAGGGTTCAGGTCAGGGAACTGGGATGGTCATGGCAGAAGCTTCATTTTGTGTTCAGTGACACATTTGTGTGTTGATTTTGATGTTTGTTTTGGATTGTTGTCCTGATGGAAGATCCAACCACGGCCCATTATAAGATTTCTAGCAGAGGCCGTCAGGTTTTGATTTTTTTTTTCATAATGTGATTTTCCCCCGACTTTCAATTCTTTTACTTCAATGAAAGGTTAGGTTTTTGCAATTTTTTTGAATGATAGATCACAAGGATAAACAATGCAGATTTATTTTTACAGCCATATTTGATCATATTTACCAGGGGTGCCAATAATTCTGACCACAACTGTATAATAAATAAAATTGCAGTTACTGAATTATTATGGTTACAGTTGTTCAGTAACAAGCACAAAGGAGACATCATTATTAACCAAACATTTTATTTAAGAATTCCACAAAAGAATACCTTCAAAAATATCATTTGTATAAAACAGTCAAAATGTCCATGTCTACAATTATTTCAGACAATTAGAACAGGATTGGTTCATAAAAAATGGCAAATATTCATTTGAATACAAAAATTCAGGATTGCAAAACTATTTTGTCTGAATAACACTATAAAGCTACTGTGACACATGAGAACATATATACAAAATGTTTTCTGTTTTGAAAATCATAATTGCATTTAAATTATTACAATTTAGTGACTTGACTACTTGATATTCTTTTACTCCCTACAAAATGATAATATCCCTATAAAACCCTCAAGATGTCATTTATGATGTTTCTGTACCTGCTAAATCTTACTCAAGTCACAAATTGTATATCAATTTTAAATAAAACAAAACATATATATACAATCAATTCCCAGTGAAGGTTGTAAATAGTGTTTCTGCATGTCACAACTGTCACATGTAGAGCAGTGCACAGATTCTCAGTGGATACCAAGAAAAATAAGAAGTGTGTGTTGTGCATATGAATGAATGGCCATGGAAGCTTCACAATAACACCTGTGTTTCACTTTAGCAGGCACCTGTTTGTGGATATCTTTTGAATTATGTATAAAATGTATAAACATTTTCTCCAGATCCTGAGCTTAACTCTTTCCTCGCCATTGATGCAATTATCCGGCAATCCATGTTTTTCACTGTTTTACGGTAGGGGGCGCTATTGCTCATCTTCTGCTTATGCTTACAAGTAAGCTAACGCGATCATCAAACATTAAACAGCATATAAATCAAAACTGCCTAATGTTACGGAATGAAATGTCGACCTATAGGAAGCTTTGGGGGTGTTGATGGACTTGATCTGTTTTGATTATCGTTCTGAATCTAGACAGATGTAGGCTGTGTCCGAAATCGCCTCCCTTAAATAGAGCACTATTTGAGGGGACAGCCATTTGTAGTGGTGTCCGAAACCATAGTGCACTCATTCAATCCCACAATGCACCATAATAGCGAGTGTACAACCAATGTACGCTCAGAGAATACCCGTAATGCACTGTGAGAGTCGGGCACTGAATGAATTCCCATGTCTGATCAGAAGATGGCACTCACAGCTGAATCATCCATCCATCCATTTTCCAAACCGCTGGTCCAATGTGGCTACAGCGTAATATCATACAGGTATAAATTCCTTTTTAATTGATTATTAAATTGTTTAATTAAGGTTTACACATACTAGTTTTCATGACAGAGTTCAAGATAAACCTTTTCATTACTACTGGAGCTGCCAGTTTGCTAAGTTTTAAATGATTATTAAACAGCAAGAACAAATTATGCAAAAGCGGCAGCCTTTCCGGCGCACTCAGTGTCCGAATTCACTCACTCGTTTTCATTCACTCCTTCAAGTGGACTATATTAGTGAAGTAATGTAGGGAATAGTGGATGAGGGTATAGGGGGCGATTTCGAACACAGCCATAGTCTTTAACAAAAATGCAATTTTCTCAGCTTTTTTTTGTGAAACTTACCCATTATTCAAGTTTTGATAAAGAATGCATGAAGCTAGAATAAAATGTTTTTTGTTTGTTTTTAAAGCAGAGGCTCTGCTTTCTCTCTTTTTTTTGATATATTGTAGGTTCAGATATTCTTACAACAAAATATTAATTTTTGAAAATGATCAAAAATGCTGCGGTTGGCATCATTTATACATTTTTTTTAATAAAAATCACTGGCGGGAAAGAGTTAAAGTTGGGGAACATTTTTATGAGATAAAAAGAAGTGACTGAAGTGGGCATCTGTCATTGTGGTACTCCATCACCAGCATAAAGTTCATTTATTGAGGTTGAGTGTAGAATGATGGTGTAGATCTTCATCCAGTTTAGCCAGCTATAAAAACAAAGGCAGAAAGAGTCAGTAAAGATGCAAAACTTTGCACATTTTAAAGGAAAGTTCTGTTTTTGACAGTATTTGTTATATAATGTTCTCAAGTATTGCGTCTGTAACGCATAACCAAAAGTTTATCTACTTAAGTAGTTCCACCTCAAAAAGAATGATTTAGACAACTTTATGGCTCAAATCCTATCTTTTTTACTAAATAATTCACAGTGCTTTAGCAAAAATAATTTATTTTTCTGCTTTTAAACATTCCAGAGCAGAATCAGTTCCATACATTAGTTATTGTAACTGTGGGTCAGGAGTCACATTTATTTATTAAAAAAATCATTGTAAATTTACATTAAAACCATAATTGATATGTCACAAACTGTTATTTTAGTATTATATTTAATATTTTGGATTTAAGTTGTGTAATTTTTATTAGTTTTTCTTTTTAAAATATTTATATAGTATAAAACTTGTTGTTAAAGTTATAATTTTTAAGTTTACATTTTTTCATCTAATATTTATATTTGATATTATTTCAGCTCTATTTCAATTACCGACATTCAGATTTTTAATTGTTTTAGTTTTAGTTAACAATAACAACACTGGCCAGAATGAGAAGTGTTTAATTCAATAAATGTTACAATAATAATTGTAATAATTACAATAAATAATCCCAACGCTGCTTCTGATAGAGCTTAACTTGTATTAAACCTAGAACATTCCCTAGAAATGTCCTTAACTGGGAAAATTCAAACTTATGTTTTTTGTTTATTATTATATTGGTGCATGTCGATGAAAATAGGTAAATA
The DNA here is from genome assembly GCA_039654105.1 of Coreius guichenoti. NCBI lineage: Eukaryota > Metazoa > Chordata > Actinopteri > Cypriniformes > Gobionidae > Coreius > Coreius guichenoti. The sequence continues at coordinate 6,116,992 of CM077172.1, read as the reverse complement.
TCTAAAAATAGAAAATATGCCTTGATTATTTTAATTAATTAATTTATTTTAATTTTTATTTACTTTTATTTTAATTCTTGCATTACATTTTATAATTTTTTATTTATATTTTTCAATATAAATGGTGACAATATACATATATTAATTAAAAAAATATTTAATATAATTTTATTAATTCTATTTTATAATAAAATAATAAATTGTATTATATTTATCAGCCTGTTGATAATATTTATTATTGTCAATATTTATGTTTTATAACAACTGTAGAATTCATGTCTGTAGGAGTGAATAATACCTGAGCTGTTGAGGACACACGTCTTCTTGCATTCTTCTTCTGTCTGGAAGCGGTTGTCGTTGCCCTGACAGCCTCCGTACCAGAATTGAGCACAAGCGTTTGCCTGTTTGTCGTAGTACCAGCGAATGATGTAATCTCTGCAGGAACCCTGACTGAGATTCAGCAGACACCGAGGATCCAGGGGAGCTGATTCTGACACCACCGAAGAAGAGAAAGTAAGATCAGTACACTTAGAGGTCCTGTTATGCTTTTTTACACTTTCAACTTTCTTTAGAGTGTAATGTTGCACTTTGAGCATGAAAAAGCTATGCAAAATTACAAAGCACAAAGTCACTCCAAAGGGACTTATTCTCTATATCAGTGCGCACTGTTTCTGAACTCTTCTCCATTGTAGTCTTGAGTTTTCTTCGGGGAATGAACACGTCACAATATTCCTCATTTAAAGGCACAATATGTAATTTTTCGCCACTCGAGGTCGCTTATTCAAAACAAAGGCGTAGCTTGATGACTCCTTGATTGCGCGGAATCATGGGAGCTGTAGTCTTCACCTCTACAGCCGGTGGAAAAGAATCCGAAGGGACTCGGGCAGAAATCATATTCATGGATGAGCTAATGTATTAAAGATTTATTAGTGTTACTGTAGTATGAAGCAGGGTGGGGCTGAACGAGGCCGCTGGAGCGATTGCTAATGAGAGACGAGCGCGACACACAGCTCGAGAGCAGTGGAGCTTTTATTATGCCACAGTCGCAGCTTCCGCTTCTTCCGCTCATGCATATGTGGGGTAACGCAGCGCTGTTTTATCATAGTAGGTATATTTGAGTGTGTTGAAAGTTATGTTATAATGCTACTCTGTGCGTTCGCTCGGCGGCTACTATGAGACATTTGTTGCACACTGCAGTGAGCTAGATCGATATTAGGCATGGTAAAACATGGTACTCGTGGTAAATCAAGAAAACGCGATTTAAACAATAAGACTAACTGTGTTGAGCTATAACAATGATTAGTTTTCTGACGATGAATGTATCCAAACAGTTGCTCATCTGTCTAATAAAACACAGTGTATTAAAGCGTCTTTGGTGTTTCCATGGTTTCCAAAAAATATAACCAGAAATCGAGGGTAACGCCGGTATGATGTCATTGATAGACGGTCCGTGTCCTGGTTAAAATAGCTTATTTCTCTTGATTTAAACATTTTTGGAAACATTTGGGATAATGTAAGTACACAAGTCAACAAAATATATAACATTGTTCTAGTGGTTTTTGAATATTTTAATCCAAAAATCTTACATATTGTGCCTTTAAATAATTAAATCTTAAAATAGAAGGCATACGGGGTGGGGCCTGGTTGAGTTGCTTCAGTAGTGTGTTGTCGCCATGTACGTTTTTTCCACCCCGGATCTAACACGGTTAAGGTAAGGGGCGTGATTTTTCCGAAACACACTCAAAGCAGTTGACCAATCACAGCACACCGGTCCAGCCAACCAATCAGAGCACATTGCGCTTTTTAGAAGGAGGAGCTTTATAGAGACAGGAACTAAACAGAGCGTTACTGACAGACTGGGAAGAGAGGTGTGGCAATAATGTAAAATATGTGAAAAATAAGATCCCAAAAAGAAAATCAAGACTTTATAGAAGGGCATAATGGTCCTAAAAAAACAGCATGCAGAACTGGATTGATATGTTTAGCTGGAGAATGTTGTAATGCAATGTGTTTCCTTATTACCTTTCACCACTACAGGACGAGGCTTTGCGTTCACATTTACTGAGGTAGAATGTGTTGACACTGATGAAGATACTGATACTGATGATGAAGATGATGACGAAGAGGTTCCTGGCTGTACAGGTTGGACAGTTTTATTGACAACAGCAATGGTGCCTCCACTTTGAGTTTGTGTCTTTATGTCAAGATCCTCTCCTTCATAGTCATTCTCCACCTGCACAGCAGCCACAACACAGTCATCACAATCACTTTGCATTAGTTTAGAGTATGAATGAAATTCACAGTAAGTTAGTTCTGTTAGCTGACCTGTGCTTTGAGAGGGCCGGGGTTGATGGGGAGGGGTATGCTGTGTCCTCTGCCTCTGTTGTGACCTGCCGCTCTGTCCAGTGACTCCTGAAATCTGTTCCCATAAACATTATTCCTGTATGCATAAGCTCCTTCTTGGCCGTTATTGTAGCCATAGCCGTTGTTTCCGTTCAAGCTGTTGGTAATCTGGTTGAAGAAGAGGGCCCCGTTCTCATCCTCACAGAACTGGCTAACCAGTTTAGACTCCAGAGCTGCAGAAAGACACAAACACAGAGCAAGATGCAATTAGTTTGAGCTTGAAACTGTTGAAATGATGACTGCAGGAATCCATTCATTTTGCATTTAGGACTCTTCATAAAGACTTTGCTGATACGAAATTAAGCAACATCGTGAATATTGCAATCTTAAAGAGCGTATCATTAAACTAAGCATGAGTTAAGACTCGTTTAGAGATGTTTAAATAGTGTCTCTGATTTAAAAAGTTTGGGGGAAAATACAGTTAAAATTGGTAAGATTTATTCATTTTAGGGAATCAGTTAAAAATTTCCAGTTCAATGAATTGATTCAGAACTTTAAAAACGCCACTAGAAACTTATGTTTTTCATTTATTAAAATGTTTATATGTAGGTATTTATTACTGTTTATTGTTATATTGGTGCATGTGCATAAAAATAGTTAAATATATAAAATTAGAAAACAGGCCTTGATTTTAACTAGATTTTAATTCTTGCATTACAAATTTTCAGTGTAATTGGTGACAATGGCTGTTATAAAAACATATATTTAATTAAATTGTATCATTTATTATTTTGTATTATAAATGATAATTTTATTGTATTTTTCAGCCTATTGACCTTTTATTGTCAATATTATTTTTTCATAACTTGTGTATAAAAAAATTCTCTCTCTCTCTCTCTCTATATATATATATATTGCATAAATGTATTATTTATTTTATATTATAAACTATATTTTTAAAAATATTTTTCAGCCTATTGACAATATTCAATATCGTCAATGTAATATTATATTACATTTAATACCATTTTATTATTTTATATTTTAAAATGTAATTTTTTTTTTGTCTATTGATTATTATATATGTCAATATTTATGCTTTATAACAATCATTGTATAAAAATATATTTGTTTGTTATATTACTATATTTAATACAATTTATTGTTTATTATTTTATATTTCCTTATCGTTTTATATTTCAGCCTGTCGACAAGATTCAATTTTGCCATTATTAGTTTTATAACAAATATATAAAAATATATGTTATTTTATATATTATATTATTAATTTATAAAATATAATTTTAAAAATATTTTTCAGCCTATTGACTATAATATATGTCAACATTTATGTACAATCATTGAATACAACAGATATTTATTTGTTATATTACATTTAATATAATTTATTGTTTATTATTTTAGATTATAAAATAGAATTTTTTAGTTATATCACCCAGGCCAATATGCAGTTAAAAAATAAATAATAATTTCTCTGTGCATATAGGCTATTTTCTTCCACGCTCACCTGGCAGCGTGTTGTAGTCATCAATGAGGAACATGTGTTCACTGTCAGGGTCAGAGGCGATGAGGTTGAGCTCCCTCAGGAACTCTGCTTGCGTCGGGTCAGAGGTGTTCACGATACCCAGCGCATACATCTCAATATTCGCCACTTGAGCCTCACGTACTGCAATATCCAGCTTAACAGATTCCCTTTTATCCGTTTGTCCATCCGTAATGACGATGGCTACTTTCCTGACACCGTTCCTGGCGCTGTAAAAGGCCTCTTGTGTGGCTTTACGGATGGCAGTGCCAGTATAGGTGCCCTCTCCCATGTAAGGCATGTTCCTGATGGCCTTCTTCACATCCTGCTTTGTCATATACCGGGCCAGGTTAAACTCCAGATGGACGTCCAAACTGTAAAGAATGAGACCGATTCTCGTGGCATTACGGCCCACTGTGACGCGGTCCACCAAGGCTGTGACAAAGTCCTTGATGATCTCAAAGTTTTCCGGGCCCACGCTCTCAGAGCTGTCAATCACAAACACCAGCTCCATGGGCCTTTCCTTGCACTTAATACCACATCCTAGAAATATATGAAGTCATATCATGACGCACCTGTTATTTCATTATCAAATCATTTACTTTGTCGTATTTAAAGTCTAAGACTCACCACAAATCTCCTTGATCAGCTTGATTATGTCTTCTCTCTGAAAAATCATTAGAAATGATTGAATTTACTAGTATTTAGAGTGCATATGGTTGCAGTTTTCCTAATATTAACAAGCTTGATTATGTCTTCTCTCAAGAATCCTTAAAAATTGCTAAATTTCTAATATTTACAATGCATATGGTTGCATAGATTTCCTAAAATTAACCCCTTTAATCAGCTAGATTGTCTTTACTTTGAAAATCATTGAAAATGACTGTATTTGCTAATATTTACAATGCATATGGTTGTATAGTTTTCTAAAGATTAACTCAAGCTTGACTATGTCTTCCCTCTAAAAAACATTGAATATGACTGAATTTACTAATATTTACAATGCTTATGTTGCATAGTTGTCCTAAAATTAACTCCTTAAAGCTGGATTGTCTTTACTCTGAAAATAATTGAAAATGACTAGATTTGCTAATATTTACAAAGCATATTGTTGCAGTTTCCCTAAAATTAACGCCTTAAGCATGATTATGTCTTTTCTCTGAAAAATAATAAAAAATGACTGGATATGCTAATATTTACAATGCATATGGTTGCTTTGCGTTCCTAAATTTAACATCTACTAAAATTAATCTACAGTTGAAAAGATGTGAATGTATTTGATTTTACCGTGAGTCCTTGTTCGCCCTTGATTCCTGGTCTTCCCTAAAGGAGCAGATTTAATGTACAATGTGATTTAGCATTTACACTGTCTGCTCTTTGCACAAAGGATGGTTTATAGTGACTAAATGAACTCACAGCCAGTCCTGGAGTCCCTGGGTCTCCGAAGTCCCCTTTCGTTCCTTTGTAGCCCCTCTCCCCAGGCAAACCACGATCACCCTGCACGACAGAGAGACATACAGATGAATGGGGTCACATATTTTCTAATAATAAACTATTTTTCATCAAAAGATAATTAATCTTTCTGACCCTTTTTATTATGACCTGAACTAAGCAGGTTGTTTTTATGCTACTGTGCCTTTAAGACATCTATGTAACATCTTTATAAGTCCCCATCTTCTTTAGTTACGGTGATCTAAAGTTCTAAACCAAAGTGTCACCTTGGAGCCTGGAAGTCCCTCTCCTGATGGGCCCCTCGGTCCTGTCACTCCAGGAGCCCCCTGATCACCCTGATGGATTCAACAAACAATTTTATTCTCTCTTTTAAACATGGTTACCGTGACTTGGACACAATGCTATTACATTCCAGTAGAGGTGGGCAATATTGAATATTCATGATTTTGGTGCTGATATAAAATGACATCATGAGAATTTTATATATATATATATACACTCACCTAAAGGATTATTAGGAACACCTGTTCAATTTCTCATTAATGCAATTATCTAATCAACCAATCACATGGCAGTTGCTTCAATGCATTTAGGGGTGTGGTCCTGGTCAAGACAATCTCCTGAACTCCAAACTGAATGTCAGAATGGGAAAGAAAGGTGATTTAAGCAATTTTGAGCGTGGCATGGTTGTTGGTGCCAGACGGGCCGGTCTGAGTATTTCACAATCTGCTCAGTTACTGGGATTTTCACGCACAACCATTTCTAGAGTTTACAAAGAATGGTGTGAAAAGGGAAAAACATCCAGTATGCGGCAGTCCTGTGGGCGAAAATGCCTTGTTGATGCTAGAGGTCAGAGGAGAATGGGCCGACTGATTCAAGCTGATAGAAGAGCAACTTTGACTGAAATAACCACTCGTTACAACCGAGGTATGCAGCAAAGCATTTGTGAAGCCACAACATGCACAACCTTGAGGCGGATGGGCTACAACAGCAGAAGACCCCACCGGGTACCACTCATCTCCACTACAAATAGGAAAAAGAGGCTACAATTTGCACGAGCTCACCAAAATTGGACAGTTGAAGACTGATGTCTGATGAGTCTCGATTTCTGTTGAGACATTCAGATGGTAGAGTCAGAATTTGGCGTAAACAGAATGAGAACATGGATCCATCATGCCTTGTTACCACTGTGCAGGCTGGTGGTGGTGGTGTAATGGTGTGGGGGATGTTTTCTTGGCACACTTTAGGCCCCTTAGTGCCAATTGGGCATCGTTTAAATGCCACGGCCTACCTGAGCATTGTTTCTGACCATGTCCATCCCTTTATGACCACCATGTACCCATCCTCTGATGGCTACTTCCAGCAGGATAATGCACCAGGTCACAAAGCTCGAATCATTTCAAATTGGTTTCTTGAACATGACAATGAGTTCACTGTACTAAAATGGCCCCCACAGTCACCAGATCTCAACCCAATAGAGCATCTTTGGGATGTGGTGGAACGGGAGCTTCGTGCCCTGGATGTGCATCCCACAAATCTCCATCAACTGCAAGATGCTATCCTATCAATATGGGCCAACATTTCTAAAGAATGCTTTCAGCACCTTGTTGAATCAATGCCACGTAGAATTAAGGCAGTTCTGAAGGCGAAAGGGGGTCAAACACAGTATTAGTATGGTGTTCCTAATAATCCTTTAGGTGAGTGTATATATATATATATATTTTTTTTTTTAGTTTAAAAAGTGTTGATTATTTTTAAAGTACATTTACTTTTTTATTCTATATCATACAATATTATTTTATTATTTCATATTTCATTATCACATTATATTTCAGCCTAAGATTCAATATTACCATCATTTGTTTTATAACAACAAATATGTAAAATTATATTTTATATTATATTTAATACAAAGTAAACTACCGGTCAAACATTTGGAATAATTAAGATTTTTTATGTTTTTGTCTCTTATACTCATCAAGGCTGTATTTATTTGATCAAAATAGAGTACAAATACAGTAATATTGTGAAATATTATATATTTTTGATGTGTGATGGTGAAGCTGAATTTTCAGCATCATTACTCCAGTCTTCAGTGTCACATAATCCTTCAGAAATCATTCTAATATGCCGATTTGCTGCTCAGTTATCATCAATTATTATTTTTAATAACTGTTCATATTATTATCAATGTTGAAGTTTTTTGCGGCTTCTATCCTCTGATGAATTGAAAGTTTTCAACATTGATAACGTAAATGTTTCTTGAGCAGCAAATCATCATATTAGAATGATTTCTGAAGGATCATGTGACACTGAAGACTGGAGTAATGATGCTGAAAATTCAGCTGTGATCACAGGAATAAACTACATTTTAAACAGAAAACGGTTATTTAGTAACATTTCACAATTTTACTGTATTTTTTTAATCAATTAAATGCAGCCTTGGTGAGTATAAAAAGCTTTTATTCCAAACTTTTGATTGATAAAAAAAAATAGATAAATAATTTCACCAAACTGCTGAAAAATATCAAGGTATAATTATTTTAGCTGTATTGTAGATAGTTAACCTACTTTGTGTCCCTGGATACCTTCCCCTGGGGGTCCGTGTGGCCCTGGAGGACCTGGTCTTCCCATGTTGCCCTGAAACAGCAATACAGCAGAATTAATAAGCGCAGAACAGACAGCTTGTCTTCCTCAATCGCCACAGCAACACAGACAGACTCCCAATGCATGCTTGTTCAGACCTCTTGTTCTGGACGTGTGAGGCGTGCAGTATCACAGTTTCATTACTGCTGTCAGGGAGATTTAATATCACAAAATATCAATCTTACCGGCTGTCCCTGCAGTCCTTCACCAGGTGGTCCTGGCAAACCAGGCAAACCCCTGAATCCAACATCTCCCTGAAGAGAAATTAAACCACCATTTAAATTCATTCCTACTGTGCAGTACATTTTCTTAATATATTGAACTCAGTATTTCTGTAATAACTGCCACACAATCATTAGTTTGCTTTCTTTTATCACAATAAACACTTAAGTGTACATACTATTTTTTAATAAGTTAGACATGAAATTTTTGACATCTACTCTATTCAAACCAATGATAAACTAGCAACATTTAAATATTTTTTTATTATTGCAAGTGCTTCCTAATTTTTGTTCTTTCTCTCATATAAATATTTTTTAAACAAAACATTTTTTAGGAATATTGATTTAATTGATAATCACTTTTACAGGCCTTTTTCTGTCTTCAGTATCACATTGCATCATGATTGATACATTTATAGAATTCAGCATTTCAAATGATGGTTAAAAATACCAAAATTAATTTCAATCCCTCACTGAGAAATGACTAACTTTAGCTCCTTATTTCCATTCTTGTCATTGTGTAATTATTCAAGTCATAATCAATAAAGTTTAGGTGTCCGAACGCACTTCAGAAAGTCAGAAATGACCCTCATACGTCATCATAAATATATGCAGGATAAAGTAGTAACTTCACCTTTGGTCCAGGAATGCCAATGCCCTCAGGCCCGGGCTCACCTTGGGGGCCAGGTAAACCAGGCAGACCCTGTGTAAGGTAAACACACATGCTCAAATACCTAGCAACAAACCTTAGTATGGGAACTGTAATAAAATGATAAGACTTAGAAATGTGTCTTTTAGGTGATGTATGAGCATGCAGCGATGCTTTAAATAAGGATGTAACAATTGCTTACCACTGGACCAGGGAATCCTTCACCTTTAGGCCCAAACGGTCCGGGTGGGCCTGGGTTCCCTCGATCACCCTAAATGTGATAATGTGATATAGGGAGAACATATATAAGAATAAAAATATATCTATAAGAAGACTCTTATGTTCATCAAGGCTGCATGTATTTGAATATAAAGTAAAATACAGTAAAAACAGTAATATTATGAAATATTATTACAATTTAAATTGATAACAACTAAGCAGCAAATCATCATATTAGAATGATTTCTGAAGGATCATGTGACACTGAAGACTGGAGTAATGATGCTGAAAATTCAGCTTTGCATCACAGGAATAAACTACAGTTTAAAACATATTAATATAGAAAACTGTTTTTACTGTATTTTTGATCAAATAAATGCAGCCTTGGTGAGCAGAGGAGACTTCTTTCAAAAACATTAAAAAACATTCCAGACTTTTCACCAGTAATTAAAAAAAATCAAATTCCAGACTTTTTACCGGTAATCAAAAAATCTTTATTATTCAAAACTTTTCACTGGTAATTAAAAAATTCTCAATTATTCAAAACTTTTCAGCGGTAATTAAAAAAAATCTCAATTATTCCAATTACACATTTCACCGGTTATATCTCATTCCTTTTGCTCATTTTCTTCAGTGTTCTACAGATTACAAAAAAAGTCGCACCTTTGGACCAGGCAAGCCGTAACCAGTCTCTCCGATCGGTCCGGGAGGACCCGTGGGTCCCACATCACCCTGAAGGCACAAGGAGATGAGGTCATAGCATTACTGAACTCTGTTTTATTGCTAAGTTGGCAGTGATGAATGTGAAATAGAAACGTTCTGATTCATTGTGCTGGCAGTGGGCCATTAACACAACGGCCTGCCAGCCTGTAGGGAGTGGCACAGTTGTAGTAGCTTGGCTTAGTTACCTTTGGTCCTGCAAGAGCTCGTCCAGGTAATCCTGGCATGCCCAGCCTTCCTGATGTGCCTGGCTCTCCCTGAAAAACAACAGTATAATGTTGATATGATCCTTCAGTTATATAGAGCACAACAATAAGGTTCTGGAAACAGACACCCAGTTCTTTTTCTCCCTACACTCTTTTGAATTTGCAAAAAAAAAAAAAAAAAAAAAAAAAAAAAAAAATTATATAATATATATATATACACACACACACACACACACACACACACACACACACACACACACACACACACACACACACACACACACACACACACACACACACACACACACACACACGATTCCAAAAAAGTTGGGACACTGTACAAATTGTGAATAAAAACAGAATGCAATGATGTGGAAGTTTCAAATTTCAATATTTTATTCAGAATACAACATAGGATGACATATCAAATGTTTAAACTGAGAAAATGTATAATTTTAAGGGAAAAATAAGTTGATTTTAAATTTCATGGCATCAACACATCTCAAAAAAGTTGGGACAAAGCCATGTTTACCACTGTGTGGCATCCCCTCTTCTTTTTATAACAGTCTGCAAACGTCTGGGGACTGAGGAGACAAGTTGCTCAAGTTTAGGAATAGGAATGTTGTCCCATTCTTGTCTAATACAGGCTTCTAGTTGCTCAACTGTCTTAGGTCTTCTTTGTCGCATCTTCCTCTTTATGATGCGCCAAATGTTTTCTATGGGTGAAAGATCTGGACTGCAGGCTGGCCATTTCAGTACCCGGATCCTTCTTCTACGCAGCCATGATGTTGTAATTGATGCAGTATGTGGTCTGGCATTGTCATGTTGGAAAATGCAAGGTCTTCCCTGAAAGAGACGACGTCTGGATGGGAGCATATGTTGTTCTAGAACTTGGATATACCTTTCAGCATTGATGGTGCCTTTCCAGATGTGTAAGCTGCCCATGCCACACACACTCATGCAACCCCATACCATCAGAGATGCAGGCTTCTGAACTGAGCGCTGATAACAACTTGGGTTGTCCTTGTCCTCTTTAGTCCGGATGACATGGCGTCCCAGTTTTCCAAAAAGAACTTCAAATTTTGATTCGTCTGACCACAGAACAGTTTTCCACTTTGCCACAGTCCATTTTAAATGAGCCTTGGCCCAGAGAAAACGCCTGCGCTTCTGGATCATGTTTAGATATGGCTTCTTTTTTGACCTATAGAGTTTTAGCCGGCAACGGCGAATGGCACGGTGGATTGTGTTCACCGACAATGTTTTCTGGAAGTATTCCTGAGCCCATGTTGTGATTTCCATTACAGTAGCATTCCTGTATGTGATGCAGTGCTGTCTAAGGGCCCGAAGATCACGGGCATCCAGTATGGTTTTCCGGCCTTGACCCTTACGCACAGAGATTGTTCCAGATTCTCTGAATCTTTGGATGATATTATGCACTGTAGATGATGATAACTTCAAACTCTTTGCAATTTTTCTCTGAGAAACTCCTTTCTGATATTGCTCCACTATTTTTCGCTGCAGCATTGGGGGAATTGGTGATCCTCTGCCCATCTTGACTTCTGAGAGACACTGCCACTCTGTTGGCAGTCATGTTGGCAATCATGTTGCCAATTGACCTAATAAGTTGCAAATTGGTCCTCCAGCTGTTCCTTATATTTACAATTAACTTTTCCGGCCTCTTATTGCTACCTGTCCCAACTTTTTTGGAATGTGTAGCTCTCATGAAATCCAAAATAAGTCAATATTTGGCATGACATTTCAAAATGTCTCACTTTCAACATTTGATATGTTATCTATATTCTATTGTGAATAAAATATAAGTTTATGAGATTTGTAAATTATTGCATTCCTTTTTTATTCACAATTTGTACAGTGTCCCAACTTTTTTGGAATCGGGTTTGTATATATATATATATATTAAATATTTTATAATAAATATATACTACTGTTCAAAAGTTTGGGTCAGTAAGATTTTTTATATGTCTCACCAAGGCTGCATTTATTTGATCAAAAATACAGTACAAACAGTAATATTGTGAAATATTATTACAATTTAAAATCACTTTTTTCTATTTGAATATACTTTAAAATGTAATTTATTCCTGTGATCAAAGCTGAATTTTCAGCATCATTACTCCAGTCTTCAGTGTCACATGATCCTTCAGAAATCCTTTCTTATTATAATCAGTGTTGTGCTGCTTTATATTTTTGTGGAAACCATGATGTATTTTTTTTCCAGGATTCTTCGATGAATAGAAATAACAGCATTTATTTGAAATAGACATTTGTAACATTATAAAAGTCTTTTGTTTCATTTTTTTGCATCATTGCTGGATAAAAATTTCAAAGATTTTCTTTGACCCCAAACTTTTGAACAGTAGTGCCATAGTGCATATATTGCAAAATATATTGTATTTTATACTTATGCTCAATGGCTATGTCAATAGTTTTATTGGAATTATTATTTTTGTTTTGATTAAATTATTTGTGATGCTTCATGAGTTCACACTCTTGTAATTTTGTTTTTGCTTAGTTATTTGACATGTTATTTAATCAGTTTTTGTAATGTCTATGGAGAAAATGGGAAACTACATCCAGAACCAAAGTTGCACTCAATTTCTTTAGATATTCTCACCTTTGGTCCTGAGGGGCCACTTATGCCCGGAGAACCTGGCAACCCTCGAACGCCACGTTGGCCCTGATCTCCCTATTAAGATTACAACATAGAATATCAATCAACACATACTGTAGGTTATAATGACATGTGATGTCTTTTTTGACATCCGTCAGATGACAATCACAAGACACTCATAAACTCTGACATATATTGAATATTAAAAAGATTAATGAATGAAGTACCTTCTCTCCTTGAGTGCCAATTCCTGGAGCCCCTTCAGGTCCCCTAAAACCTGATGCTCCAGGCTCACCCTGATTGAAGTAAAACACAATGGAAGGAATATAATGTCTTGCCCATTAGGTTTTGAGATGCATTTAATACCTGGTTCACTAATTTGTTGACTTATTTGCTCAGAGACAAATCTAATATCTAAGAGAAAATTAAAAACAGCAGAACCCTCAATCAAATGAGATGACCTCACAGCAGTCCAGACATCAGAAAGTTGCGCTACCTTTTGTCCCGGAGCACCGTCCTCCCCGGGAAGTCCAGGTACCCCGGCCAGTCCAGATGCACCAGGCTCACCCTGAAGAAATAATATCAGTACTTAGTAGGGTTCGGAAATGTTCGGAAATGAAATAATGAATTCTGTAGAGCCCCTAAAGGGACATGAGATATGAGATGGGAGGAAAAAATATATTTCAATGCTTTTGCATTCTCACAATTATATAGTTGGATAATTATATTGTATATAATTTGCGGGTATCAGGGAGCCGCAATCAATATGCGAGTTTTGAAATCACTTTTGAATTCACACTCGCTTTTTACTTTCTATTTCCAATTCATGATCACGTGTACTCTGACTATAGGAAGCGGCGGTACTGATCGCACATTTTACTAGATAAGATATTTGTCAGTGACACTCAGGATCTGTTGCACACCAAATCCTCCGCCATCGTCCTGTCAGTCATCTCTCCTTACTATCTTCACATGATAAGTGAAATCTGATGTACTGTAATGTAACGACTGCCGCAGCAAGCCTAACCTTGTCCCTTTAGGGCAGGGATATTCAATTAAAGTTCCTAGAGGTCCGGCCTCTATATTTTCTTCCCAGCAGAGGTCCGGACAATACTTTTTTGGAACAGTTATACACTTCCATCGGGGCAGCTGTAGTACTTTGTAAAATAAAAAATCCTAAGCACTCAAAATAGTCATCAAAGATGAGAATATTGGGCCCGAGCAGTGATGTCTAAGAATTTTTACCAATATTTACAAAAAAAGTAAATATCTCTCTCAACTGGATTTGAATATAAAAAGTTTAGATCAGATGTTTTATAAGGCTATTTTTTTTTTCTTTTACATTTAGATATCTACGTGTATGGCACATAGAAGCCTTGGGACTGAGAAAACATGGGGGTGCAGGGTTTACCTCTTAAGAAAGGTATGGGCCATTTTTATATTTTGCTCAAAGTAATGAACTACTAAAAACAAACAACTTACATAATCTAATAATCAAAACTCTCATCATGAACATCTCTAAATAATTTTCCAAATTATAACATTGTTTATTAGTGTTTTAGCAAAAGTATTTATTTTTCTGCTACTGTTGTTAAAATAACCATGTCATCTGCCGCTCTTAATGTGGCGCTTTACCTCTTTAGCGAGAGAGAGAAGTAACATGCATGGAGCGGAAAGGGCTTGAATGAAGCGCGAGATAAAGATATTAGAGGGTGTAGCACGAAAGACCATAAGCGCTTGTTGTGTAAAGTGCTCCATTGTTTTGACTTGCTGCTCACTTTGAACTGTAGGAACAGTAAAATGCTGCAATTATGTCCCGCAGTCCGGATGAAACCAAGCCGGGGTCCAGAACTGGATTTGAATACCACTGCTTTAGGGACTCCGTAGAACGTGTTATTAATTTTCAGAATTACGCTTCGGGCACATCCCTAGTATCATCTAAATTCTTCAACATGGTTTAACATTAGCTTTCATCCTGAATGGCCTATTCCTTCATTGAGCTTATTAAGAATACAAACCTTTGATCCAGGTTCGCCTTGCCCTCTCTCTCCTGGCGACCCCAACTCTCCTGGTAAACCTTGTTCTCCCTAGAAAAATGGAAAACAGTCAAACGATAAAGCCAAGTACAAATTTAATACTTTAACAGTTTGCCATGAATTACATTATTCTCTTCTGTCTTTAGCAGTACCAACCTTGGGACCAGGGAAGCCCTCTCCTGGCGGTCCTCTGCCTCCTGGAGGCCCCCTCGGACCCTCAACACCCTGATATTGAGACATATTACATTAGAAAACCTAACATTTAACATCACTAATAATAATTTGGCTAGAAATAATAATTTCCTTTTGCATTTCAAAAACATAGGAAACGTCTTTCATTTTTGATGGTTTTGGTATTAGAAAATGGGGAAAGAAATTGGGAATTTATATATATATATATATATATATATAAATACATACACACACACATATATATAGTACATAAATACAGTACCGGTCAAAAGTTTGGAAACATTACTATTTTTAATGTTTTTGAAAGATGTCTCTTATGCTCGTCAAGCCTGCATTTATTTGATCAAAAATACAGAAAAAAAACTTTAATATTTTGAAATATTATTACGATACAATAAAATAATGTATCACAGGTTCCAAAAAAATATTAAGCAGCACAACTGTTTCCAATATTGATAATAGCTGAGTATCAAATCATCATATTAGAATGATTTCTGAAGGATCATGTGACTGATGACTGGAGTAATGATGCTGAAAATTCAACTTTGATCACAGGAATAAATTATATTTTAAAGTATATTAAAACAGAAAACCATTATTTTAAATTGTAATAATATTTCACAATATTACTGTATTTTTGATCAAATAAATGCAGGCTTGACGAGAATAAGGGACTTCTTTCAAAAACATTAAAAATAGTAATGTTTCCAAACTTTTGACCGGTACTGTATGGCCAAAAGTGATGCCCGAAGGGGATATTTGTTTTTAATGACCTTACAAGTTCGATTAAACCATCAAAATAGGAGGAAAATATTAAAAGAGCAGGTTATGGTACAATCTGGCAAAATTATTTGGCAATAAAAGGTTAACTACAGCTACAGGTTTTATGCATTTTTTTGCATAGAAAAAGAAAAAGGTTTTCCTCACAGGATAAAGCATACCTTGACTACAACATAATCAGTTATTAATATTTTGTTGGTTCTCTCGTTTTTATTGTGTTCATAATTTCTTCTTATGACAGCCTGGCCAAAAATTATGTCCGCACAATTTGGCATGATTCATTGCGTTATCACAAATCAAATAATTGACTCCAAAAAATATGCAGTATGATTACAAAATCTTTAACAAATCCTTAATAATATTTGAATAAAGGTTGAAGGCTGGGACATAAATTTTGGCCACTACTATTATTATTTATTGTATTATGTATTCCTTGATTAATTGAAATGAGTGATTCTATGTGTGCTTTCAAATACATCAAAATGAGTTTAGGCTTGTATGTTTGACCTTTAAATAACAAAATAATGCGCCCAATCTTGTTCCAGCAGAATAGACTATCTATCTATTTATGGCAAGGTGCAGTTTAACCGATAAGGACAACATTATTTATTCAGTATGTTGTAAAATAATGCCGTTTCATGTCAATTCATGTACATTGTCTCAATTCATTGAATAAGTCAAGGACAGTTAAGAACACACAGTCAAGGAAGGACGCATTGTATCACCTTTTCACCCTGAATGCCAAGGCCTGTGAGTCCAATCGGTCCTGGAAAACCTGGAGGCCCCAGCTCACCCTGAGGACACAAAGAGGATGGGTCAGTTTCAGATGGAACAGCTCTAAAATATCCTGAGAATTAACTTATGAGAATAATAACCTGTATATTATTATACAATACAGTATCTATGAGCATAAGAAATTACTGGTTTATTCAGCAGGTGAGCAGGACTTATTTTTTCCCACAGTAATTTGAGCTGTACCGCCCTCCCATCTGCTCTTTCTCACCCTCCATCACGGTCCAATCAGTCCCCAGCATTTAAGTGAGAACATATGGCCACTTTACATACTTCATTAAGCCTTTTGTGTGTCATAGATGGTGTGGTTGTGTGAAGCCCATTCATGGGCTGATATATTTATAGCCCACCTTATCGCCTTTGATTCCCAGGCCCGGCTGTCCTCTTGGTCCCTTCGGCCCGTCCAGACCCCGGTCCCCCTGTCAAACAAAAGAGGTGTCATCAGCCCAGTGTCTCTGAAATGCTAACCTTCCTTTCTCTACCATTCAGATGCATTTACTGCACTGCACGTATTGCTTCTTTGTCTATAGAAAACGTTCACTATAGGATTTCCGACTGATAATAATACAGTGCAATCCCTCAATGAGCCTCAATTGTTGTTTTTCAAAGTGGCTCAATTTGTCTGATGGTTGGTTGAACTAATGAGGATTAAATGAGAGCTAATCCAATATAATAAATACTAGGCCTACTTAACAGTAATCAAAATAAAACCACTGATTAATTCCAGTATTATTTTGGTATTATTTATATCCTATTGTAGTATTTGTTAATATTTTAAATTTGCTTTTATTTTTATATTTTCAGTTTGCATTTTAATATTTTTAGTATTTTAATGATTTAGTTTAAGTTTTATTAATT
This sequence comes from Coreius guichenoti, assembly GCA_039654105.1. NCBI lineage: Eukaryota > Metazoa > Chordata > Actinopteri > Cypriniformes > Gobionidae > Coreius > Coreius guichenoti. Next base: position 6,099,703 of record CM077172.1, on the reverse strand, counting down.
TTGTTATTATTATATTTTGTTATTTTTTATTATTTTATCATTATTTTAAAAATATTTCTATTTAGCTTTCATTAATTTTTTTATTTAGTTTTAATAATTTTAGTACTTCAACTTATTTATTTCAGTTAGTTGCTATGCCAACATTTCAAATTTTTAAGTTTGTTACTTTTAAGTTTTTCTTCTGACATTTATAATTTATTTGATTTCAGCTTTATTTTAGTTACCTTTTTTTTTACTGAAAAACTTAAAGATAAAGAATTATTATAAAGATTTATGATAATGGGTTGCATCTGATACATCTAGAGCACTCATGAATCTAAAGTAATAAAAACATTTTATTTTAAGACTTTTACCTTTTAGCTGATATATGCATCTCTATCCTCTGGGAAAATGGACCTAAAATATTGATCACACATCTTGCATTCATGGTCGTATCCAATTTTTTTGTTTGTTTGTTTGTTTTTTGTCAATCAAAATCACTGGAGAATGTTCTTCCTCTAAAATCACCTGACACTGAATTGCAATATCAAGTAGCAAATCGTTGTTCTTGGCTATGAGGTAAACTAAAGCCTATTGGCTAATTGACAAGCCATTTAATATGTCCCGCCCCAACTTCCTGTTTTAATGGGAAATCCATAAACACAGGAAAGAAAACTGCACTTGACAAAATATTTCATGACGATATGTCATAAAAAATTAACTTCAGAAGCAAAAATGGTGTTAGAGCTGGTAAGTTCAGCTCATTCCTGTGAATCAGTTCAAACTGTTTGAATGAATCGGTTCAAAACTTAATGTGTCATGAATACTGAATATCATCATAAAGTAATGATATAATTTAGTTTAGCTACTGTATGAAGGTTTTCAAAGCGCAAATTATGTTTAGTGACATGTTACAATGTTTACATAGTACAGTACTTGACAAAATTCATAAGCTTGCGATTTGATTCCGATCTTGATTCAATGTCGATTCATTTAGATAAATATCATTTACAGTTGCTACATGTTAATTTCTCACTAATGCTGTAAACATACAGGGAACCCTGTCAGCTGGTATTATTATTAAAGATTAAAATTAACAACTCAAATTAATATAATGCGGTTTTTATAATAACAAAGGTATAATTTTTTTTAATGATACGAGTAAAATATAATAAATATGTAATATAGTGCATATATTTAGCAAAATACTCCTCTCTATAGTTAATTGTTCTGGCCAACTAACGTGCTATGGTCATTAAATGGCTTTCCTGAGGTAAATGTAACATTATGTGACTTATTGTTCTCCAGCTGTTTTATTGATCTCTTTCCGCGTTAAAATACTGATTGATCGATTACATGATACATTTGGGTAAATTGTACTGTATCTTTCAACATAATGTTCATTTTTGTTTATTTACTATTGACTAGTAGTAAAGGGGAAGATATGATCAGTTCACACCACAGATCTGTCACGTGGCATTTAATAGCGCCAAAAACAGTATTTATTGTTTTAATTTCGTAATAAAATTGACAGAATTTAAAAGCTGACAGTTTCATATCAAAAGTAACCTGCTCTGTCATTGTCCTCTTTGCTTCGCGATTTTTGAAAATAGATGTGTGGCGTGAGAACAATGTCAAATGCGTGAGAGTTGGCAGCCCTGCTTACGGTTATATTTTATATGCAGTTCTGGCTTTGATGTAGATCTAGTTAGACTGCTAACATTACATAGATTACAAAGAGGCCAAGGAAATGGATCCATTAAGTTTTGTCTCGTGTCCTCAGGCTGGTAATGCTCAGCTAATTTATCTCTGAACATACATTAATTAATAGCCTTGGGTTTTGAAATGAAGATGAATACCAGCGACTTTGAGCCTCTAATGAATTTAATTTATTTACTTAGATCTTCCCAGATTGCCTTTGGCTGCTGCAAATCTCCAGATAGATTAAAGAGCAGAGAGTGACAGTGAGAACATGGCTTTGACGTCTGTGTTTTTGGGCTAACCTTACCTTTGGACCTGGAAAACCCTCTCCTTGTGGTCCTTTCTCACCTTGAACCCCCTGTGGCCCTTGAGGCCCCTGATTTAATGGAGAAATGTGAAATGTCATATAGCACCACAATGCACAAACATAATCTAATCAGACATAATAAGCCAAATGAATTGATTCTTGTATCTTAGTGGTTTTTGTATGCAGGCCTAAACAGAATGTGCTGCATTTTCTGTGAAATGATTTTAAACATGGCAAATAAATGTGTTAAATGGAGCTGAGACTACTACATTCTTATCAAATTAGCTAAAATATTTAATAATTTAACATGTAAGGGACAGGGGAGCATGTGTAGATCTTTGTGCATGATGTGCATTTAAATTCTGTACAAATCTATGGGTGTAAATTCAGTGTGGGCTGATTAGTAAACAGTTGTGGAAGCTGAGTATTTCTGACTTGTATACTTACAGGCAGACCTGGCTCGCCTATGCCTGGTGGACCCGGAGGACCTAGTCTTCCCTGAAATCCCATATCTCCCTGCAGATGGATCAAAGTGAACAATTCAGGAGAAAAGAGTAAGAAATATGACTGCATATCTGAGAATCACCACTACCATTACTATCTATGTCAAGTTTAAAAAAACAAACACACACACAATGAGGTTATAAAGAAATTAACCCTGTAAATCCTAAAAAAAAAAAACATATGAATAGTCAGAGAAGTTATTTTTTTAATTGAACTTTTAGGCAAAATCTAAAAATAAATATATTTGATACATCAGGCTTTTATGGCTCATATAGTATGATATAGTGAGAATATGGAGCTCATACTCGAGGAGAATAAAAACGCCTGTTTTATTCAGAGGCCCAAACTGAGAAATAATATGCAATTTGGTGCAGTTGCTGTTTTGGCCCAAAAGTAAGATGAAATTCTGATAGCTTTTAATGTAAATCAATGAGATCTTTATAACAGTATAGCAGACTGCTTACATAAAATGCTTACAAATATCAGTTGTGACTCTATAATATCACCCAATAATATATCTTAGTAAGATGATATTTAAATTCTTAGTTTTATGATCAAAGCTCTGTAGCTTTAACACGTAATGCAGTGCAATATAATTACGATTCAAAGGCCTTATGGATCATATTTGATACTCACATTTTAACATGATTTAAAAAAAATTCTGTTTGGATAAGTAAACCTAAGTGTCTTCAGTCCAGTAAATGTTCATCTAGAAATATTTCTAACAATATAAAAGTTATTCTTATGTTTACTTTTTAGAAATAAGTAAAGAATTCACAGCAAAAAGACATGAAGGAGGACATTTTTACAATTATACTAAAAGGCCTTTTACATGCTAATAAAGTATAAACTATCAATCAGGACAGAAGGCATGTAGTATATTGTGTGCAATCAGCAAAGTTTTGATCATGATCATTTTAAAGAAATTTGCATATCAAATATGATACAGTAGGCTTTATAGGGTTCAATTAAGTCCCAGTTTAGGTGGCTCATTAACCATGGAAAGTCAAAGGAAGAAACCCATCCTAATCCAGCCTAAAGCCCCATTCACACCGCCAGCGACTTTGTCGCTACGTGACGCTAGTCTCTGTACTGTGGAGACGCTTGTGGGCGCTCCTAGTGCTGTCGCTCTAATGCTATTGGTAGACTGCACATCTGGCCATATCTTTAGGAAATGCAATCACAAGTGATATAGAAATCTAGATATCATTCTAATTTGACTAGGAATTAGATTTAAAAGAATTAAAAGTAGCATTCTGCTGTTGGAGAGTGTTGTGATATAAACTACAGCAGTGCTCAGTGCATTAAATCATTAACCAGATTAACAATCGATCTATCAACGAACTTAACTCACTCATACTGTTCAAAATGACTAAAACGTCATTCAAATTTGACAAATAGTCAATTTTCTTGTCTCTAATAATCAACATAATGCAGGGGAAACTGTTAAATGAACTGCATCATATAATTAACAACACAAACTATGAATGAATGAATCAAACTCACTAAGACTGCCTACAGTTTCTTTTCCCCGCATCATTTTATTTCATCCATGTAAGTGGTTACAGTCAAATCATATAAAACAGTGAAATCGCTCCAGAACTCTGTCCTGTCTGTCTTGCCTGCACTCGAGACGGTGACGTGAGCTCTACAGTCTTCACTCCTATTGGTTGTCGCTCACGAAATTCACTGCTCATTTGCATAAAGTTGACATTTCTGAACTTTTGTTGCGTGACTGCAGTCGCTTGACACGCCTACTTTCTGTCGCCAACGGTCGCCAGCTCTTCATTGAAAATGAATGGGATCATGTCGCCGCTTGTCGCTTGCGGTGTGAATGGGGCTTAAGATGGTTTGCTGGTCTAAGCTGGTCTTGCAACCTAGCCAAGATGGTGTTATGGTGCATGGTTTATCAGGGGTGTGTTTCCCGAAGCCAACTATGGTCTCAAGTTCGGTCATTACCAACACAGTTCAACAGAACTTGCAACCATAACTGGCTAACGATGCTTTTAGGAAAAGCAACTGAAAAGTGACCCAAACTTTGACGTCTGTGAGAGACCAGGCATTTTAAGATGTTTTTACAGCATTAAAGTCTGATTGTTTGTGGTGATTTGAAAGAATTTAAGTTTACTTAAATATAAAAGATATATGCAGCTGACCTTTGGTCCAGGAAGTCCAATTCCACTGTCGCCCTGTATTCCAGGTGGGCCTGCAGGGCCACGCTCACCCTGTGATTACAAACAAAAACAACAAATATCTAATTCATTATATATGAATATCACATTCATTTTTACTTATGGAAGAAATTTTTCATTGTGTGAAATCTACATTCAAGAAATACATTTTCTTAGGAGAACCTTTAACAGGTATGTAGTTATACAAATTCAAGTTTATATTTAATTTCAAGTTAGGCATTGAATTGTTCTGTGTTCAGTGTGGACAGTATCTGTGACATGCTGTTGATTATCACTGAAAATAATTTAAACTCGTCCCTCAGTTTGTACAAACATAACTTAAAATGGTGCTGACAGAAATCCACTTATAATGGATCAACTTCCACTAAAAGCACATGACTGTCAACAAGCTGAATTTATTTTCTGTCGACAGCAGGCTACAGATTCTGTCAATAAAGTTGAATTTAACCAGGAACGTTCCTTTTACATAAGAACACGATATGATGTACATGCAAATGATGATACTCAAACTTCATAGCTTCCAGTAGGTTACCTTACCATACATAATATGCAAAAAAAAATTTATATATATATATATATATAAGCATTATCTGCTTATTTTAAGCATCATTTTCAAATAGGACCATATAGAGATTAGCTGCTAAAATCTAAAAAAGTAGGTCAGTTAAATCTGCTCATGACATTTAAAGTTTTCTCTTCACTGTGCTGCATTTCCACATGCTGGAAATTCTCTTCACGTCATCTGCGTGTCTGTGCATGAAGAGGACACATTTATACTTTGCATAGCATTTTTCCTTCATGCACATTTCTACTGTTATTAGTGACAATAATCTCAGGGGTGAATAATCCACCCACGGACCACCCCTGACCTGACAAGCACTTTCTAGCAAGTTATAATCTCATTGGTTGACTTTTAACTTTGGTAGTAAGGGTTTATTATTATTCAAATAATAATAACAGTCTATTATTGTGGTATCATCTATTTTTAGATGAATCTGCCTCTAAAAACAAAACCAGGTGTGGTTCATATTGGTCAGACGGTCTGTGACACTAGTTTTGTGAACCTGTGCATGTATAATGAAGGATCCCTGGCTAGTGAGGACATCTGCAGTGCTGTTTAAACCTCTGAATGCTTCCTGCAGTTAAATTAAACAAGGGGAAACTACTGGCAGAGCAGCAGGTTTCACTAACAGGTATCTATTAAAGGAAATCCAAAACGTGTTAAAACACGACCCTCATTTTGAGCACAAACGCAAGACATACTCAAACTAAAATGGTTGCATTTCGTGAACCCTTTGCACTGCAGACGTAACCATTGTATCTTGAAAGAAGACACTTGGGAGATTATTGTCCAAAAGTCAGAAATAAAGGATTAGTTCACCTAACAATGAACTGATATAATTTATTCACACTCATGTTGTTCTAAATCGGTATGTTGTCTTTTTTTTCATTGAAAGCAATGACAAAGAAGAACAATTCATAGTGACCATGACTGTCAACATCTCACACACACACACACACACACACACACACACACACACACACACACACACACACACACACACACACACACACACAATTAAGGGTCACAATAACCAGACTTCTGAAGCCATGCAATAGCTTTCTGTATGAAAACAGATCAAAATTTATTGAAAAGTTGAGGAAATACTGAACATTTTTGGGTGAACTATTCCTTTAAAACGAGTATGACTGATGGTTAGAAAATTTGAAATGCACTGTAAAAGGATAAACACTGTATAAAAATAAACACTGGCCTAGAAACACAATAGTTTCCACTGTCGGGCCAAAGGTGGGCGTGCTAGTGCGTGCCAGGGCCAGTCGCGTTTCCACTGTCACTTCCGGGGCTTGATCGGGCTTCGTCAGGGCTTCCTCGGGGCCAACGACCAGGGTTTTTTGGCACGCCGAATACCTTGGTCCAAAGTAGGCCAGCTCGGGCTTGAGGAGTGGTTACGAACAAAGGCGGAGTTTATCTGAGTCTGTAGACGGCAGTGCCACATATGATTTCATAAACCAGCTAACATCAGCATTAAAGACTTTTAAAATCATTTTAGCTCAAAACTCACTTTCAGACAGCAGCGAGTGTTTGAAATTACTTCTGTTTGTGATCCGATGTGGATTCTGATCACCGTATAATGCAGAAATATTTATATGCGATGCAAAAGACTATGTACGCTAACCATTACTATAGTAAACATGGTAAATATCAAGAAACCAGACAAATCATATAGGCTATCTCAATCGTGTATTTATTGTATCTGTCAGTACGTCTCGTCTCTTTATGATGGACTGTCTGATATCCATAGTTAGCTCCGCATGTGTCATAAAGCAACTCTGGTTTTTCGGGACCTCCCTCTGTTTCTCTGACTGAAAATATAACTGTATTGGGACTGTCACTGGAGAGAGTGCTAAAGCTCCTCAGGTTGTATTTATGGAGGAAAATTAGTAGAAATGATCGTTCTTTCTAAATGTGATGTAAACATACTATCCTGTGACTACAAACAAACAGACGCGACTGAATAAGTACGTGTGTCCTTTTTCTTTTGTGAAATAATGGTAAATACCACTTTATTTCTGTGGGACTAATGTTCAGTCTTGACACATTAATTCATTATGATCAATGTATCACTTATTATTGTAAAACTATGGTAAAACATTGATGCTTGGGTTTTAAATCTTTAAGTAAACAACAAAAATGCCAACAAACGGCCACTTTTATCATGTTCGTTTTGTGATCTCGCTAGTTTCCAGTGATTTCTTTCTGATTAGTTTTCTGATAAATCTTCCATTAGTTGGTGAAATGATGGGTTTGTGTGACGTTGTTCCAGAGAGGCGTGTTACGGGTGGGTTTTAGTGAAGCAGTGCAGAGCTTCTGGCCCAACGGTGGAAATGCAGCATGGGTTTGGGCTCGGTGCTACAGGTCCGAGGCTATTAAACCCAGCCCAGCCTGTTGAAAACCCTGGCTCGCACTGGCCCGACAGTGGAAAAGAGGCTAATGGAGTGAAAGCCTTATGTGAGACTCTTTTGTTTCTATTCTGCACCTGTTACCCTCAGAGTGCATCAATTAGTCGAAAAAGGACACAAATAAGTCCTTCTAAAGAAATGTGAATTAACAACTGAGAATACATCAATATTTCTCATTCACTTTGGCATAAACATTCTAATGGATGTTATCTAATGGATGTAGCAAACCAACGGCTCCAACACGTGGGGTTTCTCATGCACACTAACATGCTGAACAAGTCATGGGAAACGGTGAAACTTTTCCAGGTGTGCTTGTTAGACATGATGAGAATTTTTCAGGATAATGGTTTGTGATTATAAGGCACAGACCTTCTTGCCCTGTATGCCCTCTGGTCCGATGTCACCCTGTGGTCCTGGTAAACCCTGCAGGGGAAACAGGAAAAAGTAGCATGAACATTTGAGTGATGTCTCTAGGGATGTGTAGCATTATCTGTAGACACCTAAGCATTATGCTGCTTTACAATGCAGTAAAGTACAAGTTTTGATATTTTAATCATATGTTGGCTGAAATTCAAGATGTGTTTGAACATTTACCTTCTCTGAAATAAGCTCTCAGATTTAGTTTGAAATAAAAGAATGGTACAAACATCGGTCTCAGGAGATCAATGCTAAATACAGGTGTAAACAAGCTCCCAAATATTTGCATATTCAGTCAGCAGCGAAGGACCGCCTACTCGCCTGTCAATCAACCATAGTGCTACCCCAGCTAAAATGTTCCAAGAACGTTTTGTTAACGTTCCCATTAAGTTATGAAAAATGTGAAAAATCTTGGTTATGCAAATGTTAAAGGGTTAGTTCACCCAAAAATGAAAATTCTGTCATTAATTACTCTCCCTTATGTCGTTCCAAACCCGTAAGACTTTCGTTCATCTTCGGAACACAAATGAAGATCTTTTGACAGACTACACAACTACCACTTTGATGCTTCTAAAAAGTTCATAAAGAGATCGTAAAAAACTAATCCATATGAATTGAGCGGTTTAGTCCAAATTTTATGAAGAGACTCGATCGCTTTATATGATGAACAGATTTAATTTAGGCTTTTATTCACATAATAAACATTGATCAGAGAACATAAACAGAAGCTCAACCTCAATTCTCGTGTTACGTGCTGCGTAACATGAGAATGAACCTCATTGGCTCTTACAGAAGCTCAAACGTGCTGCGTAACATGAGAATGAACCTCATTGGTTCTTACAGAAGCTCAAACGTGCTGCGTAACACGAGAATGAACCTCATTGGTTCTTGCTGAAGCTCAAACGTGCTGCGTAACACGAGAATGAACCTCATTGGTTCTTGCTGAAGCTCAAACGTGATGCGTAACACGAGAATGAACCTCATTGGTTCTTGCTGAAGCTCAAACGTGCTGCGTAACACGAGAATGAACCTCATTGGTTCTTGCTGAAGCTCAAACGTGCTGCGTAACACAAGAATGAACCTCATTGGTTCTCGCACATCAAGCGAACATGCTTGAGTTTCCATTTACCACAACTGATGTCTGAGTTGATGAATGTTTATATGTGAATAAAAGCCTAAATTCAATCTGTTTATCATATAAAGCGATCGAGTCTCTTCAGAAAATTTGGACTAAACTGCTCAATTCATATGGATTAGTTTATGATCTCTTTATGAACTTTTTGAAGCGTCAAAGTGTCAGTTGCGTAGCCGTCAATGGAGGGACAGAAAGCTCTCAGATTTCATCAAAAAGATCTTCAATTGTGTTCCAAAGATGAACGAAAGTCTTACGGGTTTGGAACGACATGAGGGTGAGTAAATAATGACAGAATTTTCATTTTTGGATGAACTATCCCTTTAAGGAAACATTCCATTTGATCATTCTACAACCCATTATGGGAATGTTACTTTTGAATGTTCTCTGAACATTCTGAAACAAGCAGCAACATTTAAAACATGTTAGATGATGTTTCAGATAAAGTGTTCCATGAATGATGTACAGTATAAATGTTTTTGTGCTAACATTTTGAGAATATTAATAACATTGAACGAAAGTTATATTAATGTTACTGAAAGAACGTTTGTTCGTAACTCTTTAAGAGAACCTTGCCAGAATGTTCCCTATTAGCTGGCTTTAAACTTTGAAAGTTACAGCAAGTATTGCCTTAAAAGAAAACAACAATGTAATTTTTTAAAATATACAGACGGATGTTACATTTTTTGTTTGACATAAATTTGACAAATGTATAATCACATACCTGCAGACCTCTGGACCCTTGTGTGCCAACTGGACCTTCAGGACCCTATCAGATGGTACAATACACACTAATTAAGCATTTGAAACATATACTGCATTATTATGCTCATCATATATTCAAGGAGTGTGCAGAATGCTGTTGCGTACCCGGTCTCCTTTGATTCCTGGGGTACCACATTCTCCTCTTTCACCCTGTAGACATTCAAGAGATGATCATAGTCATGACAATCTCACATAATTGTGCGCTTTAACAGAAATAAATTGTGAATTGTTGCAGGGATTCAGTACCTGCTCTCCTTTGTAGCCTGGTTTCCCCTGTGAGCAAAACAGGAAGACATTAATATATGTGTTTTTTTTTTAAATATATCTTATTTATTTGCATTTTGCAAATTGGTCAGTGATGTCACACTAATTGATTGTCTGGATATTTTAAATCATTATATGATTTAAATCATTAAATATAAAAATGCAATTCGTACTTAGAATGACTTGACTACACTTTTCAATTTCTGAATTAAAATTTATTTTAATGATTTTTTTTTTAGGTGATGTCTATCATGATGTCTATGGTAGTTTAACTGTCTGGAGAAAAAAGTTAGTCAAAAAGTTTGAAATAATATTTTATTAATGTTACAGTGAAGCAGTGTCTTAAAAAGTCAGTGTGCCAAACAAAAGTCAGTGTGATGCAATCAAAAATACATGACAAGAAAACAAAGAACAGGAAATGACATCATACCTTCATGGTCAATAAGTGTTTTTTAAAAGATATTGACTATTTTTACCCTTTTTAACACAATTAGTTCATAGTTTCTAATAATAATTCAAATGAAATAATTCAAATTATATATTTTTTTAAAATATTGTAACCTTTTTAAACACTTTTAAACACTTGCTTAGGTTGTGTACAATATAGTGTATTCAATAATAATATTTGATACTTTGAAATTTGATTACTTTTTTTGATGATCACACCACCAGACATTAGAAGTTTAGACCTTTATTTTCATTTTTTACATGTTTCGTTTTACCCAAATACTGTAGGTTTTCAATCATGTAGCACAATACTTAAAGATTGAGTAGTGATTTTTGCGGATAGATCCCACCCATCAGCCACTCACCTCTGTACCCTCACGACCAGGAAGTCCACTCAAACCAGGATCACCCTAACAAGAGCACAAAAGTGTTTTTTAGAAGGAGTTACAGAATACAGTCTGTCATTCTTGATTCCTGTACTGCTGAATCTGAAATCTAATTAGAAAAATTAAAAGACAAATACACAACTATATAAATAGCCATCAGCTTCCTCATCACATTTCCCATGTACATCAACAAAAGCAGCCACATGCCAGAGAGAATGACAGAAATTCTGACCTTATGACCTTTAGCCCCAGGGGTTCCGTCCTCACCTGGGCGACCTTTCTTTCCCTGCCGGGGAAACGGGAGAGAGTGAGTAGCGGTGTTAGTTCTACTCTAATGTTTGCTCAGTGAGTGAAAAAAGTGAATGACCTCATATTTCTGATGCCTAGTGGAGCGAACCAATCAATTCTGTGCTTGCACTTATAGCGGACACATAATTGTTTGGCAAGTGGCCTTTTTTTATGTCAGTAGCTATTTTTCCATCCACATATTTTTATCCATACTTTGGAATATCGCATAAAAACACTGGATGGAAACGGCAAGATACGCATAAATTCTAAAAATGTGCATGCATGTATGCGCTTAGTTGAGGATACATTTTTTATCCAATAAGAAAACATGCACTACGATGAAATATAATAAACTATGATGGAAAGACATTTACTGAATAAATCCCTTGATTTGCAACAAAAAAACTCATGTGACTTTGCCTCAACAGAGGATGTGATTGGGTAACTGGACTAACCAGCAGACCAATTTCATTAACCAAAATAATTTGGTTTAATTCCCTCCCAGAAGTGTCTCACATGATTACGTTCCCAGACGCCAGCATCCGAACGCAAGATAACATGACTGTGTTTGTTACGTTTCGTCTGCCACTCTGAGATGCAAGTCATTTATGATGGAGGAAAAAAGAGCCACAGTGGCTTCCCTGATTGCAGAAACTTCCATTTTTATTACAGATATTTTGCGCCAATTTCCTGGGAAGTGACTGTTTTGTTTTCTTGAACACATGGAATGGAAACGGTGCTTTTTTCACAAATGTTTTATTCGATATTCCAATTTTCCACACAAGTTAAATTCACAGCTTTGGATGGAAACATAGCTATTGTTATTTTATTATTTAGATAATATTATGCTATTTATTAATATTTTGAATTAGCTTTTATTTTTATATTTTCAGTTTTCATTTTCATTTTGGTTTGTTTTAATGACTTTATGTGCTTTTGTCATTCTTTTTGTTTTCTAATTATCTCTATTTCATTTTAATTTATTTGTATTCAGTTATTTTTTATTTATTTTATTTCAGTTTTAGTTTGTCATTTTAGCACTTCAACTTATTTCAGTTAGTTGCTAAGGTAACATTTCTCATTTTTATTTTTTTAAGTTTTTCATCTAATATTTTTTAAAATTTTTTATTTCAGCTTAAATTTCAATTCATTTTTTTTTATAGTTTTAGTTGACAATAACTAGGGATGCACGATATATCGGCCACCATATCGGTATCTGCCGATATATGATCAGTTTTAATGTTATCGTTATCGGTCCTATAAGAGAATTTGTCCGATATCTTAAAGCCGGTAAATAATGGATTATTTCCTTCAGATGCGCACCTGTTCACCTTAAATTGCTTGAAATATGATTGGAATCACTTCAAAAAGGAAAATACAGTTAAGTGCAACATGTGCAGCTCAAGTCTGTCATATAGGCTGCATAAAATTGTAACCAGGCTCTCAAAAATTTTATACAAATTTGGATTTAGATTTATCGGCCAACATATCGGCTATCAGCTTTCAGATACAAAGATTTATCGGTTATCGGCCAAAATGTTCATATTGGTGAATCCCTAACAATAACAACACTGGTTTATGTTTTTAGCCTAGCAAGTATCTGTTTATAATTGTTCCCAGAAGTTAGCTAAATCTGACAAAACCTCCTATTAGCAATTTATGGCAATATTATTTAAATTAAAAAACAAGATGTAAAATATCATGTCTAGTGAATTGCTTTATAGATGAATTGTTCAAATGAAACGATCCGTTAAAATGAATGTAACCTCTCAGTGCTATGAATAAACACCTGGTCAGCACTAACTGCTTCAGTCACAGCAAAAGTGCAGGCCAGAGAATGTTAAACTAATGAGAGCAATTACGGAGGCCTGTCATTTATAGCCATGAGAATGTGTGGAATCCCTGAAAGGTAAAAGCACCTGGATAATGATGGTTAGGCGTCTGTCGCTGAATAACTGACTCTAACGTGATCCGCCCTTCTACACACTACAGGTTAAGCTGTTAAAAGAGCAGTCAGTGTCATCTCAAGTCAATCTGAACTTGTTCAATGTATCTATTTTATTTTAATGACTACTGTCATGATTCTGCTATTTGTCACGAAAATCCAAAAATGCTAAATAACTGCAGTTATAAGTAAAAAGTATAAATGTTACTATGGCTATATTAACCCATCATTGGCAGGTGTGGCAAAATGTTCATTTTGGACCCTTAAGTGTTTTGAAAGTCAAGGTTTTCAGTCATAACATGTAATTACATTCTCTTCACTTTCAACAGACTAAACATAAAAGACTTTTTTGAGGAACCTTATTTTGCGTTTTCCCTAAGGTTGTGCTGAGGGCTCCTGACAAAGATGATAATTATCCTGACTTTTACAAAGCAAAGTAGTTATCCAAAATGTTAGAACCGTGCCTGTCTCTTTCCACTGTTGACATTCCTCAAAGGAATCCGTACCTCTTAGGAATAGAAAAAAGAGGAGAAAAATGTGCCCGTGGGCTTGCGTGGAAACACGGCCCCATGTTGAAGGAAGTTTAACATGAAAATACTTACCGCTGGGCCACTGGGTCCTCTCTCACCTTTCTCACAAACACACTTCTGGGACAGAGGACACTAAATATAGAGAAAAGTAAATGGAAAAGTAGTTTTTATTTGTTTTTGTTTCAGTAGGGCAGTGATGAGGATACTACAGAATTTTTGACTGAATAAACAAATAAAAACACCATATAAAAAGATACATGCATACATACATACATACATACATGCATACATACATATATACATACATGCACACATGCATGCATGCACACATGCATGCATGCACACATGCATACACACATACACACATGCATACACGCATGCATGCATACATACATACATACATACATACACGCATGCATACGTACATACATGCATGCATGCATGCATGCATCCATACATACATACATACATACATACATACATACATACACACACACACACACACATGCATACATACATATACATACATACATACATACATGCACCCATGCATACATACATACATACATATACATACATACATGCATATGTATGTTTAAATATTTGACTAAATACATTTACTTATCTGTGAGGCTCAAATAAGTAAATAATAGTTTTAAAATTTTAAGTCATTTTTGAATGAAGTGCTTTATATCAAATATTATCTGCTTACCCCATCGTTTGCCAGCTGAGCCTGTGTAGAGGGAACAACAAGAAAATTAGACTCTGTCCAAACTATAACTGGTATATTAAAGCTGCAGTCATAATTGTTGCTATTTGGCAAGGATTAATTTGTGAGGTTTGGGTTAACATTATGAACAGTCATCATCAGGACATACATTCATACATCTCCCCAGAACAATTCATTCGACTGAAGGAAACACTATCATTTAACATGCTGAGTCCTGCTGGAATTATATCAACATGTTTCTGCTCAAATGAGAAAAATGCTTATCAGTATAACCGCAGGAATGACAACAAAGATGTATGGAATATATAAACCCAGATGCATGTCAGAAAAGCCACAACGGGACGTGTTTACTCTAATTATAGTAAATGAAGTGGTGTAGAAAGGCTAGTTGTTAGGTGTCAGGGGTCCCAAAACACTTGACAAGCAGAACATAATTATTTTCCCTTCTGTACGTCAAAATATCTGGTCTTATCTGGTTTAAATTGGTTTAACAGGGCTCCCAGCCTGACCAGCTCTAAAACCAGCCGACCAGACCAGAGGAAACCAGCAGAAACCAGCTAAGACCAGCAAACCAGTTTGAGCTGGTTCAAGTTTTTTTAGCAGGATGATAGTCACAGTATTTCACAAGCACAACATATTACTGACACAAAATAAATATCAATTTTCCAATTAAGCACAATATCGAAAATCCTGACGTTAACATTTTTGTGGAATTCAGTCATTTTCAGTAATGAAATAATATCAATAATAATAATAAAAGAGCAAGTAATTAAAGAAATATTAAACTAACAGAAACAATTGGGCAAATTCATATCAATGGACATTAAAACTAAAATATGCACAAATCATTCAGAATCAAATCAAAACAAGAATCAAAACGAGAGCTTGTGAATTGAAATAGAATCAAATTAGGAAATCTGAATAGTTACCAATTTAACCATGTAAAAAGAGCTCTATGTAGAAATCTCAGTAGAAGTGTTTGTAGATTATGATTTTTTTTTTTTTTACCCTTGACAAGCCCAGACAGAATTTGCAGACTTTTTGCATTTCCTGCACTTATTTTAGAGGAAACTCTGTGGAATTCTGTAGAATGGATTTAAACCATGCCAAAAAGTATTCAACAAAGCTCAAAGTTCTCTTACTGGTATCTGAATGCATAATCAAATTAGCCAAAATAATGACTCAAGTTGCAGGAACGAGTAGAATTTGGCCAGATTTGTGGGAATTCTGTGTGGGCCTGCCTATGACATACTACATGAGGACAGAATGAGTTATTGTGACACCATACTTACAATCTGAATGATGACTTTTTCCATGACATTCGTGTCCTGTAGATTATACAGGAATTTGGAGGCTGGCGTACTTGCTAGCAGTCTCAGGCTTGCTGTGTTGGCAGGCTCATTGGCAGTACGAGTGATCCCAATTGTGAAGACCTTCACGCCCTGGTTCTTTGCATCAGCCATAGCAGAGAAGATATCGGGGTTTCTGGGATGAAATGACCCATCGGTCAGCAGCAGGGCGATCTTGATGCTTTCTGGGCTCGATTCTTCCACAAATATCTTGGTCATGTTGGTGATGGCGTAGGTGGTGTAAGTGCCATGGCCAATGTAGGCCATTGGCGCGATGCTGTTCTTGAAGTTCTCCGAGCCTCTCCACTGTTTGAGGGTCTGCTCGATTATGACATGGCTGCTGTACTGAAGCAGGGCCGCTCTCCAGCTGAGTTTGCGGCTTGTATCCAAACGGATGCCCTGAAGGCCTTCTATAATGTCCATAGCAAACTTTTTCTCTTGCTGGTGGTTGTCCTTGGCCGTCTCAGAGCTGTCCAGCAGGAAAGCCAACTCCAGACTGCAGTCCTCATCCAGGATGGCTGATGTCACAGCAAGAGATAATGGCAGAAAGGGAAAGAGCAAGCGTTAAGGAAAGATTCAACTAACAGAAATAATCTATTATACAGTTGGGTAAATTCCCTTTTATTTGATTGGAAAGAGAAATTTACTGAGTTGCAATTCAAAGAAATTCAACAGTCACAAAACAAAGGAAATTCAGTCCCACTTTATATTAGGTGACCTTAACTACTATGTACTTACATCAAAAAATAAGTACAATGTACTTATTGTGTTCATATTGTTTTGCAAAACACTTTTGCTGATATTGAGGTGGGATACGGGTAATGTTAGGGACAGGTGTGCTGGTATGGGTAAGGGTAGGGTTAGGTGTAAGGGAACTGTCAACAGTGAAATTAAAAATGTAACTACAGAAATTAATTACTGATGTAATTACATGCAGGTACATGGGTCCGGAAGTTCATTAGTCCACCATACATTATGCAAAACAAAAATAAATATATCATTAATTTTTGACTAATTATGCCTATTTATACCCAGATATGTAGAACATGATTTAACATATTTCTCTGTACTAAGTATAATATTGTCCTCAAATTTTAGCCATATACTGTAGCACCACAAAATATTTAACACCTTGTTTTCATCCATCCATCCATCCATCCCCATTTCATTCCATTCCATTCCATTCTATTCCATTCCATTCCATTCCATTCCATTCCATCCATCCCCATTCCATTCCATTCCATTCCATCCATCCATCCCCATTCCATTCCATCCATCCATTCCCACTCCATCCATCCATCCATCCATCATCCATCCCCCTTCCATTCCATCCATCCATCCATCCCCATTCCATTCCATCCATCCATCCATCCATCCATCCATCCATCCATCCATCCATCCCCATTCCAATCCATCCATCCATCCATCCATCCATCCATCCATCCATCCCCCTTCCATTCCATTCCATTCCATTCCATCCATCCATCCATCCATCCAAAAAGTACTGACAGTAAAAAAATAAAATTAAAATGATTAAGAAGTAGACTATTATTGACAACTATGTTTTGAGAAAGTAAACTATGTAAGATTAAAACAGTTTGATACGAAAAAAGGTTTGTAGCCTACTTACAATTTACAGTTAAATTCCTTACTGGAGATTTACTGATTTAAAATGTATTGATTTCTTTATAAAAGTTGCATTGCGTTTATAAACCTGTGAAAACAGGGATGCTGCAGCACTTGCAACCTCCCACGTCCCTGGCCTTTAACTTTGCAACAGATTTTTGTTCCATAATAGGGCTTTTCACACTTTAAATAGTTTACACTGGGCCATTTTAAACCCTGGGTAAACAGAATCCTGGGTTATCTTGCTTGCTGTATGTTTACATAAAGGCCCTAGTATTGCGCATCCTCATATTATATATTGCCGACTGTATCAAGTTTATCCTGAATGGACATTTCGGATCATAAAGGTAAGAATGAAACGGTCTTTATTCATTCTAATTGTCACGTTTTCTGTCGCCATTTGACATTTTCCCCATCAAGCGTTGAATGCACGATGTTTCCGATGATTAAGTGTACAAAGCATGAAAATATGAGGCACGTGATTGGCTGTCAGTTGCTAAGCACCTAACCATAACATTCTAACACCACATTACACTGTACAAGTTTATGGCTTTTTACACTTGAAATAGTGGTTACACTTTATTATGATTTCACATTCTGTTGACTATACGTTAAAAAGCAAAAATGAATTAAAAAAAACTATTCATGGATCACATAATACAATGAGCATGCATACACTCCCACAACACACTAATATAGACGCCTCACCTTGACCATTATGTTTTTGCAGTTTGCCTGCCATCTGTCCCCCGGTCTTGACTCTTGTTGGCCCGGTTCTTTCCTCATAGAAGTCCTGAGCCCAGACGCTCAGCAAACCAAAACACAACAGGGACCAGCTTAATGTGTGAGCCATGACTGCCTCTCCTGCAAAAAGAATAATATATTTGTATATTATTATAAACATTTCACCCCTAAATCAAAACAGAAATGAGCATGAAGCATTATGTTACTGCATTATGATATTATTTTGAGGACAGTTTCCATTTTGCTTTGTGCCAGGGCACATTATCCTGCTGAATAACCACAGCCACCAGGGAATACCGTTTCCATGAAAGGGTGTGCATGGTCTGCAACAATGCTTAGGTAGGTGGTACGTGTCAAAGTAACATCCACATGGATGCCAGGACCCAAGGTTTCCCAGCAGAACATTGCCCAAAGCATCACACTGCCTCTGCCGGCTTGCCTTCTTCCCATAGTGCATCCTGGTGCCATGTGGTCTGCGGCTATGCAGCCTCATACGCAACAAACTGCGATGCACTGTGTATTCTCACACCTTTCTATCAGAACCAGCATTAACTTCTTGAGCAATTTGAGCTACAGTAGCTCGTCTGATTGATCAGACCACACAGGCCAGCCTTCGCTCCACACGTGCATCAATGAGCCTTGGCCGCCCATGACCCTGTCGCTGGTTCACCACTGTTCCTTCCTTGGACCACTTGTGATAGATACTGACCACTGCAGACCAGGAACACCCCACAAGAGCTGCAGTTTTGGAGATGCTCTGACCCAGTCGTCTAGCATCACAATTTGGCCCTTTGGCCCTCGCTCAAATCCTTACGCTTGCCCATTTTTCCTGCTTCTAACACAGCATCATTGAGGACAAAATGTTAATTTGCTGGTGGGGGGGGGGAAGTTTCGAGTTTCTTTGGTTGTTTGGAGTTTCTTGTGTTGGTAAGAATCGCATTCCAGGCGGGGTCCCACTCGGTAGAGATCGTGTTCGCGGGGGCACCGCGGCGCGATGAAAAGGGCACTTTCACTTTCACTTTCAAAGGGGCAGGGGCTCAAGCCCACCCCCCACCCCTTGTGCATTATAGCAATGATGTGCATTACAAACAGTGCTGGGTTGTAATTGATAACATGTAATCTGGATTACGTAATCACATTCCAAAAAGTAATTTTTCATCATTTATTGATTCTACCTACTAGTACTTTTTTATCTTTTAAATTTTCCTTTCTATAAAAGCCTACTGCTATATCCGTTCAGAAGGTCTTCCAGGTTTGTGGAATTGCACACACAGGCTGGGTCCAAAATCCCATACTCTCTTGAGTAGGTACTTATTTTGTATAAGTAATTACTTCACAACCGCTAAAAAGTACATTCTATTTAGTATGAATGTGTGTGGTATGAATGTAATCTGGACATACTTCATCCGCCGTGCTGTCATTGTCATGTGACCTACAACGTCAGTTAGGACGCTTCACTGCCATTCATAAATCTTCTCATGTGGCCTCATAGGATAGTAAAGTGCTCATTGTATGCAAACTTCAGAATCTCACCGAAAGTAGTAGCTCATCCGGGCACTTTTTGCCTACTGTTTATATGAGTATACTGTGAATTCAGACATACTTCTTTTGTCACATACTGTTTTTCACCTACTGTATAGTAGAGAAGAATGCGATTTCAGAGCCACTAGTCATGTGACTGTCACTTGAAACTGAGACCTGCACAGCATTAGATCCACTAGATTTAAAGAAATCATTTCACTTTTAAGAAGTGTTTTCCTGACATTGCATATCAAATCAACTCCTGATAAACACATGAATTATTATTTGAATTACCTCTCAGTGAGGCATTTAACAATGAATTACTGTCTTTGGAAGGCTTTTGTCTTTCAAACACATGAAAATGTACAAATTCACATTATTTCATTTACATGCAGGGATTTGTCAGCTGAACCTCTTTGACCTGATATATTTACTTGAAGTTAATAAGATATCAATAATAATAAAATTAAGTTCACGTTCTCTGATGTCAGTTAATGGTCACATGACATGCAGGTAAACAAATACGTTTTTAAAAATCTTTTTTAGTAAGTGTTTTTTATATATATATACATACATACATATATATCAAAGAGAATGGGAAAGTGTGTCCAAACTTTTGACTGGTAGTGTATATATATATATATATACATCCCACAGTCTGGGAAATGAACCCCAGTCTGGGAAACCCTAAAAGTTATCAAAACGTAGTCAGATTATATTACCTTAAATGTGTAATATAACAGATTACGTTACTAACTACAATTTTGTCTTGTAATTTGGAATCAGTAACCAACTACAATTTGTAAGTAATCTGCCCAGCACTGATTACAAAGTACAGTATTTACAGATTAACAGAAAGTCTTTGCTGCACTGCCTACTTTTACAGTGATGTTTTTTCTACTTAATACATGATAAAACCCTTTAAAATAATGCAAATTACATATTATGCAAAATATCTTTTCTTATTTTCTCTGTAAATATTTCACTTAATAAACGGCAATAAAGGAAACACTCATATTTTTATTAATTTGTAAGCATTTAATGAGTATATGGCAATGACTCACCTTTGGCAGCAAAGCCTCTTGCCACAAGCAAGCAGCCCAGGTGTGCAGCCCAGCGTTCCTCGGGTGACGCGCGTGTGTGTGTGTGTGTGAGCGAGTGAAGAAGACTCTGAAGTGAAGAGCAGTTCTGTCTGAGTGAACAGAAGTAGACGTCTTCCTCTGGCTGCATCTGGGACTGTCACTCCCACTTTTAAGGGGAGGAGGGCCCACCAAACTCTTTAATTGTATTGCATCCCTGCACTTTTATTACTTTTTGTGAGCGCAAAAGTGTACTATAATAAGTGCACCTTTCATGCACCTTTTCCAATTATTGTTTTTTTTTTCAAAAGATTCAGATTATTAAATGCAGAAATGATCCAAGAATTCTGTCATTATTTACTCATCCAAACCCATATGCGTTTTCCCCCCATGGAACACAAAAGGAGGATTAGGAACACTGATCTGCAAACACAAAGCTATAGAAGACTTGGAATATAGTGCGCAAATCATATAGATTATTTTTTATGGTGTTATTTTGACCTGTATCCAAACCTGTATGAGTTTCTTTGTTCTGTTGAACGCAAAAGAAGATATTATGAAGAATGTTGGGATGGTAGCCATTAACTTACATAGTAGGATACGTCAATGGCTTCCGTCAACTGTCTGGTTACCAACATTCTTTAGAATATCTTCTTTTGTGTTCAGCAGAAGAAAGAAACTCATGCAGGTTTGGAACAACATACGGTCAGTAAATGATGACAGAATTTTCATTTTTGGTGAACTATCCCTTTAATGGTCTGAAAACTATTCGTGATTTAGTACTCCTGGTTTGGGGTTTTATGCCACATGACAGACTTAAGATATATGAGATGAGGCAAACAAAGGGGAATATGGGTGGGGTTAGTTTTACAAGTTTTAGTCTTTCTTCAGGCATTCCATGGGATGCTATGGTGGTTGTCATGGTGATCAAAGGGCCTGACCTCATATAGTCTTTTCTTTAGGAGCTTTGTCACGTCTTTCTGTCCTGGTCATCAGGGTGTTGCACTGGACTAAAATACGACCACAATGTGAAGTGAGAAAGAAATACTGACGTTTCTACAAAAATCTGTTATATACACTACCATTTAAAAATTTGCAGTCGATAAGACTGCTCACCAAGGCTGCGTTTGTTTGATTAAAAAAACAGTAATATTGTAAAATATTATTATAATTTCAAATAACTGTTTTCTATTTGATTATATTTTAAAATGTAATTTATTCCTGTGATCAAAGCTGAATTTTCAGCATCATTACTCCAGTCTTCAGTGTCACATGATCCTTCAGAAATCATTCTAATATGATGATTTGCTGCTCAAGAAACATTTCTTGTTATTATTAATATTGAAAACAATACATTTTTATTTCAGGATTATATAGATGAATAGAAAGAACAGCGTTTATTTGAAATAGAAATCTTCTGTAACATTATGTCTTTACTGTCACTTTTGATCAATTTAATGTGTCCTTGCTGGATGAAAGTATTAATTTCTTGGTTGCACTTTATTTTACAGTATGTGCACTTTCAATGTACTTACAGACTACTGAGTAATGTATGGTAACTACATGGGTTAAGGTTTAGGGGTAGGTTCAGGGTTAGTACCTAGTTATTACCCAATTAGTGTCATTAATGAGTACATAGTATGGGCATGCAAAACTGGACTGTAAAATAAAGTGTTATCAATTTTTTTTCAGAAAAAAAAACGGGTCACATTTTAGTTTAGGGTCCAATTCTCACTACTAACTAACTTTTAGCTATGACTTTTGCCTCAATAAAGTCCTAATTACTGCTTATTAATAGTCAGTAAGGTTGTTAAGTTTAGGTATTGGGTAGGATTAAGGGATGAAGAATATGGTCATGCAGAATAAGGCATTAATAAGTGCTAATAAACAGCCAATATCCTAGTAATATGCATGCTAATAAGCAACTAGTTAATAGTGAGAATTGGACCCTAAACTAAAGTGTTCCCAAAAAAATGACTGATCCCAAACAATAAGTATATGCTAATATAGCAAACCTAACAAAGCAATAATTTGAGTGTTACAATCAATTTAAAAATGTAAGCGCTTATACAAAACAACAACAGTAATATGATAAACACTAACAAAACGCATATGTTCACTTAATAGTCACATTTATTTATTAATAATAATGAGAACTTTACAGTGAGAGAAAAAGAGGAATGTCCCCACCGTATATATCTGGGGCATTTTTATCACTTTTGGTGGCATTTCACCCCTAAGTGTCCCAGTCAATTTCTGACCCGGGTGTGAGCGTATGTGACCTGTGACCCAAGTGCAAGTATGGTACAAGTGTTTGCATGTCTGGAGCAGACAGTGGATGAAGCTGAGGCTCTATTCTTCAGCTCTGCCGAGGGATGACAGGGATTTCGGTTTCAACCTCCGCAGGCTATGAACACTCAGAGCACGACTGACACTCTGGAATGCTTTGTCTCAGCAACAACACATTTTACCCTCTCAATAAGGATTACGGTACAAAAATGTGAATGTATAGGAAAGCGAAATCACAAATGATGAAATCTCTTTAATATCTCAACAGCAAACAGATTAAATTGAGAGTAGAAGTTTCTTTCTTCTCAAACGTTCCCCTTTAAGCTATTTATTTTGTTTTTTTTAAGTCAGGTTTTGTCTTTTGATGGAAATATCATTTAAATCATTTCATATTCATTTTAGCCAATGAAAATAAATAAGATTAACACAAATGAAGATGTGTTTGATGAAATTTGAGAGCTTTCTTCCACTTTGACGCTTCACAAAGTTCATAAAGAGATCATAAACTCATCCACATGAATTGAGCAGTTTAGTCCAAATTTTCTGAAGACACTCAATCGCTTTTATATGATGAACAGATTAAATTTAGGCTTTTACTATGAGAATTTTGTAATATTATGAGAAAATTATCCAAGACGAAATTCAAACTTGAATTAGGACTAAACCTAAACAAACAAAAAAAAAAAATCTCCTGAGCAATGAAAGGGCAACATCTGAACAATAAAATATTTTTCTTTGAAAGTTTCACAAAATGATTCTACAGGTTTCTCAAATAAAAGGCCAATACGATTCTCTACAACTAAAAGTACCAAGACGATCCTAATGGTGCAGCTAATGCATTTCTCTCTGAAGAATGACAAAATCAAGTAAAGGCATGCAGCAGCGCTCAGTAACTGCACAGCTCTTTCCATTGTTAGAAATTCCAGCTGTAGAGGGAATGAACATCAACTCCCTGGAACGGCTGTTAAAAGCGGCGTTTCTTTATTACTAAGGATCAAGGGTGAGGGGCGCGACTCAGCGATTGGTCAGGTGAGAGTCTTGGCGAAAGTGCAGTTGCTGAGCCGTGGCTTCAGGTGTGGGGGGAGCCAGAAGACATTTGTGGTGGGAGTTTTCCAGGGATGCAAGTTTGGGCAGCTGTCATTTAGGAGGTGGTGGTCCGGCGTCATCATGTTTCAGTTTGCAGTTCAGTCTCCATTATAGGCTAGGTCTGTCACATGATTATGCTCACCTTCAGTATGACTTTGTTGGTTTATCTTCTTTCTTTTTTTTTTTTCTGTCCTGGAATGATTATTTGTACGTTCCTTGTTTTACCCAATTAGTCTGAGTGTATTTTTGCTGCTTTCACATAGTCAGAATTACTATAATTATGAGTTTCCGACTAGTAAAAACTCACAATTACAAGATGGAAACTTGGGAATAGTATAGCGGCTTCAACAGTTAAAGGTAGTTACGTGGCAACAAGGACGGATTGAGTTGAGAGTTGTAACACTTTAGGTTTCATTTGTTATCTACATTAGTTAACATGAACTTACAATGATAAATAGCTAAAGCACTTATTAATCTTTGTTAATGTTAAAGGGGGGGTCTAATGCTATTTCATGCATTCTGACTTATTTACACTGTTAAAGAGTTGGATTCTCATGCTAAACATGGCCAAAGTTTCAAAACACGAGTTGGATGGATGACGGAGTATTTCTTCCAAATACACTCCTTCAGGATTCTAACAAGTTTTTTTTTCGAGTATGGCCCTGTATGATGTCATAAAGGGCGGGATTCCTTGTATGGGCACTTCTCCCACATGAGCGCATGCACACATCAACCAGAGCGAGAGCAAGAGCACGCCCATCAACGAGCTTCGTTTGGGTTACGGGAGCCGTCGGCAGCGCTGTCATTTTGTTTTTAGACCACAAAATCAACAATGTCACTAAAGAAGTGTGTTTCTGGTTGTGAGGGAAAGATAACCTTGTTCAGCTTCCCAAATAACCCAGCGTTAAGGGAACAGTGGATGCAGTTTGTTTTTCCGGCGCAGCAACGGAGTTCTGCAAGTGTGTTTGTTTGTTCCCGGTCATGAGTCGAAACCGCAGGCGGTGAGTGAAACTGCATCAAATGTCTGTGTTTTGCTGGCAATCGGCTCGTAAGTGCATATAATGTAAACAACACGAATGTATAGTGAATCCAGGGATCCAGGGATAATGCGATGATGTATTGTGTGTGTGTGTGTGTGTGTGCTCGTGACTCTTGCTCTGCCCACTGCACGCCTCCACGAGCTCGGCTGTTTTCGGAAAGAATCTGTACAGCGTATCTGTCTTTTATAAATCTGATAAAACTAAAGACTCTTCTGAGATATGAAGGATGCGATACTACTCTATAGGTACTCAAGATTAACATGAGACTGGCAGAAACTGTGTGTGTTATGTACCCTTTAATTTCAGCATTTACTAATATGCTACATTATTAAAATCAATATTGAAAATTATGGACCTAATTAATGGACCTAAGCTAACATGAACTAACAATGAACAGTTGTATTTTTTTATTAACTAACGTTAACAAAGATAAAAACGTTAACAAATGTATTGCTCATTTGGCCCAACACCCATAAACAAACCTCTACAGATCTAAAATTGATATACTAAAAATTAAAGTTAATAAAAAACAGGCAATATAAATAGTTTGCACAATACAAGCAATATGACTAAATAAAGGGGCTCGCTACTCCATAATAAGTCCTTTTGCTGTTTTGGGAATACTTTGGCATCGGACGATGATTGAGTCATTGTTACAATGTGATTTTTCCTTTGATTTTGGAGTAAAATGTGACCTGGACATCGCTGCTGGAAAAATCTGTTTTTTTGTCTGGTTTGCTGGTCTCCCAGTCTGACCAAACCTGGAAACTACTCAAAACTTCTCTAAAACTAGCCCACCAGACCAACTGAGACCCACAAACTAGCTTAGGCCGGTTTATGATGTTTTATTTTTCCAGCAGGGATGTTCTTGACTGGAGAAATAGCTTACGCTGGAGGATCACAAACAATTTTGTTGTGTTTTCATATTGTTTTTATTTATACTTGAAATGCTTTACATATCATCTAAAATAAATGATCTTAACAGTCAAGTCCTCTCTACATCAGTGTTTTTTGGAAAGAATTACAACTAGAAAAAAACAAGAGGTCACAGAAACAGGGTCATTCACACCATTCCAGTGATTCCCATATAAGGCAATTCCAATATTCGCAGCACTTCTGAGGAAAAAGATTGTCAGGGCATTGGAGTTATGAACCGCTGACCAGGTCAGATGCAAAGGGTGGGAGCACTGGTCAGTTATGGCACGGATGCAAACTTGCCTCAACTTGATGTGATGTATGAAATGGTGACACAGACTACGGCAACGTGCAGTTACGAGAACACAAAGGAATCCAGCATTTTGACCGCAACCTCACAGTCATTAAAACTCACACAGATGATATAAGGACATACCACTTGCATACCTAACCTAACCTTAGAGGTTAAAGATCTGAGCTAGTGTCCGGGTTCACACCCTATAGAAGGACCATCGTCTCTACTTCATGACTAAATATCCTCAACTTAAGACTAAAATATATGTCATCGCTAAATGCAATGCAAGATGCAATAAAAATGTCTTTGACTAGTTAACTTAACATGCTATCAGGGATGAACTTCTATAAATCCATCCAGATGTTCTAAAACATATATACAGATGCAGACCAGATGACCACTATACAATTATGCTAACTACCTGTTATTTGCCCACATATTAGTTCGGGGGCCGGTTGCATAAACTGCTAAGATAAGTCATCAAATTTTTTTCTTCAACACAGTCAGTTACATAAAAACGTAGGTTGGTCTAATTTGATACCAGAAAGTTAGACTGTATACCCCTAACTAACTGCTAGTTGGTCATACTAGTTAAGACACACTCTTAACATAATGACTATGTTCATGCAACTGGCCCCATGAATGACACTAAAATTACCACACTAAAAATTACAAAGAGCACATCAAAATGACAAACTTTATCAAAATACTGTCATTTTATGCTGAAACTTGTTCATTTGTAAATACAAAAGATATGTTGTTGTTTACTGGACAGAAGTACAGTTTCA
Source organism: Coreius guichenoti (assembly GCA_039654105.1). NCBI lineage: Eukaryota > Metazoa > Chordata > Actinopteri > Cypriniformes > Gobionidae > Coreius > Coreius guichenoti. The sequence continues at coordinate 6,072,402 of CM077172.1, read as the reverse complement.
CTTTGATGTATCAATGCATGGAGGGATACAAGGTGAACCAAAGCATGATTTCAAGTGTTGGTAGGAAGTGGAACTGGAAGGTGAACTACATTTCTAAGTGCAATATGGCTTGAGAGCTTTTACTACACAGTTGAATGGTTTTATCTACTCAGGAATGAGGCTACATATAGAACAGTTCAATTTATTGCATTTACAGATGAGCGTCAGATGAGCTGGCATGATTAAAATGGCATGATGATTTAATTTTTCGGGTTTTTCCCAAATGTTTGAAATTACGCAAATGCATTTCTTTCTTCTGAAGAACACAAACGAAGATATTTTTTAAGAACGATGGAATCCAAACAACATTGGAGCCCATGATTTTCAAAATACATACAAACCCGATTCCAAAAAAGTTGGGACACTGTACAAATTGTGAATAAAAAAGGAATGCAATCACTTACAAATCTCATAAACTTATATTTTATTCACAATAGAATGTAGATAACATATCAAATGTTGAAAGTGAGACATTTTGAAATGTCATGCCAAATATTGGCTCATTTTGGATTTCATGAGAGCTACACATTCCAAAAAAGTTGGGACAGGTAGCAATAAGAGGCCGGAAAAGTTAAATGTACATATAAGGAACAGCTGGAGGACCAATTTGCAACTTATTAGGTCAATTGGCAACATGATTGGGTATAAAAAGAGCCTCTCAGAGTGGCAGTGTCTCTCAGAAGTCAAGATGGGCAGAGGATCACCAATTCCCCCAATGCTGCGGCGAAAAATAGTGGAGCAATATCAGAAAGGAGTTTCTCAGAGAAAAACTGCAAAGAGTTTGAAGTTATCATCATCTGCAGTGCATAATATCATCCAAAGATTCAGAGAATCTGGAACAATCTCTGTGCGTAAGGGTCAAGGCCGGAAAACCATACTGGATGCCCGTGATCTTCGGGCCCTTAGACAGCACTGCATCACATACAGGAATGCTACTGTAATGGAAATCACAACATGGGCTCAGGAATACTTCCAGAAAACATTGTCGGTGAACACAATCCACCGTGCCATTCGCCGTTGCCGGCTAAAACTCTATAGGTCAAAAAAGAAGCCATATCTAAACATGATCCAGAAGCGCAGGCGTTTTCTCTGGGCCAAGGCTCATTTAAAATGGACTGTGGCAAAGTGGAAAACTGTTCTGTGGTCAGACGAATCAAAATTTGAAGTTCTTTTTGGAAAACTGGGACGCCATGTCATCCGGACTAAAGAGGACAAGGACAACCCAAGTTGTTATCAGCGCTCAGTTCAGAAGCCTGCATCTCTGATGGTATGGGGTTGCATGAGTGCGTGTGGCATGGGCAGCTTACACATCTGGAAAGGCACCATCAATGCTGAAAGGTATCTAGAACAACGTATGCTCCCATCCAGACGTCGTCTCTTTCAGGGAAGACCTTGCATTTTCCAACATGACAATGCCAGACCACATACTGCATCAATTACAACATCATGGCTGCGTAGAAGAAGGATCCGGGTACTGAAATGACCAGCCTGCAGTCCAGATCTTTCACCCATAGAAAACATTTGGCGCATCATAAAGAGGAAGATGCGACAAAGAAGACCTAAGACAGTTGAGCAACTAGAAGCCTGTATTAGACAAGAATGGGACAACATTCCTATTCCTAAACTTGAGCAACTTGTCTCCTCAGTCCCCAGACGTTTGCAGACTGTTATAAAAAGAAGAGGGGATGCCACACTGTGGTAAACATGGCCTTGTACCAACTTTTTTGAGATGTGTTGATGCCATGAAATTTAAAATCAACTTATTTTTCCCTTAAAATGATACATTTTCTCAGTTTAAACATTTGATGTCATCTATGTTGTATTCTGAATAAAATATTGAAATTTGAAACTTCCACATCATTGCATTCTGTTTTTATTCACAATTTGTACAGTGTCCCAACTTTTTTGGAATCGGGTTTGTATTTTGGTAACACTTTATTTCGATGGTCCACTTTAGAAATTCTACTAACTATAAGTAACTTGGCAACTACATGTTAACTAACTCTCATTAGAGTATTAGTAGACTGTCTGCTTAATATCTGCTAACACTTTATTCTGATGCTCCTCAACAGACATTCTGTTGACTATAAGTAACTATGCAAATACATGTCAACTTATTCTACTAACCCTAACCTAACGGTCTACTAATACTCTAATGAGAGTTAGTTGACATGTAATTGCAAAATTACTTGTAGTTAGTAGAATGTCTAAAGTGGACCATCAAATTAAAAGTGTAACCATATTTTTTTGAGTGTCATAACATCAGGGAGAGTAAATGAAAATTTTCCTTTTTCCTTTAACTTTGAACATTCTATTTAATTATCTGATAAGAATTATATGATGTAATCTTCTTGGTCGGAGAGAGCTAAAAAAAAAAAGGTGTTCCAAATTTGTTTAAAAGTCCCTTATTTTAAAGGCAATATTTGACTGGTATTCAAAGCTTACAATGATCAGAGATTTCTCAAATGATCATGTTTAGGTGATTCTCCAATAATCACGACAACTCTACCATCAAGAACCTATGCGATGAAATCACAGTTGAAGTTTAAAAATGCTATTTTTTATTTCAAAGAGTCACAGTTCAGCCAAAACAAGCTATTTGCAAACTATCAACAAACCCACTTTTTCCTTACAGAAACACATTACACTACCCTCTACTAACGGAAGACGTTCTCTTAAGAAAAAACTCACTTTATCCTTGTCTTCTGGTTCATTAAATACAAACAATCCAAGTGCGATGATCCAGCTCAACTGTCAGAGCAGGAAGTGAATGAGTTTTGCTTTATAATGACTGACTTTTATGGTAGAAATGCACTGGAAATGGGATGGATGGCTCAGATGACCATATGGCGAAGTTTGCAGTTTAAATCCTTCTCCTTTTCAAGCATTTCACTGCTGTGCTTTTTAAATGCCTCAAACGCCTAAAAATATGAGATGTAAAAACATTGAGATGCCATTGAGACCACAATGGCCAATTTTACATACAGGTTTTTTTTAACAGACCTTTTTCAACTCATTGCAGGTGTCCTCTGCCCTCTCTAAGGCATCCTGTAGTTCCTTCACCCTTAACTCGCTCTTCACGGCTGCTGCTTCCTTTTCAAACCTGATTAAAAAAACATTAGAAAGACAAACTGAGCCAATAATGCATTATTTTATGGACAAGGATCATTTCATTTGCGAATGCAAACGACTAGTTCACCAAATTTACTCTTAAAAAAAAAAGCAAAAAAAAAAGCAAAGTTTTAAAAGTTAAGCTTAATTTAATTTGAGCAAAAACGTGTTCTGTCTGAACAGCCTCTTATTCATTGCCTACTTCGGAGTGTCTATTTACACTAAGAGCAAATAGCCCACCTTGTTGGCAAATGCTATTTACACTAACTCCGCCCACTGACGTCTGGTTGGGCCAGACAAAATTACGGAAGACACTGGCTTGTTTACAGTAGCAATGGTGTTAGGGGTAAGGCGAGTGGCATTAAGTTTTGACGCAAATCGATCTGAGGTTCGAATCCGCCTTTTGCTGAACTCGCTCTACTCCCTTTTCCTATCACATCTCAGATAGGAAAGGCATTTATTTTCAATAAAAATGAAGAAAATATTTGAAAAGTGGAAATAAAGTGTCTAATGTGTGTTTAATAATAAAGTGTTTATTGGTTAGTGTTAGGGGTAGGTGTAGGGAGGGATTTATTGTTCCAATAAGGCCACATCCATTTAATAATTTTAATAAATATAATAATTTACACTATGTTATTACTGCATACCGTTTAATGTACAACAACACTGAGGTGCAGATAGTATCTGCCACTATTTATAAGCAGTGGCGGCGTTTCACAAAAACCTAGGGTATGGCATGAGTCCTTCTGGCCATACAACAACGACATTCCCAAATAATCACATTATATCTAAACAAAATGTGGACAAAAATCCACTAAAAGAACTTAACAACAGACTTAACAACAATACAAAATCAACGCAAATACTGAAACAGCCCTAAGCCTTCAATGTGTCCTAACCAAACACGACACGTGAGAAAAATGATCTTTTCCATGTTAATCAGAGTTTTTTGTACTAACCAGCCGCAACGTCGATTCACGACGATTCTATTTTAAAGTTTTTATTTCTGTCCTGTTGTGGCTGGAACAACAGAGTGCAGATTATGTGCTTGCTTTAATGTAAAAAGAATTTAAAGTGAGTTTGAATATCATTTTTCGTGATCTTTATATAGCCTTACTGAAAGCAACAATGGATAATTCACCTCAGATCTTGAAAATAAATTAAAGGAAACAACTGTTCAAACTGTCAACTCAAGGTGAACAAACAAGTGATAATACTATGATAATAAAATTGTTTCAGTCACTCGGTATGTCTTTTTAATCATGCTAAAATGGTGTAAGACTTAGGAATTCGATATTGTACTTATCCATTTCGTTGTGAATGCAGTCAGTGCACTTGCAGAAAGAGCCCACCCACACGCTCTTCTGATTGGCTGTGAATTTTGATTGATTGATCTCGGGTCGAGTCTGGGTTGCCGCTAAAAACCTTGTCGCATCGCGTCTGGTTAGGACACGGCGTTTAAATTTGCTTTTCAAAGCTGCAACAGAACTAACGAGCAGCATCATGAGCTGTTTATTTCCCCTGCTTACGTCCCCTGACGGACGACCATCGGCTTTGTGTGTCCTGGCCTTAAAAGTCCATTGATTAAACATAAAAACCTTACAGAGAGATTAAATATGTGTTTTGAGATTCATACCTGTTCTCTGCATCTAATCTGCTCTTCTCAGCTTCTTGCCTTTTTCTCTCCAGCTCCTGAATTTCTGCTTGCTTGTCCTGTAACATATTGCAATGAAATCATTACGTCTCAATCTGAAAATATACAGTAAAATAACTAATGATTCATGTCAAATCTGAACATTTGTTTCATTGCTTACCAGAATAACTTTCCCCCGCTGCACAGAGAGATCAATTAGCTCATCCTTTTCCTTCATGAGTTTCTCCAGTCTCTCCTGAGTGTCTGTCTCTCTCATTGATTCTTTTTCCTTTGTTTGTCTTAGTTTGAGATCCAACTCTGTCAGAAAGTAATGTGTGAGGTGTCTATCAGTGCCAGTAACAGCTAGTCGACAACACAAATTAAGAGACATTTTTTCAAGCTCAGGATTTGCCCACATCTAAAGTGCTTCTCAACTGATTTTGTTTAAGGACATTTTACAATTAACATCATGTGGCGACCCAACACAGTATCAAAAATGTCTTTAAAATCAAACACTGAAATTAAAGAAAGCTGAGAGCAGCAATTATCAGGGTTCAAGCGCTTTAAGGCCTTTAAGCACATACGTAAAAAGGTATTATGTTTTATTTAGCAAGCCTGTAACCACCTAGATCATAGATGGAAAAGACCATTTACAGCCAAAACAGGCAATTTACTTTAGATTTCTTTCTAAATTTCTCACAAGCCTCTAGGGCCGCAAGTCAAACAGAACCAGCGAGTTTGGCCTCCACTAACCTTGTTTGACAGTCGCTCGAACTTCACTGACCGACAGCGGCTGTGTTTTTTAGATACGCCAATGTCTTCATAGACAATCGTGGCACCTTGGACAAAGACACCACATGCCAGTTTTCAAGTCAATCGGACTGACTGTTGTGTAGCTATAGCCGTTTTCGTGTTTTTTATTTTATTTTATAGGGCCACCAAGTGGCTAGTCGCCTCTTCCTTTTTCACACGATCACAGAACGAGCCCATACATACAGTAGGTGTACTGAGGTGAACCTAGGACTAGTTTGCAAAAGTAGGTTTTTTGGAAAATCGTTTTGTTTGTCTTGAGCCAAGGATTCCAACGATATAAGACACTTGAGCTTGCGACAAACAGTTTAGGAGTTAAGAGCCATTTGCGTTCTTTTGATCGTTGTGGCGCCACCATCAGTCCGATCGGGGCGAGCCTTGGTGATGTTGTAGATGGGTGGGTATTACTATCCCTCACAATTACAAATCTCTACGACTTATGGTTTGGTCTGCCCGATCACTTTTAGGGGAGAGTGCTGATCCTTGGAAATTCTAACAACTACAATAGGATTATAGTGCTACGGGCATGAACCCCTAATTAATTAGTTAATTAATTTCTCTTTAATAAGAAGTTGATAAGCCTAATTATTTTGCTAAACTAGCTATGCATGATTTCGTTAGTTGCATTTTAATATTTGCACTTTTTGTAATTTTTCCCACAATCCTATCAGAAGAGACCTGCAGCCTGTTTTTGGGTTGTGACCCACCAGTTGAGAACCACCATTTTAAATATCATTTGACTTGTTGAATTGTGATTCTTATTACTAGAATAGATTGTTTTGGTAAAATCCTGAATGCGTACCTGCACACATCTCCACAGCATTCTTCAGCTGTTTCTGTGTGTCGCTTAGTTCGTTCTTCAGAGACGCCTCTTTGATCTGATGGAGGTTGATCAGTTCTTTCAGTTTAATCTGGAAACCTGTTGTTTTCTCCCTGTTGGGATAATAAAAATGATGTACTTTTTGTCCTTGTTTCACTGAATGATATAAAGTAATAGTCCACTTTTTCAGTGGGCTTAGTTCTGGAAGTATTTTTCCCATTCATTTCTCCATATTCATTTTTAAAAAGAATCAATAAATTGTACTAAGCATGAGTATAAGAAAATTGTATTAAAAAAAAAATAAAAAAAAGACAATGAATCTCTCTTCAGGATTATGAATATCTATGTAAGTGAAGTTTTTATGAATATCTATGTTAGTGCAGTTTTACCAGGATTTTTTTTTAAGAGGTCCTATTATGCTTTTTTACATTTTCAACTTTCTTTAGTGTGTATTGTTGCTGTTTGAGCATGAAAAATGCAAAGTTTCAAAGTCACTCCAAAGAAAGTTATTCTCTATATCAGTGCGCACTGTTTCTGAACTTCTGAAACGCCTCTGTTGTAGTCTTGAGTTTTCTTCCTGGGAACGAACACCAAAGTCCCTTTAAGACAAGTCATTTCACTTGGCAGCCATCTTTGAAACGCCTCTCGGGCATGCAAGTGCAGCTCCTGTCTCTTTGAATAGGGAAACATCAAATTCTCCAAAACTGTTCGCCAAGCCTACGATTAAATTTCATATTTGAAATCACCAATGAAATCTGACAACTGTCTTATAAAAGTTGTTTCTAAACGCTTGAATCACGACAAAGAAAAACTGTGTTTTTCAGCCTGGTCAAAGCTAATGTGCATGCGCAGTCCTAAACGCACGTCTCAGAACACTGCCTGTTTCTATAGCAACCGGAGCTTCTAACAGCAGCTGTGGTGACAAGATGACTTTACTAATCAACGATTGGCTCTTTCATTTAGAAGGCGGGGCTTATTCGCCATATTGGGCATTACACTTTCTCCCATTCAAAAGTAATCGGAGTGCATCGTCTTCCTATATATAAAGTCTTTGATGAACATGTCACAATATTCCTCATTTAAATAATTCCCGCCAAATGCATATGCAGAAAAAGGAGCGATGCTTGGTTGAGTTGAGTTAGTAGTGTGTTGAAACTCGCGGTTATGGCAAAGGGCGTGACATTTCCGAAACACGCTCGAAGCGGCTGACCAATCACAACACACTGATCAAGCTGACCAATCAGAGCACACTGTGCTTTTCGGAAGGAGAGCGTTACTGTTAGACTGGGAGGAGAGGAGCTGCAATAATGTAAAATATGTGAAAAATAATGTTTTTTGAACATTCAAGCATAGACCTAGATCCCAAAAATAAAATTAAGTCTTTGTGAAAGGGCACAATATCGCCTCTTTATAGTTATCAATGAAGTTATCATTAAAAATCTATTTGTATTTGTTTTTCTATGGAGAAAATGACCAATGAGGTTTTTACTTCCAGAACAGATTGGAACTGAGAACCATTTCTTACTGATACTCCGTTTCTAGTATCTTATGTTGCTCTGCCAAATCCTTAAGCTCTTGGGTCAGTTTGAGGATTGTCTCCTCTTTTTCTTGCACTTCCTCGCTGAAAAGCGTTTCATTTTCCTTTCTGAGTCTCTCATTCTCTTTCTCCAGCTTCGCATTCTGGCTTTTGAACTCGTTCTTGAAGTTGATCAGCTCTCTGTGGTTGGAGGCCAGGTGCATGAATCTCTGCTCCAGCAGAGCGGATTTCTTCCTCTCGTTCTCCAGCTCCACCTGCACATTGGCTCTCAGGTTCTCCAGCTCTGTGTTGATCTTCTCCAGAGCCTGACAGCGCAGAAGCATCTCGTCTGCTCTCTGTTTCAGGATGCAGATGAGAGTCGACTGCTCGTCGATTCTTGAACGCAGCACTTCTGCCTCTGTCCTCTCTTCCTGGGAGAGACTTCGGAGTTTTTCCAGGGCTTGGTGCACATCGTCCATATCCTTATAGGAAAGATTAAAGATCCAGGGTTAAACCTATGCTAATACAATTTAATTTCAGTTATCATTATATTCAACAACGCAAGATAATTCTGCTTAATTGCAGTGGTCTAAGAAGCAAGTTAGAGACTTGCGTCAGATGCATGAGATTGCACAATTGGCTTTATATGGGTTTTTTAAAGCCTGATAATGACATTTAGAGAAAAAGTTTGTCAATGACTGATGTAATGCCAATATAATCCAATTAATTAGTTATAGCACATGCAATGTGCACAAAATTGCTGAGTTTAATTCAAATAAAAAAACACTTTAATACTCAAAATTCATTCAAAAATATTTAAAAAAAATTTTTTTGAAAATATTTTAATATTTGTGCACTGACAAAGCTGTTGGCAGAATGACTCAAAATGGCAAATATTAGCCTGGATAATTTATCGGTCGATCACTGGCTCTTATAATTTAAAGAAAAATCAAAATTGCTTTCATTTTCAGTGCCAATGTAATGAACTGAAAAGCCAAAGAAGTAGAAACAGTACTAGAAACAGCAAAGGTAAAATAAATAAATAAACACATGCTAGTTGTCATAAGGGTTTTAAAAGTCTAATAAAGTTTTTCTAGAAGTGTTTTTATGCTGCTTTCAAAAGCCTTAACCCTCTGGAGTATGAGCTGTTTTAGGGCCCTTTAGAAGTTTTGACATGCTCTGACATTTGTGCTTTTTTCAGTTGCTTATAAACACATTAATGGCAAAAGTGTAATACACTGTATTCAGCACAAACTGGGCTACTATAATATGTGAGCAACATGTATGTACATGCTTGTATTTTTGAGAGAATAATGTGTATGCGTGGTTTTTGAAAAAAATATTTTTTTTGTTTTAAAATGAAAACACTCAAAACACACAATAGATATGTGTCCACAAGACTTTAGACTAATGGGTGATGTTGCCTAGAGTTTTTGCTTCAAACTGATGTGAAAATCATTGTGCCTACTTATTCCTACAACACAATATATTGATTTAAATTTTGTAAGACACTTTTTCTTTACAAAGGCCGTATGCGAAGAGGCATGAATGATCATGAATAATGCTGTGAGTCACACCTGAGAACAAAAGAACCCATAATGAGCCGCATAATGAATGAGCCTCAGGTATGTGACTGAGAGCTAAGCAACAGGACAAAGGAAATATATTTTGTTGTAGTTTATTTAGAATGTAGTCAACAAAGGCACATTACAAAGGCCTATTATATTTTAAATTATCAAAAGATTTGACTACACTGCAAAAAATGCTCTTCTTATTTAGTATTTTTTCTTGTTTCCAGTCCAAATATCTAAAAATTCTTAAATCAAGATTCATTTACTAGATAAGTAAAATTTTCTATGGGCTAAGAAAAATAATCTTATTTCTATTTGGGACAGACACAAGAAACAAGATTTCAATCAGAAACAAGATTATTTTTCTTCCCCATTGGCAGATCATTTTGCATGTTTTAAGCAAAAACTCACTTCATTTTGATTTTACTTTCAACAAAACAAGAAAAAATATCTTATGTCATTTTACTTATCTAGTAAATGCATCTTGATTTAAGAATTTGTAGATATTTAGACTAGAAACAAGACAAAAATACTAAGAAGAGCATTTTTGGCAGTGTACTATTTTTTTTTTTTAAAATAAGTCTCATGCTAAAAAAACAGTAATATTGTGACACTGAACACAATTCAGTATTTAGTAAATACAAATAATTGAATAATTGGTAATGATGAATGTTATAAGTAAAATATTTGGGATTTAAATGCAATGCAATTATGATTTCAAAAAGTATAGGGTGAATTCAGGTTGATTGGGACACTTTTTCCCCAGTCATTTCAATGGCAAACATTTTCTGAATCATTTGATTTTGTAAACTATCCGATACACACAATACACACAATTATAATTTTTTTTGTGAATCCTACAACAGAAACTTCAGTGTCATATTATTATTATATTTTTATAATAGCTCTTAAGTAAACAAACTGATGGGCATGTAATGTACCAAACATTTTAATAATTTGAAGACTAGTCCTGTCAATATAGTATTTTATTCTATTAATAGACTTTATTAAGGGAAATACAGTGGTGGTCAGAATTATTGGCACCCCTGGTAAATATGATCAAATATGGCTTTAAAAAATAAATCTGCATTGTTTATCCTTTTGAACTTTTATTCAAAAAATTCACAAAAATCTAACCTTTTATTGAAGTAAAAGAATTGAAAGTGGGGGGTAAATCACATTATGAAATAAATGCTTTTCTCCAAAACACGTTGGCCACAATTATTGGCACCCCTAGAATTTTTTATGAGTAAAATATCTCTGAAGTATATTCCCATTAATATTTAATTTTTTTAGCACACCAGGGTGACTAGTAACATGAAATTGTCCAGCTATGATGTCTTGTTCCACAGGAGTATAAATATGAGGAAACACAAAGGGCAAATTCCCTTAATCATTCATCACAATGAGTAAAGCCAAAGAATATAGTTCTGATGTGCAGCAAAAGATTGTTGAGCTTCACAAAATAGAAAGTGGCTGTAAGAAAATAGCTAAAGCATTGAAAATGCCCATTTCCACCATCAGGGCAATAATTAAGAAGTTCCAATCAACTAAAGATGTTACGAAAAAGAGGACGTGTGTCTATATTGTCTTAATGCACGGCAAGGAGGAGAGTTTGAGTGGCCAAAGACTTTCCAAGGATCACAGATGGAGAATCGCAGAGATTAGTTGAGTCTTGGGGTCAGAAAGCCTAAAAAAAAATCACCTCATGTTGTTTGGGAGGGATTCAAGAAAAATCCTTCTTGCTCATCCAGAAACAAACTCCAGCATATTCAGTTGTCAGACACGACTGGAAATTCAAAAGGGACCTGGTTCTATGATCAGATGAAACTATAAAAAGAGCTTTTGGCAGCAAATCCACCAGATGGGTTTGGTGCAAACAGGGATAAAAAGTACCCCATGCCCACGGTTAAAAATACCGCTGGATTTTTTTGCTGGAGGTCCTGGACATCTTGTTCAGATACATGGTATAATGGATTCTAGCAAATACCAACAGATAAAAAAATCAAAACCTGACGGCCTCTGCTAGAAATCTTATAATGGGCCGTGGTTGGATCTTCCATCAGGACAATGATCCAAAACAAACATCAAAATCAACACACAAATGTGTCACTGAACACAAAATGAAGCTTCTGCCATGACCATCCCAGTCCCCTGACCTGAACCCTATAGAAAATGAGTGGGGTGAACTGAAGAGAAGAGAAGAGCTGGGAATCTGAAGGATCTGGAGAGATTCTGTATGGAGGAATGGTCTCTGATCTCTTGTCAGGTGTTCTCCAAACTCATCAGACGTTATAGAAGAAGACTCAGAGCTGTTGTACTCAGAGAATAATTGTGGCCAACGTGTTTTGGAGAAAAGCATTTATTTCATAATGTGATTTACCCCCCACTTTCAATTCTTTTACTTCAATGAAAGTTTAGATTTTTGTGAATTTTTTGAATAAAAGATAAAAAGGATAAACAATGCAGATTTATTTTTTACAGCCATATTTGATCATATTTACCAGGGGTGCCAATAATTCTGACCACCACTGTACATTTTTTAAAAAGCATGGATGTGTATTGGCCCACACAAGCCTTGTTCAGGGTGTCAAACAATAAGGAAACAGGAAGTACTATGTGTGTATATATATATATATATATATATTTATATATGTGAAAGAAATATGTATGTGAAGAGAGTTCTGTGTGTGTGTGTGTGTTTGTATTTGTGTGTGTGTGCATGCACTTATTGTATAATAACAGATTTACTAGAGTACAATCAGCTCTGGCAAAAGGGGAAATGATGCTTTGGATCCACCTTTCTGCCACTCCAGCAGGAAATGGGACTGGACCATTTCAGTCACTCACGTTCAAATGTTCACATGCTATAGTTTTGATGATTTATTTGTTTATAGCATTGTTATCGATACAGTTGTGTGCTCATTTAAAAACTATGTGTATTATTCTGGGGTTTGTCTTTGTTTAGCTTTCATTACTGAATGCTGCTTTCAGGTCTATTTCCTGTTTGTATGTTCCTTGTTTGTGACAGTTTTTGCTTTTTGTTTTATGTAATTTTTTGATTTAGTAATTGTTCATCAGGGACCTATTTTATAAGAGATATTTTTATTTTTGATATCCACTGTTACTATTATTTTTAATAGGAAAAATAAAATTCCCTCCTTTCTTGTGACCTGCATTGATGGTTTGAATCAATTTGCAAAATTATTCACCGTTTCGAAACGCGACACGCTGGTGACCCCTGCTGGTCATAACGTGTAAATGCATCGCAAACTCAAACATGCATGAAAACATTTTACAAACCAATGTTTTATTGAAAGTGTAATCTATTAAATGCAATCAACAAATAAGCTAATACCATTAAATATGAAGTGTCCGTATAATGTGTTATTTTATTAAATTGTTGTTATTAAATTGTTCTTGCTCTTTTGAGAGCTTCAGGCCAATAAGAGATTATTAACCGCAATTCTTCATTTAAATTATACAAATGTGTCAACAAAAATGTCTACAAATGTATAAAATCGATCAGAGATCAGGCAAAAAACAGACACTGACACTGGCTGTTTCATTGGTTAAAGCCACAATATGTAATTTTTCGCTCGCCGAAAAAAATTGAGGTTACACAATATGTAATTTTTTGCTATGAGACACTTGTTGCACACTGCAGTAAGCTAGATCGATTTTAGGCATGGTAAAACACTCGCAGTAAACCAAGAAAACGAGATTTAAACAATAAGACTAACTGTGTTGAGCTATATAACAATGACTAGTTTTCTGTGGATGAATGTATCCAAACAGTTGCTCACCTGTCTAATAATATATTAAAGTGTCTTTGGTGTTTCCATGGTTTCTACAAAAATCGAGGGTAACGCAGGTATGATGTCATTGATAGGCGACGCACGGACATGGCCCGTGTCCTGGTTAAAATTGCTTATTTCTCTGGATTTAAACATTCTTGGAAACATTTGGGATAATGTAAGTACACAAGTCAACAAAATACATAACATTATTCTAGTGGTTTTTGGATATTTTAATCCAAAAATCTTACATATTGTGCCTTTAATTGCCTCTAGCGGCGAACCATTGAAATTTCGAAACAGTTATAACGTCACGAAGCCTCGTTTACTGAAATCACGTGACTCTGGCAGTTTGATACGCGCTCCGAATCACTAGTTCGAAACAAAAGATTCAAAACGGTTTTGAAGCTTCACGAAGCAAAGCGCCCATCACTAGTGAGTTTATCACCTGGTTTTATTGAACACGATAAAGTCACATGGCAAGCAAGAGTCAATATATTATGAGAGTAGATTTTAAATGAAAGGTTGATCTGTTTTTTTTTAGAACTAGGGTAACGTTAGTTGTTATTGGGGCAAGTTGTCACGTGTTTTAAATATAAAAATATTATGTTACAGTGTATTAACTGTAATATTTCTTGGCCAAATCAATAGTTTGGTATTTTTGTAAGTTACACTACATTTTTGCTTGCATTATGCTATTTAATGCAATTTCCTTTTGTGACGCCACTAAGGCATTTTATCACAAAAGGTCAATGTGTTTTATATGAACTGGAATGTTGTATGATATCTCTGTAAATCTTCCAAGTTTTCAAGGTGTGTGTCACTGAAATTAAATCGAGGGGAAAAACATAAACCCATGAAAAATATTCATTGGGGTAAAAATGTGACAACTAGCCCCGGTATGTTTTCCCTGGTTTTTAAGCTCACAAACTGCAAGTTGAGTATGACGTCTCAGATATTATGAAACAAAACCTTAAATTCAAGTAATAGTCATACATAAAAAATGACGTAAAATCTAAGTTACAAAATACGACATCGGCCAGAAATGAAATGCACCACCAGTTGATTTGTTATTGCTTGAGGGAATTATGCTTCAAATTACGATTTTATCACAAATGCAAAATCAAAACAGTCGCTAATTGATCATGACAGTCGGAGATCATGCGTGTCAGTTGCTGAAATGGGCGTAAACAGTTTTGTATGAACGTCACGCGCTCTCAAACGTACCTGTTTAGTGTCTTTGATCATCGTTTTGAGGTCTATTTGGATTTTCCGAGGAGATGACATGTTGAATCTTTCAAGGCTGTGTGTTGCAGAAAAAAAAAAATCAGGTTTCTTCACAAAGGCGTCTCAACCGCAATGAGCCGCAGTGATCCGATCCGACGGTTTGTGGCTATACAAAGTTTTGCCGGTTGCCCCTAGCAACAGCGAATTCTGTCGCAGTTATTTTATTTCGCGTGTTTTTCTTCTCCGATAACCTAAAATTGAGAATGTAATTCAGTATTTAAAAATTCGACCAATATGTATGACGCACTGTTGATCCAGATAATGTCTATTTTGTGTTTTCCCCCTCAGGCTAGGCTGAAAATGCAGGTGTAGTGCTCGAGTGTTACCACTAGATGTCGCCATGACTCCTCTTTAAAGTGTGTAAAGATGCTGGTTCGATTGGAAAGCCACAAATTGCACTTAGATTATACACTTTTGCTTTAGGTTAATAAGAAGGGTAAATAATAAAGATTTGTTTTTTAAGAACGTTTTTGATTAGCATTAAGTTATGCCCTTCAGATGTAGCTGAAAATAGTACATCTTAAACTAGCTTAAACTAGTTTGCTGGATCTAGTTGGGCTCCCAGGCTTTTGGATGGTTTTAGAGTGGTTTCGAGCACCATTTAGCTGGTCAGACTGAGAGGCCAGCTAAGCTCTTCAACCCATCTTAGGCTAGTTTACAAAAAAAGTGAGAATCACATTAAAAGTTTTGCACATAAAATACCCACTTTAATACACCAAATCTTTATGCAGCTACTTGGCGCAAAAGAATCACTTATTAGCCAAGCATGAGACTTTGACTGAGTGACTCCCTATAGAAACCTGCTGACCTTAAGTAACACATTTAAAACAGTGCTCTGCATTATTTTAGTCTTGCCTACAATGCTGAAATGACCTACTAAACCTGTTGAAAAATTTAACTTGTGCTCAGTCTTGAGAACCACAGACAGTTGTGGGTTATGCGTTATTTTAATTAATAATAATTTAAAATAATATGCCTCATTTTAGCTATTTTACTATTAAGCATACTGTGGATTCCCAACAGACTCTACAAACACCACAGTCCCGTTGTCATTATTGATTTAGCCTGTTGCACTAATACATATTAGAAGCACAAATTAAAGCAAAGTTAACTTGTTCCTATTATGAAAGCTAAATTAATTTGTTTAAAGAAGTGGTAGACCATATGTCTTTTTTTTCCTTCTTTTTTTTAATGTCTGTTGCCAATGGTGGTTGATGCCTGTTATCCCTTCTGGAGAATCCAGGTTAAGATGGCTGTCTTTTGTAACATAGTTTTCTAACTGGTTTAAGCAAGTCATTAACTGGTGCAAGCTGGTCATTAGATGGCTGATCACCAGTTTAATTACTCACCCTCATGTCGTTCCAAACCCGTAAGACTTTGTTCATCTTCTGAACACAAATGAAGATCTTTTTAATGAAATCTGAGAATTTTCTGTCCCTCCATTGACGGCTACACAACTACCACTTTCAAGCCCCAGAAAGATAGTAAAGACATCATTAAAGTAATCCATGTGACTCCAGTGGTTTAACCTCGATTTGATGAAGCAACGCAAGTGCTTTGTTTGGGGGGAAAAAACATGAAAAAAACATAAACTGATATTTTTTCTTCCCCCTCAAGTAATATCTCTGAAAATCTTCCAAGTCTTCACCGAAATTGATTAGAGGGGGAAAACGTAAACCCATGAAAAATATTCACTGGGGTAAAAATGTGACAACTAGCCATGGTATGTTTTCCCTATACCAGGGAGTTTTTAAGCTCACAAACTACAAGTTGAGTATGATGTCTCCGATATTATGAAACAAAACCTTAAATTCAAGTAATAGCCATAAATAATAATAAAAAAATGTTGTAAAATCTAAGTTTAAAGTACGACATCGGTCAGTAATGAAATGCACCACCAGTTGTGCATTAATGACTCAAGTGGTTTAACCTCAATTTTATGACTCAAGTGCTTTGTTTAGGCAAAAAAAAAAAAAACAACAACATAATTTACCACTTCATTTACAAAATATTAATCTCCAACAGGCATTCAAGACAGCATGTGTCATGGTGCTCTCGTGAATGCGAGATTAATATTTTGTAAATTATGTTTTTTTGGGCAAAAAATCACTTCATAAAATTTAGGTTAAACCACTGGAGTCACATGGATTACTTTAATGATGGCTTTACTATCTTTCTGGGGCTTGAAAGTGGTAGTTGTGTAGCTGTCAATGGAGGGACAGAAATCTCTCAGATTTCATCAAAAACATCTTCATTTGTGTTCAGAAGATGAATTTACGAGTTTGGAATGACATGAGGGTGAGTAATTAATGACACAATTTTAATTTTGGGGTGAACTAACCCTTTAAACTATAAGAAAATTAGAACTGAAATAATTCAGTGTTCATTTGCGTTCAGAAGATGAACAAAAGTCTTACGGGTTTGGGTAATTAATGACAGAATTTAAATTTTGGGGTGGATTAACCCTTTAAAATGACTTAAATGTGAAGTAAAATTGCCAACAGTTACAGACTGCAGTGCATCTGACACAGTTATCTGATAATCTCAAAATATATATTAGTATCTCCCAGTTTCGCAGACCAGGTTTAAGCCTAGTCCCAGACAAAATGCATGTTTGAGCTGTTTTAACTGAAAGCAACTTGCACGGACATATATTAAGATATTGTTTTGTCTCAAGATGCACACCAGTAAAGTTTTTTTCTAAGGCACGTTTATAAAAGCTATTTAAATGCCCTAATTGAACTAAGGCCTAATCCTGGCTTAATCTAAACCCTGTCTGTGAAACCAGGCCTATATATCACAAACATATTAGTCTATCACACTTGGTAATAAGATTAAACATTTTCTTAACCTACCATTCCTTTTGTTGCAGAATCAGGGGACATGCAAAGCAGCAACATAACGTTTAAATAATTAATATTTAATTAATTATTATTATCAGAACAGCAATAATACGAGTGATTTGTAAATATTTCTCATACTGTGACTGTTTCGCAATCCACACATTATGCAGGCTCGTCAATGAGCTCAACAGGTTCCTGGGAGCCAGTGAAGGATTTGATCCTGTGGGTCGAGCTGAGGGGGAGCGAGCGTCATCAGCACGCCCTTTTTCATCAGCCCGGGACAAGTGAGTAAGAGCCACTTCACTGCATCTCAGTTCCAAGAGCTCCATCTGTCCGGCTTCATGAGGGGCTGGACACACCAGCCGGGACCGTGCGTCACAATGCACCTACAACTGCTCCTCATTATAACTTTATGTGCTCTTTATTGCGATTGCCAAGGTACGTTGCAACTTTTATTAACTTGTTTCGTATCATATTTGTTTTAGATATGGTCCGTATCATTTTTAACAATAGACATAACGGGCAAGTTACTCCGCATAATATATCACAAGTGTTGTGGTTTAATAAGTGAGGAAAATTGGATTCTCATTGTCTGTTAGAAACTAAACAATCGCCTGTTTATTCGTGGGAATAACGGCATTATCTAACGGCATTGATATTTGTGCATACTAGAATGAACGGCTTTTCGCTCAAAACAAAGTTAGAATTGTTGAAAACTATCACTATGCGTGACAGAACACGTGTGTTTTCTTTTTTTAAAAAAATAGTTCTAAATGGAATTATCGCACAAAGCCTCCCTCAGACAGATTTGAGGTTCTCTTAGAACTTTTGCCTGGGCTTTGGCGTTGCTAGGTAACAGAGACGAGCATGTGACTTGAAGACAATCTCTAGCAGACCCCAAGCTGCTGGTACAAAGCAAATTCACACACGTTTCTAAAAGACTTAAACAGTCTGCTGTGGAGGGGACGTCGAGTTTGAGACGTGCATTTAGCTGCATTGCAGTTGGTTAATCAGTTGACAGCCCAACAGGTTCCTCTGGTGCAAAAGTGTGGTTGCATGGCTAGAGCTTCTCGAATTGTAATCTGCTTTCTTTTTGCCCAACCCTTAGTATGTAAGCTTCTTATGTGAATCAAGCAACTAATTACTCTGCAGCTGCCGCTCAAGATGACCATTGCTTGCTCATGGAACACTCTGTTGACCTAGTGAAAATTAGCTACGGATGACTTTATCGAGCTTAAATCACTGTAGATTCTCTGTGTTCATTTGCCAGCTTTGTTTATAGGGAGAATTAGGATGTTTACATTCAATAAAGTAGTGCTGCATTAAAACCAGATGATTCAATTACATTTATTGTGACCTCAAGGTGTCAAAATCACACAGTCTTTTGGGAATTCATACTATTATGTTTGCATCAGGCTTAAATTTGTGGCCGTAGCCTTGATTGATCTCCTTAGAAATGCGAGCCAGGAATGAGTTCCTGTAATCCAGCTTTATTCAGCATGTGTTTCGGAGGAAATGACCAAAAGGGTCTCGATGGAGGGGGACAGGTTACTTTCTCTAATCCGCTGAGCTTCACTTCCTGTTGGTTCCTCTCAGTTTCAGACCCGGGGGTCAAAGGTCTTAAAAAGGTAGTTGCTTATTACCTTGTTTAACGTGATGCATTTTATTTTAAACTTGGACTTCTTTAGAAAAGCCTTGAGTTGGCACAATTTAAACAGTTTTGACACCTGTGTTTATTAACCAACTTGTGAAATCGTCGCTGTATAAATTATTATTTACAGCCATGTGTTACTCATTGCCTGCAAATTTGATGATACTGGCGATTCATAACTTGTTTTTTCAAAAGCTACTATCATTAGTCACGTATTAGCCATCTTTGGATTGTAATGATTAATGGAACACGTTCACTCGGTGTCACATTCACCAGTGTCATCTCACAGTCTTTTTTTATTATGTGCAGCCATGGGTGCAGACAATACCATGAAGATCAGCGAACAATGATATCTCATTCAATAGGCTCAATCAGATGTGGATCAGTGAGGGGCCTCATGATCTGTAACAGGATTTCTATACACCAAATCAAGAGAGGAAACCATTTTGATGCTGGACAGAGGACCTTATCTGAACCTGGCTGTCAGCAAGCTTTAAAGTGCATAACTTTGGCAGAGAAACACTTTTGTGTTGGACTTCTTTTATAAAGTGTGACAGTAGTTTCCAGAAGTAAAAATCCCATTAAAGCAAAGGGTTAGGTTAGGTAGCTCAGCTCTTTTAAACTACTTATATATTCTATATATTTTTAATTATTTTGCAGTAAACGTCGTCACATATTTTATTTAGTTGCAGAATGTAAACTAAATTATCACCGGCAACTTATGTAAAGTTAAAGTTAGTACTCACGTAAAGCAATATATACATAGCAAATATTA
Organism: Coreius guichenoti; assembly: GCA_039654105.1. Classification (NCBI taxonomy): domain Eukaryota; kingdom Metazoa; phylum Chordata; class Actinopteri; order Cypriniformes; family Gobionidae; genus Coreius; species Coreius guichenoti. Next base: position 6,052,549 of record CM077172.1, on the reverse strand, counting down.
GCTGCGTGATTGTTTAAATCGTCGCAAAATGTAAACTGTATTATCACACAGGTCCATATTTACAGTTGGATGTATAAATATATCCAACTGTATCCACACACATACAGTATACTCACATAAAACGATATATACTATAGCAAATCTTGACTTAGTGATTGTTTATATTGTTGCAAAATGTAACTATATAAGCAATGCTCTATATATAAAGTTTTATATATAAGTATATCCAGCTTTATCTGCATACGTACCCTCATGTAAACTGGTAGATACTATATAGCAAATCCCAGCTGCGTGATTGTTTATATCGTTGCAAAATGTAAACTGTATTATCACACAGGTCTATATTTATAGTTGTATATATAAATATATCCAACTTTATCCACAAACATACAGTATACTCACATAAAACAATATATACTATAGCAAATCTAGACTTAGTGATTGTTTATATTGTCGCAAAGCTCTATATATAAAGTTGTACATATATATATAAGTATATCCAAATTTATTTGTATATGTACACTCATGTAAACCGGTATATACTATATAGCAAATCCCGGCTGCGTGATTGTTTATATTGTTGCAAAACTGTAAACTATATTATCGTACATGTCTGTATATACAGTTGATATATAAGTATATTACATTTTATCGGCACACAGTATACTCATGTAAACCGGTAGATACTAAATAGCAAATCTCGGCTGCGTGATTGTTTGTATTGTTGCAAATTGTAAACTATATTATCGTACATGTCTTTATATACAGTTGATATATAAGTATATTCAATTTTATCTGCACACCTAAAGTATACTCATGCAAACCGTTAGATACTATATAGCAAATCTCGGCTGTGTGATTGTTAATATTGTTGCAAAATGTAAACTATATTATCGCTGAGCTCATCTGCTAAATGTGACTAAGGCATGAGGACATTAAGATTTTACCAACATTAACATCAAAATTTTCTGTAAAGCAGCTTTGAAACAATTGTTAAAAAAGTGCTATGCAAATAAACTTGACTTGACTTAACGCTGTAAAAAATAAAAATGGAAAATGAACTGGTAATTTTCTGCCAGGACATTATCTAGTACTTTTTACAGGAATTTCTGTTAACCCTAAAACACAACACAATGCGTCATTCAAAATACATTCAAAATTCCAATGAAAAACAATACGGAAAATTCCTTCATATTTATACAGTAAATTGTGCACTATTTTTACTTTTTTTTTTTTTTTTTTTTGACTATCATATGTTTTATAGTTTATAACTTCATTTGCAATTATGCATGGGATAAGTAGATTTTCAAATACTTTTTTCTTTAAATTAAATGTACTGTTGTAATTAATCTCAGGGCTGGTTGGTTTGGTTCAAGGCTTAGAACGTTTTATTGAAGAATGTTTTGAAATCTTTATGAAGCAAATGAACGGAAAACTTACTTATTGATCGAAGGCTGCTTAAAAAGTGGGCAGTAACTGTTGCAAAACATAAAACAGTTTTAACAAAAGTCACATAAGCTGATTCTTCTTGTCTAAAGTAACTTAAAACATACTAAAAGTTTACAGCTATGGTTGTGAAAATGTGTCTGCTAAGTAGCACGGCTTTCAAATTGTCTTTGTTTATTGTTCTAGGAAGTCCCCTTGACACATGTCTGGTGATCATTTCAGCGTGTAGGTTATTATAGAAATGTGTGAACAAGCTAAACAAACAGTAATGACGTCTGCATTCTGAACATTGAGAAAATACCGCAGTCCCATTTTTCCTGTTCTGCACGTGCTCCTTAAACCTCACACATGCTTCTGGGCCTTTCCGGTTTAAGTCCTTGAGCAACAGGGCTGCTGTATTAGAAACAGGAACAGAAGTTAACACAGTTGGCACTAATGAAGACTTCTAATCCTCTCAGAGTAAACAGCACCCTCAGTGGCCGTATTAGTCACTGCCACAATGCCATCAGAAAGCTGAGAAGCCTGTGTGTTGGTGTTTGCGTTTGACGACATGAGAGTGTAAATCATTGTATCTTAAAAGAGATATAGTTCACCCAGAAATGAAGAGCCTGTGATCATTTACTCATCCTCATGTCATTCCAAACTTGTATGATTTTCTTTCTTCTGTAAACCCGAAAGAAGAGTCCAATTTTGTTCCAAAACAAGGCAAACTTGTGTGTGCTGCTGGGGTGTAAATTTGTAGCCACTGATGTTCATTAAAATAAAATAAAATAAATCACTGGTGCACACTGGTGCTCATGAGAGGTGAATATTAGATGAAACAAAAATTCCAAGCCACTCATGTGGTTAGGCATAAAAATCTTTTAATAAACTGGGCTAAATCATTAAAACATTAAAAGATTTGGCTTGACACAGCCTTCAGGATGTACATCCATTGTTCACACAAGCATTCTTTAAACTATTAACTATCAGTGGATCATCAAAATGGCTGGTTAACCAGTGGTAGTGGCTATAACCAGCCAACTCCTACAAAAACTTCCAATGCTTAAAAAAAAAAGAAAAGGAGAAAATAATATTAATGTTGTTTTGGACCCCAGTAACTTTCAAAACAGCTCATTTTGTGTTCCAACAAAGTAAATGATGATATGTTTTCATTTTTTTTCTTTACTACAATAGTTCACCCAAAAATCAAAAGTTAAAAATAAGCTAAAAATATGTTATTCATTAACGTTAGTTAATGCATTAAGAATTACGAGCTAAATGCTGTGGTATTTTAGTATCATTGAAATACTATTATATATATATATATATATATATGTATTGTTTTTATTAAGTTTAAGTTTTTAGTTTTAGATTATTTAGTTTGAGTTATTTTAGTACTTTAACTTCAACTAATGAGAAATGTTGCCTTGGCACCTACCTAAAATAAAATACGTTTTTAAAAATATTATGTTCATGTTTATTTCAAGTATGCTTTATGCTTTTAGTTTTAGTTAACTATAACAATAATAACCCTGCTAAATGCACAATACTTTTACAGCATCTATTAATCTAGGTTGTTTTATTAATTTACTAATGCATTTTAAACATTGAACAATCAATAGTATATTTATAGATTCAAATTAGATGAATAAATGTTGTTCATAGTTTACTGATTGCTTTATGCTATTTTTCTTTTACACTATGACATGTTTGCCTGTAGATTTTGGAACTAACACATTGGTTGGAATTACCACAGTTATCGGCCAGTACTGATTATTTCGAAATGTGCAAATAATTTGGATGATATTTCTATCTCACATATTGCTAATTCCTTAACGTTTCCAACGGGAGTCAGCGGTGCTGATCTGACTGCTTTAATAGGCTTCCCGACTCTATGTTTGCCTCCTTTCCACTTGCGGCCAATGCCAAGCTGCCTTTGCGTACCAGTAGGTCCTTTCTTTATGATTGCGAGCCAAAGTCAGTTGTAAAGCAATTGACTGCGTTCAGCGTCGTCCATTTCCATATGAAACGGGCTGCGGCACTCTGCTCCACGGTATGGCCGGCCAGCCTTGGCACTGGGCTCTGCCAGCCATTCCTGTGCATGCATTCACTCCAGCCGCCCCCCAAAACAAGGCGGCATTGATGAAAGAAGCAGCACCTCTCCCATGGCCCCCGCGGGACTGGAAAGAGATGTTTTGGGGGGCTAGTGGCTGGCAAGTGCCTTTAGTTTTTTTTTAAGGAAAGAGGGATAGCAGAATGGAGGAGGATGGGCTCCGGGGGCCTCTTTTCGGCTTTCTTTCTCGCAGGAAGCTCTACTGTATTCCCCCATTCTGCTATCCGTCTCCATTGGCCCTTTTGGCGTGCTGACACTTTCAGTTATGGGGCTGCAGCCCCGCCAGCCAGGCCATTGTGCCATTGTGGTCTCACAGTGGGGTCTAAGCCTTTGGGAGGCTTCATTCTAATGAAAATTCCTCCACCGCACTCTCTTTGTGGCCCGACGTTGGCGCGTCCTTGTTTTTCTCCTCAGATAGTTTTGGGGATTCTTGCCTGCTGAGGGTTTAAGTTGGCTAATTAGAAAAGACATGCCCAGAGAGGAGACGGGGATGGAGGGGGGCAAAAAAGGAAACAGCAAACGGAACAAAACAGGGTAAGCAAAGACATTAATGAAGGAAGGAAAAACAAGCTCAGACCCCATCAACAGGAGGACGGCATTTGCATAATACAAGCCGCTCTCCTCACAATGGCCGGCCGGGGACAATCGCATAACTGTTGTCATTCGTCCAATCTTAGTTAAGACGTCCAAATAAAACCCTTTTAAAGACACCCCAGGAAATTACGGGGCTAAATGCTTAGTTTTGTTGAGTGCAGGAATAGGATAGGCCTGCCGCTGTTCACTTTACCTGTCGGTTTTCCCAGTTGCTGATACTGTCAGGAAACGCTGGCTTTATTTACGATGGTGTCGGTGGATAGGTTTCGGCTCTTGGCAAAGGTTGTTAAAAGCTGTTTGGCTAATGTATAGCTGATTCATGTTGTTAAACTGTTTGTTTGAGAGAGAAAATCAGTGTTATTTTAGTATCTTTAATACACTATTATAGTTTTTTAGTATTTTGAATTAGTTTTTATTTTGTTTTCATTTTAATTTTACTTAAAGTTTTGTTTATTCATTTTGTTTTTGAATATGTCTATATAGTTTTTATTAATTTTTATTTCAGTTTTAGTTTGTTATTTTAGTACCTCAACTTAAACAGTGGCCCAAATTCTGTCATAATTACTCACCCTCATGTCATTCCAAAACTGTAAAACTTTTGTTCATCTTTGGAACACAAATGAAGATCTTTTTGATGAAATCTGAGAGATTTCTGTCCCTCCATTGACAGCTACACAACTACACAGCTACACAATCCATATGAATTGAGCGGTTTAGCCCAAATTTTATGAAGAGACTCAATCACTTTATAAGATGAACAGATTGAATTTAGGCTTTTATTCACATATAAACATTGATCAGCGAACATAAACAGAAACTCAACCAAAACTGCTAGACGTGTGAGAACAAACCTCATTGCTTCTCGCTGAAGCGCAAACTTGCTGCGTAACACGAGAACAAACCTCATTGTTTTTTGCTGAAGCTCAAACGTGCTGCGTAACACGAAAATGAACCTCATTGGTTCTTGTTGAAGCTCAAACGTGCTGCGTAACATGAGAATGAGCCTCATTGGTTCTTGTTGAAGCTCAAACGTGCTGCGTAACACGAAAATGAACCTCATTGGTTCTTACAGAAGCTCAAACGTGCTGTGTAACACGAGAATGAACCTCATTGGTTCTTGCTGAAGCTCAAACGTGCTGCGTAACACGAGAATGAACCTCATTGGTTCTTGCTGAAGCTCAAACGTGCTGCGTAACACGAAAATGAACCTCATTGGTTCTTGCTGAAGCTCAAACGTGCTGCGTAACACGAAAATGAACCTCATTGGTTCTTGCTGAAGCTCAAACGTGCTGCGTAACATGAGAATGAACCTCATTGGTTCTTGCTGAAGCTCAAACGTGCTGCGTAACACGAAAATGAACCTCATTGGTTCTTGATGAAGCTCAAACGTGCTGCGTAACACGAGAATGAACCTCATTGGTTCTTGCTGAAGCTCAAACGTGCTGCGTAACACGAGAATGAACCTCATTGGTTCTTGCTGAAGCTCAAACGTGCTGCGTAACACGAGAGTGAACCTTATTGGTTCTTGCGGAAGCTCAAACGTGCTGCGTAACACGAGAGTGAACTTCATTGGTTCTTGCGGAAGCTCAAACGTGCTGCGTAACACGAGAGTGAACCTCATTGGTTCTTGCGGAAGCTCAAACGTGCTGCGTAACACGAGAATGAACCTCATTGGTTCTCGCACATCAAGCGAACATGCTTGAGTTTCCATTTACCACAACTGATGTCTGAGTTGATGAATGTTTATATGTGAATAAAAGTCTAAATTCAATCTGTTTATCATATAAAGCGATCGAGTCTCTTCAAAAAATTTGGATTGGACTAAACCGCTCAATTCATATGGATTAGTTTTATGATCTCTTGATGAACTTTTGAAGCGTCAAAGTGGTAGTTGCGTAGCTGTCAATGGAGGGACAGAAAACTCTCAGATTTCATCAAAAATATCTTCATTTGCGTTCCGAAGACGAACGAAAGACTTACGGGTTTGGAACGACATGAGGATGAGTAAATAATGACAGAATTTTGGGTGAACTAACCCTTTAAACTAAATGAAAATTAGAACTGAAATCATTTTTTAATATATTTTATATTGTACATTTATTTATTAGTTTTAGTTAATGAGAATAACCCTTGTGAAAATGTATTTTGTGTGTTATTTTGAACCTTGATGTGATGCATCTTACTCCCCTTCTGGCAGCGTGTGCGCAAACAGCCGATGGCTGATGTTTAAAATTCTATTACTTGCGAGCGGGTGTCAGTAAGAGCATCTTACCTCCCAGATCCTGTATATGCCAATTGTCTACCTGTGCATTACAGACGCTGCTGAAACCTCCGGGATCATGTCCTACCAACAAAGGGTTCCTTTGAGCGAGTAGAGCAGCAATTTTATCATTAGTAAACTGAGCAGGAAAAAGGCTCGTTTCCCAATTGGCTGCCGAAGGAGTTAAAAAGGAAGCCCATTTGGCTGGCATGCTTTAAAAGCGTTTGCTGTGGTGTTTGGTCTAGACCTCTCGCTATGAGGAGGCCCTCGCTGAGCTTTTAGCGCCGCGGCTCAAGCACAGACCCCCATGGCCTTCTGGCAGAGGACAAAATCCATTATTAAAGAGTACATCACAGGGAACGAAGCTGATAAACTTCTGACTCATACATAATAAATGCTCTGCTAATACAACGTTTGTTTTGCAATGGCACAGAACCAACAGGCTGTCTACTATGATACTATGTTATTGGTCTAAATTAATATTAAAGAGGTATTTATTGAGAGTAATATTTACCTGTATAAGAAGCACCAGAGTTTGTTACACAGCACATTAAAGCAATAGTTCTCCCTAAAATGAAAATGCATTCAATGCAGACCCTTTTTTTAAATATTTGTCTTTTTCAGAGCCTGAAAGTCATTGTTACTATGAACTGGTTTTGTATGGTATTTCTGGATGAACTATTCCTTTAAACACTTCCAACCTGCCATGTCTCACAACAAGAGGGAGTTGTTCCTCCATCCATTTAGAGATTACGTTATTGCACTGTAAGACAAATTTTTTGTCAGTCAGATGTCTAAACATATTACTTCAGATTTTTAGCAAGGTACTGGTCGGCTAAATGTCAATGGTGACCTCATGATGTAGTTTAGCCCAGTTCTCAGTTTCTTATTGGCAGGCGCAGTATGTGCTCGAGCTGTTTGACTGAGTCACAAGTTTCCTAAAAGGCAGCAGGTCAGATAAGATTCTTGTTTTAAATGATCCAAACATCCATGCTTCATGAAAAATGAAAAGGAAAAACCTTTTTGTACATGATCATTTATTGAGGTCAGTGTTTATTCGAGTAATTTTCACTGTTCAAAATGCTTTCTTTACTCATCTGAAGTATACCGCGTTCCAAATTATTATGCAAATGATATCTTTCTCTGATTTCTATAATTAGTAAATGCAAATGACAGTCAGTATAATTTTCAAGTCATCAACCATTAGGGTATAATTCGAATTTTATTGAACAAACCTCCTAATGATAACAGTATTTATTTCAAAAATAAAAAAAAAATGAAAATGCACTGTTCCAAATTATTATGCACAACAGAGTTAAAACATTTTATAGGTTGTAAAGAACTGAAAACGGGCATTTGCTGAATTTGCAGCATTAGGTGGTCATATTTACTGAAATCAAAAGCTATTACAATCAAAAGCATCCTAACAGGGCAAGTTACATCTTAACATAGGACCCCTTCTTTGATATCACCTTCACAATTCTTGCATCCATTGAACTTGTGAGTTTTTGGAGAGTTTCTGCTTGAATTTGTTTGCGAGATGTCAGAATAGCCTCCCAGAGCTGCTGTTTTGATGCAGACTGTCTCCCACCCTCATAGATCTTTTGCTTGAGGATGCTCCAAAGGTTCTCAATAGGGTTGAGGTCAGGGGAGGATGGTGGCCACACCATGAGTTTCTCATCTTTTATGCCAGTGACACAGAGGTATTCTTTGCAGCATGAGATGGTGCATTGTCATGCATGAAGATGATTTTGCTATGGAAGGCACGGTTCTTCTTTTTGTACCATAAAAGAAAGTGGTCAGTCAGAAACATACTTTGCCGAGGTCATTTCACACCTTCAGGGACCCTAAGCTCTCTCCCCATGATTCCAGCCCAAAACATGACTCCGCCACCTCCTTGTTGACGTCGCAGCCTTGTTGGGACATGGTGGCCATCCACCAACCATCCACTACTCCATCCATCTGGGCCATCCAGAGTTGCACGACACTAATCAGTAAACAAGACTGTTTGAAAATTAGTCTTCATGTATGTCTGGGCCCACTGCAACCGTTTCTGCTTGTGAGCATTGGTTAGGGGTGGCCGAATAGTAGGTTTATGCACAACTGCAAGCCTCTGGAGGATCCTACACCTTGAGGTTTGCGGGACTCCAGAGGCACCAGCAGCTTAAAATACCTGTTTGCTGCTTTGTAATGGCATTTTAGCAGCTGCTCTCTTAATCCGATGAATTTGTCTGGCAGAAACCTTCCTCATTCTGCCTTTATCTGCACGAACCCGTCTGTGCTCTGAATCAGCCACAAATCTCTTCACAGTGCGATGATCACGCTTAAGTTTTCGTGAAATATCTAATGTTTTCATACCTTGTCCAAGGCATTGCACTATTTTACGCTTTTCGGCAGCAGAGAGATCCTTTTTCTTTCCCATATTGCTTGAAACCTGTGGCCTGCTTAATAATGTGGAACGTCCTTCTTAAGTACTTTTCCTTTAATTGGGCTCATCTGGCAAACTAATTATCACAGGTGTCTGAGATTCATTTCAGTGATCCAAAGAGCCCTGAGACACAATACCATCCATGAGTTTAATTGAAAAACTAAAAATGTAATGTTTATGACACTTACATCCAATTTGCATACTAATTTGGAACGCGGTGTATCTTTTTGTTTGTAGGATCATTATCATTGTTTAGGACTGTGAGTCAGTGGAGTGTGATGTAATAGCAGGTGTGGATCAGTGTTATGCTTTTGTTGAGATCCGGCAAATGGATTTTGCAGTCAGAATGTTTATTTTGTTTGTTTTTTTTACATATTTAAAAAAAAAATGAATATATGAAAGAGATAAAAAAATAATTGTAGTGTACCAACTTACACTACAATTAGCTCCTTGGAATGGAAGCTTGTTTCCGCCACTGAATAAAAAATAAAAAGGTAATTGCAACTTTTTATCTCGCAATTCTGACTTTTTTTCTCAGAATTGTGATATAAACTCACAATTGTGACTTTTTTCTCAGAATTGTCATATAAACTCACAATTATGACTTTTTTTCCACAGAATATCATGATATAAACTCACAATTATGAATTTTTGTCTCAGAATTGTGATATAAACTCACAATTATGACTTTTTTTTCCTCAGAATATCATGATATAAACTCACAATTATGATTTTTTTTTCTCAGAATTGTATGATGTAAACACAATAATTACCTTTTTTTTTTTTTTTAGAATTGTATTATATAAACTCACAATTATGACTTTTCTCTCAGAAAACAAGCTTCCATACCTTGGATATTAATAATCACAAAAAAATAATAATTATGCACTGCACTACTTTTTATTAATTGCTTTTAATATCATTTTATTGAGAAGTACCTGTGACAAGGTTTGTTCTCTGACCTGTGAGAAGTATAATAAAAGTGTGTGTAAAACATTTTATGCTTTCTTTTGTGAGTATTTGATGTTTCTTTAAAATATTTTTTACATAAAACTTGTTGCCACAATGATAGGGTGTCATGGATGGCTGCAAGGGTTTTGCTATGCAATTGGTAGAATGTTCAGGGTGGTTGCTAGGGTGTTGCTATGCAATTGGTTAAATGTTTTGGGTGGGTTGCTGAAGTGTTGCTATGCAATTATTAGAATGTTCTGTTCTTGTTAGAGTGTTGCATGCAGTGCAACTACATGCTAGGGTGTTGCTATGTTATTGGTAGGATGTTCTGGGTGGTTGCTAGAGTGTTGCCATGCAGTTGGTAGAATGTTTTGGGTGGTTGCTAGGGCATTGCTATGTAATTGGTAGGATGTTCTGGGTGGTTGCTAGAGTGTTGCTATGCAGTTGGTAGAATGTTTTGGGTGGTTGCTAGGGCATTGCTATGTAATTGGTAGGATGTTCTGGGTGGTCGCTAGAGTGTTGCTATGCAGTTGGTAGAATGTTTTGGGTAGTTGCTAGGGCATTGCTGTGTAATTGGTAGGATGTTCTGGGTGGCTGCTAGAGTGTTGCTATGCAGTTGGTATAATGTTTTGGGTGGTTGCTAGGGCATTGCTATGTAATTGGTAGGATGTTCTGGGTGGTTGCCTGAAAATTGAAATTATTGGTAGACCTTTTCATTGGTTAAATTGGAACAATCAAATAATTATGGGGCATTTAATTTTAAGTTCTAGGAACTTCTGAATTTGACTCCTGCAACTTCCTTTTGGGAATACCACATACATTTGACCAGTAGACTGTGTGTATATGTGTGTTTAGGTAACTAGTGATAAGACATACTCACTCACCCACTCTCCAACCCTCCAGCCCTTCACCACGTCATTCCACCTTGCGTCTCCCTTTGCTTTTGGAATTTGGGTGTAAGGGCTACGGTACCACGCGGTACCGATATTTATCCTAATTACATTTCTGACAAGGAACAGCATGCACCATTCATCAGTGTCAGCGAGAGACAATCAGAATCCCACATTCCGTTCGTCCGACCGACGGCCCTGACGGAGGGCTCCTCGGCTGAACTATGCTGATGGTGTCGATATGTCCTGGAGCCTGTCGGGGAAGGTAGAGGGGTGGTACCTTATCTCCTCAGATGTCACTCACAGGGGGAGATCAAAAGGAAGGGTTGAGATGAAGGAGAGTTAGTGCCTGCTCGTCGACTGGCACGCTTGGCTCCACTAGCTGTCAATTCGCTTGTCTAAATGCTTCATCAATGGCATGACACAACCAAATGCACACTTGAAGAGTAGTTAAGTGCACTCACTGCTTTTCAGAATTAATCACAGAGGTAATGGGTGATGCATTGATTTAGCTGATTTCACAGTCCTGATTTTCAGTATCTAAACATCTTTTAAACAACATATACTCAAGAAGCAAAATTGGGTTACACTTTATTTTAAGGTGTCTGTGTTACAGTGTAATTATGCATTTAAGTACTTAGTAATAATAATTAACTACATGCACTTACTATAGGGTTAGAGTTAGGATTGGGGTTTGGTTTAAGGTTAGTTGCATGTAATTATGCATAATTTATAGTTATTACTACAGTAACTACATGTAACATATGTAACAAGACACTGTAAAACAAAGTGTTAACCAAAATTGTGATGTCATTTGTATCTTGAATCAAAATTATGTTTTGAGCTATTTTTGGTCACTAAAATGTGCTTGTTTTGTACTATTTAAGACAAAACCAAAGATAACAGTTTGCAATGGGGTAATAAAAAACAACAAGTTCTAATATCTTATGCAATTTAGCTTTAATGTAATTTTATTTGATTTTATTTTAAGGATTTTTTAATACTGGAAAACAAGTCATTTCACAAATCATTTTGTTACAAATAAATATTTAAACTGTTATGCAAACCAGGTTTTTCAAAAAAAGAAAAGAAAAAAGTACAAAATAAACAATATATATAATTATATAATATATATAATATTTTTTAAATAAATTAAGTATATTTAGAGTACAATATATAAAGAATACAGTCACTTCCAAAAAGATATGCATTTGACAAGGTCTTCTAGAAAACAATATATGCATCTAAATTAGTTCTTCAAGGAATGTTTAGAGGTGTTCTAATGGATCTGTACAGTGGGGAGAACAAGTATTTGATACACTGCCGATTTTGCAGGTTTTCCTACTTACAAAGCATGTAGAGGTCTCTAATTTTTATCATAGGTACACTTCAACTGTGAGAGACGGTATCTAAAACAAAAATCCAGAAAATCACATTGTATGATTTTAAAATAATTAATCTGCATTTTATTGCATGACATAAATATTTGATCACCTACCAACCAGTAAGAATTCCGGCTCTCACAGACCTGTTAGTTTTTCTTTAAGAAGCCCTCCTGTTCTCCACTCATTACCTGTATTAACTGCACCTGTTTGAACTCGTTACCTGTATAAAAGACACCTGTCCACACACTCAATCAAACAGACTCCAACCTCTCCACAATGGCCAAGACCAGAGAGCTGTGTAAGGACATCAGGGATAAAATTGTAGACCTGCACAAGGCTGGGATGGGCTACAGGACAATAGGCAAGCAGCTTGGTGAGAAGGCAACAACTGTTGGCGCAATTATTAGAAAATGGAAGAAGTTCAAGATGACGGTCAATCTCCCTTGGTCTGGGGCACCATGCAAGATCTCACCTCGTGGGGCATCAATGATCATGAGGAAGGTGAGGGATCAGTCCAGAACTACACGGCAGGACCTGGTCAATGACCTGAAGAGAGCTGGGACCACAGTCTCAAAGAAAACCATTAGTAACACACTACGCCGTCATGGATTAAAATCCTGCAGCGCACGCAAGGTCCCCCTGCTCAAACCAGCACATGTCCAGGTCCATCTGAAGTTTGCCAATGACCGTCTGGATGATCCAGAGGAGGAATGGGAGAAGGTCATGTGGTCTGATGAGACAAAAATAGAGCTTTTTGGTCTAAACTCCACTCGCCGTGTTTGGAGGAAGAAGAAGGATGAGTACAACCCCAAGAACACCATCCCAACCGTGAAGCATGGAGGTGGAAACATCATTCTTTGGGGTTGCTTTTCTGCAAAGGGGACAGGACGACTGCACCGTATTGAGGGGAGGATGGATGGGGCCATGTATCGCAAGATCTTGGCCAACAACCTCCTATCCTCAGTAAAAGCATTGAAGATGGGTCGTGGCTGGGTCTTCAAGCATGACAACGAGCCGAAACACACAGCCAGGGCAACTAAGGAGTGGCTCCGTAAGAAGCATCTCAAGGTCCTGGAGTGGCCTAGCCAGTCTCCAGACCTGAACCCAATAGAAAATCTTTGGAGGGAGCTGAAAGTCCGTATTCCCCAGCGACAGCCCCGAAACCTGAAGGATCTGGAGAAGGTCTGTATGGAGGAGTGGGGCCAAAATCCCTGCTGCAGTGTGTGCAAACCTGGTCAAGAACTACAGGAAACGTATGATCTCTGTAATTGCAAACAAAGGTTTCTGTACCAAATATTAAGTTCTGCTTTTCTGATGTATCAAATACTTATGTCATGCAATAAAATGCAAATTAATTACTTAAAAATCATACAATGTGATTTTCTGGATTTTTGTTTTAGATTCCGTCACTCACAGCTGAAGAGTACCTATGATAAAAATTACAGACTTCTACATGCTTTGTAAGTGGGCAAACCTGCAAAATCGGCAGTGTATCAAATACTTGTTCTCCCCACTGTATCATGCAATCTTATATTGGACGATTGCATCTACAACGGTCAGAGGTCTTTGGATCGGTCATGTACAGAAGGGCATTGTCCATGTAGGAGGAGATCTTTGAACCTTATCTTGTGTTGTAACTCCTGCAATGTTTACATTATTTCTTATTACATTACATTATCTGGACTTCACAGACCCATCATGGTCAGGTTTTATGATCTGTGGGAGTAGATCTTCCAAGTCTATGTGCAAGAACCTTGGTTGCTATCTTGTGGCCAGCATTGAGCAAGCCCAAAGGCCTGATTGATGAATGTGGGTTATTCTCCCTTTTTTTTAAAAAGCTAATGGATGCAAAAGGTTAAGGCATCTGTCATTTAGATCTGGCACAATGATAGGGCAAAGCTCAGGTAAGAATGCTACATAGAATTAATGTGGAAAATGATGCTGTTCTGTGACCTTATCAGCTAACATCCCTTCAGGAAAAAAAAGAATATATGTATATAATTAAAAGTTTATGTATATATTTATTAATTTAGAACAGATCGTCAGAATATCAATGTCATTTTCTGTGTAGGTTCAGGTTGTGAGGTGGGGTATTTCCGCTGTGGGGCAGGCCATTGTATTCCAGTAAGCCAGAGATGTGATGGAACAGCCGACTGCTCGGATAGCTCAGATGAAATTGGCTGCCGTAAGTAACTCTTCCAGACAATCACAAGGTCACACTGAACGCTGATAAAGAGTGGCAAGTGTGAAATAGAGCTGTTTAGTTTGTAATCCATGAACCCGGAACAGCAGTAGCATTAGCCATGTGTCTCCTCAGGAATTTCAAATGGGTTTTTAGAATAGTAGTTGTTGACTTTAATTTTTTTTAACGTAAAAGTCATGTTTTTTATACATCATAAATTATATACAGTCATAAAACATGAATTATAGAGCCTTTTTTGGGCTTTAAAAACATAAGTTGCTCACAAGTTAAATAAGAGTATGTAAAGCATGTAAAATCACTTCCTGGTTCTGCACACAGGAAGTGGGCTGTAGTTTTAGTGCTTCAAACATTCATACTAGCCCATGTATTCAAGAATTGAAAGTAATAAATGAAATAAATTCTGGTGTAAAACTAGCTATCTGTTGATGGTAAATCTCTGGGAGTCGTGGTTGTGTCAAAATCTCAACATGTCCTCCAACCAATACGCCTATATAGGTTGTTTGTCACTTCCCTGAAATACGACCCATAGGAGCGTTTACTAAAGTTGCGCCCCTATCGACAACAGGACACTTTCATTTTAGTTTATGAAATACGACCCATGGGAGCGTTTTCTAAAGTTGTGCCCCTATCGACAACAGGACACTTTCATTTTAATGCATTGTTCCCTTTTATCTGCGTCATATTTCAGGTTTTGCATAGCTCAATTGGTAGAGCATTGCAATGTACAACAACATGTAACCATGTGATCATGCAATTGTGTGTTCGATCCCAGGGAACACATGTGCTCATAAAGTGTATATGCACTATAAATCACTGGGTGGGGTGGGTGTAGTTGTTAATAAAAAAAGATTTTTGCTAAATGGAAATATGACAAATGGTGGTAAAAAGTCCACACATTGCATTTAAATGAACATGCATTTTGATTGGTAACGACAGTCATACGTCATTTCATGACGTCAGACGTAACACGACACTGTCATTATTTTTACACCAGCTAGAGGGCACATGACTTTAAAACGTAAATAAAGGTCGTAATAAGGTGCTTGAAAAACGACCCATAGAGTCGTTATTTTTTTGGAGGACAGTCTGCAAAATCTAGTGTGGCAACGAGTTTTGAGGGGTGAAAACTGCTACAAATCTGGTCAGATGACTGTCACAGATCCAGTCCAGAAGAAAAGATTAAAAATTAAGAAGTTAAAAGGTCAAATTAGGGTCATTGCAATGTGGGACACAATACCCAATGCAGTATACTCAGATGGCATGTTCGTTACCGTGAAATTTCGGCAAAATTACATTATGGAGAAATCTGCTGTCACGGTGTGGTCAGGCAAAAGTTAATTTACATTCTGTTGCATGTAAATAAATAAACATTAATGAATCAATTATTTAATGGACATTAATGAGTCAATTAATTTGCAGAAGTTATTACTCTACCACCTGTGTGTGACATCATTAACGACAGATGTGCGACCATGTTACTACACTATCCACCTTATTCCTGATGAGCCTACTGCGTTTTGAATTATGGGTGGCACTTCCGGTTTGGGGAACTTCCATTCAAAAAGACTGAAACGAGTCATTTCAAATCATAAGGTTGTGCAACAAATAAAGCTTATCCGTCAGTTTGACTAAATGAGCTGTCAATTTTCCTTCATGTTTTATTTTCAGACATCATAAGAATATCGTAACGCTTGGTATCTTGGAAAGAATCGCGCTTTTGGGGTTATTCATGGTCTGTTGGACCTTGTTGATGCTTTTACACTTTTAAATGTCCTTTTAATGTTCTATGGTTGAAGGGTGAGTAGAATAATGTCATCTCATTGTACCCAGTATATAAAAAAAGGTATTATTGCATTCATAGAGCGAGCCTTTCACTGATTGTTTACAGCTTAACGTAAGTTACACCCATAACTCGTCATGTGGCGTAAGAATAAGGTGGATAAGAAAAGATTTTTCAAAGTAGTGAATAAAACAATGATTATTGGAGTGCGTCTTACAAGAAAGGACTATTCACTTCAAAATTTCACTTTAATTCAATCTGCTGCTTGCCATTTATTTGTAATTAATTGTGAAATTTACTAGCAATTTCTTAAGTGAAAATTGTTTCTACACCCAATTTTTTTAGTGTATGGTTTTGTTAAACAATTGTGACTAGCTAGTAAATTTCTCCAATTATGCATCGTACAGTGGTAGTAAAGCAAATTATGTTGTTGTACAGTAAATGCAGCCTAGATCTGATCTGATAGTATGCAAAGTATACTTACTATATACTTCAGAAATGGTATAGATAGTATGCTATTCCAAACAACTTTGGACCAATAAATAAGGAAAGCATTCAATTTATATGATCAGAAAAGTCCAAATTTTGGCATGTTTATTTCCCTATCCATGTCAGTTCTTACATTCCTCCATTTATGAAGTCTGTCGAGGATCTTTGAACTCTTTGAAAGGAACCTTCTTAGCACAGGCCAGCTCAAATCTCTTCTAGCTTGGTTAACAATGCCGTCTCATTACACTCTTCCAGCCCAGCCCACCTGCGAGAGTGCTCAGTTCCAGTGCTTGAGTGACGGCGAGTGCATTCCTCGGCAGTGGGTTTGCGATGATGAGGAGGATTGCGAGGATGGCTCCGATGAAAGGCAGCCCTGCCGTGAGTACTCCTTATCTCCATCCGTCCGTCTCTCCCTCACTTTCTGCTTCCATTTCAATTACGACTGTCCGTCAGAGCTGAGAGCTCCATTGACTCCCAGTAATGTACCGGGATGTAATTTCCGTCATGTCGGAGAAACACGATATCTCAGATGTGCAGGCAACAGTATGAGAAACAAAACGCAAAGCATGCATGTGTCGTCGGGAGAGTATCCCACTTTAGCCAAGATGAGGACCACCCAGCGCACTCGTTTTATAATCATGTCTCTTTGATCTTTGCTGGCAGCTGGCAGGACGTGCTCCAGTTCACAGTTTACCTGTACGAACGGGGCCTGCATCCCAGGAGGATACAGGTGCGACCGAGTACCTGACTGCCTAGATGGAGCAGATGAGAGAAACTGCCGTAAGTATGCTGCTGGTATGTGTGTGATGGGATTAGAGCTGGGAAGTATAGCTAAATATACATATTTTGCAGTCGTGTTGTGCCATGTTTTCGAAAAAGTCTCTTATGCTCACAAAGGCTGCATTCATTTGATCAAAAATACAGCAAAAAAGTAATATTGTGAAATATTATTACCATTTAAAATTACTATTTTCTATGTGAATATATTTTAAAATGTAATTTATTCCTGTGATCAAAGCTGAGTTTTCAGCATCATTACTCCAGTCTTCAGTGTCACATGATCCTTCAGAAATCATTCTAATATGATGATTTGCTGCTCAAAAAACATTTCTTATTATTATCAATATTGAAAACAGTTGTGCTGCTTCATATTTTTGTGGAAACAGTGATGAATTTCTTTCAGGATTCTTTAATGAATAGAAAGTTCAAAAGAACAGCATTTATTTGAAATTGAATGCATGCTTGCTAACCCCAAACCTTTTTTGTCAGACATTTTGAACCAAACACCATTACAGCCAATTAAATTCAAAATGGTTAAAGCAAGTAGTAAAATACAGTAAAATTCTAGTTATTCATGAAATGAACAAAGATTTATATTTAATAATTTTAATTGATATGCTGCTTGATAACAATATTTAGTCATAAACAGCAATATTTACCCATATAGATTTGTCGTACAACATTTTGAGTGCTGAAGCAAGCATATCTCTGAATTAGAGTTTTGAATGAACTGATAGTTTGAACTGTTTCACAGAAATGAATCGAAGTTACCAGTTCTATTGCCTTTTTCGCTAATGAAGTTTAAAAGATTTCAAAGTGAAATCAAAACAGAGCCCATCCACTTTATTAATGCAACATCAAACCTGGTTCATCCCTCCTCCTCTAATCACTTTCTACAATCCAATCAATTTCCTGTAGTGAAAATTATGTCCTTTTTTTCTGGAATATCATATTTCATTCGGAAATACATTGGATTGAAGTCAGCCTGAAATCAAAACTCAGGCGTGCTGCATAACATGAGAATGAACCTCATTGGTTCTTGAGGAAGCTCAAACGTGCTGCGTAACACGAGAATGAACCTCATTGGTTCTTACAGAAGCTCAAACATGCTGCATAACACGAGAATGAACCTCACTGGTTCTTACTGAAGCTCAAACGTGCTGCGTAACACGAGAATGAACCTCATTGGTTCTTGCTGAAGCTCAAACGTGCTGCATAACACGAGAATGAACCTCGTTGGTTCTTGCTGAAGCTCAAAAGTTCTGCATAACACGAGAATGAACCTCATTGGTTCATGCTGAAGCTCAAACGTGCTGCGTAACACGAGAATGAACCTCATTGGTTCATGCTGAAGCTCAAACGTGCTGCGTAACACGAGAATGAACCTCACTGGTTCTTACAGAAGCTCAAACGTGCTGCATAACACGAGAATGAACCTCATTGGTTCTTGCTGAAGCTCAAACGTTCTGCATAACACGAGAATGAACCTCATTGGTTTTTGCTGAAGCTCAAACGTGCTGCGTAACACGAAAATGAACCTCATTGGTTCTTGCTGAAGCTCAAACGTGCTGCATAACATGAGAATGACCCTCACTGGTTTTTGCTGAAGCTCAAAAGTGCTGCTTAACATGAAAATGAACCTCATTGGTTCTTGCTGAAGCTCAAACGTGCTGCATAACACGAGAATGAACCTCATTGGTTCTTGCTGAAGCTCAAACGTGCTGCGTAACACGAGAATGAACCTCATTGGTTCTTACAGAAGCTCAAACATGCTGCATAACACGAGAATGAACCTCATTGGTTCTTACTGAAGCTCAAACGTGCTGCGTAACACGAGAATGAACCTCATTGGTTCTTGCTGAAGCTCAAACGTGCTGCATAACACGAGAATGAACCTCGTTGGTTCTTGCTGAAGCTCAAACGTTCTGCATAACACGAGAATGAACCTCATTGGTTCGTGCTGAAGCTCAAACGTGCTGCGTAACACGAGAATGAACCTCATTGGTTCATGCTGAAGCTCAAACGTGCTGCGTAACACGAGAATGAACCTCATTGGTTCTTACAGAAGCTCAAACGTGCTGCATAACACGAGAATGAACCTCATTGGTTTTTGCTGAAGCTCAAACGTGCGGCGTAACGAAAATGAACCTCATTGGTTCATGCTGAAGCTCAAACGTGCTGCGTAACACGAGAATGAACCTCATTGGTTCTTACAGAAGCTCAAACGTGCTGCGTAACACGAGAATGAACCTCATTGGTTTTTGCTGAAGCTCAAACGTGCTGCGTAACACGAGAATGAACCTCATTGGTTCTCACTCGTCAAGCAAACATGCTTGAGCTTCCGTTTACCACAACTGATGTGTGAGTTGATGAATGTTTGTATGTGAATAAAGCCTAAATTCAATCTGTTCATCATATAAAGTGATCGAGTCTCTTCAGAAAATTTGGACTAAACCGCTCAATTCATATGGATTAGTTTTACGATCTCTTTATGAATTTTTTGAAGCGTAAAAGTGGTAGTTGCGTAGCTGTCAATGGAGGGACAGAAACCTCTCAGATTTCATTAAAAAGATCTTCATTTGTGTTCCAAAGTTGAACGAAAGACATGAGGGTGAGTAATTAATGACAGAATTTTCATTTTTGGTTCAACTATCCCTTTAAGGTTATCTATAAGCTAGTGTACTCCAAAACAATAACAAAATGCGCATTTAGAAGACATATGCATTCAAATTATACAGTCTCTCTCTACCAGCAATACGTGGCATTAAAAAAACTGTAGTGCATAATAAGAGCATAAACATCAGCAAAATTCATGATATTGCTTAATTTATAGTGTGAATATAACATGAATATTTGGTATATCGCCCAGCCCTGTGTGTGCGTGTGTGTGTTTCCTCCCTTCTCAAAGGCTCCTTTGGCATTTTAATCAATTTGTAAGATTAAGAGTCTTGTTGATGGACAGAAATGGCCACAATATGCTTCTTGTTTGTCAGAGTTGATTGCAGATTCCTCTGTGGATTAGTGCAAGTGTCAGTTCAGTTTCTGTGCCATCATTGAGCTCTTATCACATATTGCTTTGCTGTAGCAGACTTGCTGTAACACATAATGGTTTGTGTTTGGTTCCACATTAGCTTTATGCTGATTCTTTGCTCATACATTAAGACCACTCACTGTATGCCATACCACAGTGGACGCTGGATTGTATTACACAGTGATATTTAATTGAATGACTGAGTGATGGACAGAGTCTCCTTTTCTTAGTCTACCCAGAGTGCTCGGAGCTGAGGTGTGCTAACGGGGCGTGCTATAACAGGAGCCAGCGCTGTGACCAGGTGCTCAACTGCCGAGACGGCTCAGACGAGGCCAATTGCAGTGAGTATCTTTCCCTGGCAGGACACATATTACTTTATAGACACAGTCATCTACTGGATGGCCTGGAAAATGTCTACGCTTTTTTCAGTTTACATTTTAATTTTAGTTTAAATTTTAGTTATTTTTTTACATCATATTTTATTTGTTTTTTTATATTACTATATAAGTTTAATTTATTTTATTTCAGTTTTACTATGTTATTTTAGTATAATTTTAGTATAATTTATTTTCAATTAGTAATTTTAGTGCATCAACTTAAACTTATTTCAGTTATTTGCCAAGGCAACATTTCACATTTTTTGTTTAGTTTAAGTTTTTCATCTAATTATATATATTTTTTTTATTTCAGCTTTATTTCAATTCACAAACATGTTTTTAATAGTTTTAGTTAATAACCCTGATTTTGTAAAACACAGTTTGCACAAAAAAGTGACTTTTGCACAACATTTCAAGTGTTATGAAGCCATTTGATAGTTTTTTTGTGACAAACAAAGCAAATTTAAGACATTGTTCACTGATTATCCCATTTGCAGTCTCATTTTTTTGTCACGATTCGCTACAACAATCGAAAATCAATGACATTTGCTATCAGTGATATCAAACCTGGTGCAAATGCAGCATTTGTGAATTAAAAACAAGCACAAATGATATTTGAGAGGCTTAAATTTTGAACTGCACCTCACACAAATCTATTGTAAAGCTTCATAAGACTCATAATATAGTGCACAATTTGCGAGAAAGAAAATATTACTGGGTCGGAACGACATGAGGGTGAATAAACAATGACAAAATTTTACTTTCGTGTAGTTATTTTCAACTGTATTAAACTATATTTAACATTTGCATCAAATTGTGTGATGGACGGACATCTTTTTCTTGTTTGTGTTCAGCCCGGCAGTGCAGCAGTGGTCAGTTTCAGTGCAGTAATGGGGAGTGTATTCCTCGCGGATACATCTGCGACCATGATGATGATTGTGGAGACAGAAGTGATGAACAGAACTGTAGTATGTAGTTTTAATCTTGCAGTTTCTCAACCTCAAATCTAATCATAAAGAATGTAAAAGGGTAGTATAAAGTAGAGCTTAGTAAAGCATATTGATGTACCATCCACAGCCTACCCAACCTGCAGAGGAACATACTTCACCTGTCCCAGTGGCCGCTGTATTCATCAGGTCTGGCTGTGTGATGGAGAGGATGACTGCGAGGACAATGCGGATGAGAAAGGCTGCGGTACATCTTTAAAATGTCGCTCTGCATGCTAATTATTGCAAAAGCCGGTATCGTTTCAAAGCGGCATCTTGACTGACATATGAATATGGGCTGAAATTGTGTTTTTGTGGTGTGTTTAGACAATGTACAGCGTGAATGTTATCCAGGGGAATGGCCGTGTCCTTCTTCTGGTATTTGCATCCCTCTTGACCACCTCTGTGATGGGACGGTACACTGTCCAGACGGAGAAGATGAAACCAACACCACTGCTGGACGCAACTGCAGTCAGTTACCACCTTAAAATCACTAAACCACTGCTGATTTTTATTTTATTTTAGTATTATCTATATACTATTATAGTATTTATTAATATTTTGAATCAGCTTTTATTTTTAGATTTTCAGTTTTTATTTTGCGATTAATTTTATGTGCTTTTGTCATATTTATTAGTTTCTGGGTTTTTTTATTTATATTTTTTTTGTACTTCAACTTAAAATCTTTGTTATTTCAGTTCTTATTTACAGTTATTTCAGATCTAATATTAATATTCTATTTATTTAATTTGGTGTAGAAACAACACAAATAATTAACAAAATAATCAAAAAGACATAAAGAAACAGCAAGTAACACAACTGTGAAATTTTGAAGTAAAAAGACTGAAGTAGTATTTCCTGTAAAGCATACTTCAATAATCTTTGTTTTATCTACTATATTAACTTTGTTCATTAACTTTATTAATATTTAAATAAATAATTTTAAATAATTTTTCAGTGTAACAATAACAACATATATTTTATCATTTTTTAAATTCATATGCCCCTATTTTAATCAAAATGACTTCCCCACCCTTTTGCAATGACATCTCTTCTCTGATGACGTGTATTGGCGTGAACATTTACATTTTTACTTGTTCGAGATGCCGTTTCACAATAGGAAAGAAAAGACGATTGCAACTTCTTTTCATGCTGACTTTAAAGTTTACCTAACATTTGTAGTGATGTGTATCTATGTTTTGTGTCAGGTATATGGCGCTGTGCATCCCTGAGCTGTGAACATCACTGTCACGCCTCTCCTGACGGAGGAACCTGTGCCTGTCCTCCAGGATACATGGTCAGCAGAAACGACAGCCGCTCATGCATCGGTAAAACTTTTGATTGGTGATGAAAATGGTTATTCACACACTCAATCAAACTTGACATCCACTCAACTCTATCCCTACATCTTTCTGCACATGCAGATCATGATGACTGTAGTCTATGGGGTATGTGTGACCAGCTGTGTGAGGATCGGATCGGAAGCCATCGCTGCAGCTGTCGGGAGGGTTATCTTCTGGAGCAGCACAGATACTGCCGAGCAAATCCCTCATGTAGGTTCATTCAGACCTCTAGCATGCTGCCTAAATTCTCAATCCCTGTATGTTGAAGGTATCAGTGTTCTGTTATCAGTCAGAGATGAGTGTCAAGTCATCTTTATTTATAAAGCACTTTATACAATATAGACTGTTTCAAACTTCACAGTGATAATCAGGAAAATAACGATCCATGATGCAAACTTCATCAAATATGAGACAAAATCACATTCTGCTGTAAAGCAGCTCTAAAAAAAGACAATAGTGTCATTCAGCTCAATTCAGTTCAGTTCAATAAATCAGAGTGTTTCAGCTATAAGATAATACAAGTTATGTAGCAGATTAAGACACAATGAACATGTTAGGCAGTCATTACAGCTTGTGATCATAATGATTACAATATAAAGTTGCCGTCCTTTGAAATCTTCCAAAAATCTTTATCAATTTTTAAAAAATGTTTTCCTCATAATAAATCATATTAAATTAATTAATATTTTTAAATATATTTTACACAGGTTTACACATATATTTTTTTTAATTTCAGCTGTTATGACTTGCATTGTATTTTCCTGCATGCTTTCACTTGCATCATGGCTTTCAGGCTAATATTCCTAGTGTTAACTGTTATCTTATATGTCCATTAATCAGGCTTTTTGTAGTCCATTTCTCTTCAAGCGCCTCAGTTTGCATTGAATGCCATCATGTTATTAAGCTCCTGAAATGTCTTCCTCCCAACCATTTGTTTGGCAGGCCCTGGAAAATTAATAACAAGTGCTGGCTCCAAACAGCCAATCCTAAACTCTCTCATATTAGTTATGTCTTATCAAATGTACATTATATTATGTGAGCTCTCTGAAGATTGTCAAACTATATAGGTTTATTACTAAATTAATTCACTTTGTTTGGTCATCTTTAGCTGGGATGCCCTCTCTGATATTCTCCAATGGGAGAGACTTGCTGATTGCTGATGTCCATGGACATAATGCTCAAACCCTGGTTGAGTCCCAGAACAGAGGAGTTGCTGTGGGTGTGGACTTCCACTACCAGCTGAACAGGGTCTTTTGGACAGACACAATCCAAAATAAGGTAAAATGGACTACAGACTAAGA
This sequence comes from Coreius guichenoti, assembly GCA_039654105.1. Classification (NCBI taxonomy): domain Eukaryota; kingdom Metazoa; phylum Chordata; class Actinopteri; order Cypriniformes; family Gobionidae; genus Coreius; species Coreius guichenoti. The sequence goes on along the minus strand of CM077172.1, from coordinate 6,028,210 downwards.
ACAACAATCCTTGCAGGTTGCATATAGTTCCTAAAAATGAGCAGGGCTGGGCAAAGATTTTTTTCTTTTATTCAACAAGGATGTATTCAATTGATCAAAAGTGACAGTAAAGACATTTATAATGTTAGAAAAAAGTAATATTTTAAATAAATGCTGTTTTTGACATTTCTATTTTTCAAAGAATCCTGAAAAATGTTTGGTTTCTACAAAAATATTAAGCAGCACAACTGTTTTCAACATCGATAAAAATAATAAATGTTTCTTGAGCATCAAATCAGCATATTAGAATGATTTCTGAAGGATCATGTGACACTGAAGACAGGAATAAACTGCATTTCAAAATATATTCACATAGAAAACAGTTATTTTACATTGTAATAATATTACAGTTTTACTGAGCATAAGAGACTTATTTTAAAAACATTTAAAAAATCCTACCGATCCCAAACTTTTGACCCGGTGTATAATCTCAATATTTTTCAGCCTTTTGATGAGGTTTATGTATTTGTAAATAATTTTTTCAATCTAACATTTCCATCAAACAGCCATTGCAGCCTAGTAGTTGTTTAATGCAAGCTGAACACAGTTAAAATAATTAAGGCACAATATTTACAATATTTCTTAACTTGATTATATTTTTATAGTGCCAGCAAAATCATTGCATATATATTGTGAATGTTTGAGATCTATATCTCCCAGTTCTAATTGATTTACAGCTCATTGTACCATATTTCATAGCTCAGTGTGTGGCATTAATGTTTCCTACTTACGTTCATTTAATGCTCTGGCACCTGCCACAGGTTCTCAGATTTCCTGAATTTAATAAGTGGCATTTCACAGATTACTGAAGTTCTAACCTTGTCAGGCCGAGAGATATCGATGTTACATTTGTTGTTGATAACAAAGCTCTGCATTATACCAGCTCTTCCTCCTTGGACATGTAGTAACGTCCCTGACCCTCAACAAACACTCACACACGCAGTCGTTGTGCCAGTCAGACTGCTCTGATCTCACCTCACACACCCCAGCAACAGCGTTTGGCTAAAGGCCCAAACAGAGTGTGTCAGCATCTTCCAAGCCTCCCTAAACTCTTCCTGAAGCAATCAGGACCAAGCAATATTATGTTAACCCTCAGAGACCCACTTTTAAATTAAAACACATTTAAAGTGTTTATATCATATCTGTTTTCACAAAAAATGGGTTACAACTTCATACAATTCTCAAATGCATAATAGCAACAAGTTAATGCTTTTGTAATGTGAATCTTCCAGCATGTTGAAGTCACATAACATGGCCACTGACATCACAGATGACTGTTTTGTATTACATTTACTGTAGTAGTTATGGAATATGAATATATACACACACTTCCATATAAAAGGTCGGTAAGATTCAAGTCTCTTGAATGCTCACCAGGTGCATTTATGTGATTGAAAAATACAGTAAAAATACTGTAAACAGTAAAAACAGTTTTCTATTGTAGTATAATAATATTTTAAAATGTAATTTATTCCTGTGATGCAAAGCTGAATTTTTAGCATCATTACTCCAGTCTTCAGTGTCACATAATCATAATTCTGTTATGCTGATTTGCTGCTCAAGAAACATTTCTTATTATTATCAATGTTAAAAACAGTTGTGCTGCTTGATATTTTTTTGTGGAAACTGATCATTTGTTTCAGGATATAAACAAACTTTCAGGATATTTTAATAGAAAGTTTAAAAGAACAGTAATTATACATTATAAATGTGTATACTGTTATTTTTGATCAAATTAATGCATCCTTTCTGAATAAAAGCAAGTTATTTTTGAATGCTAATCATGCTGACCTCAAACTTTTGAACAATAGTATATATAGTATAACGATAGTATATATATACTTGAATATGATTGGTTGACGAATGTTCTAAGGTGTGCAATTATTTTCAGGGAAACGCACGGCTTAAGTAGTTCCAGGCAGGTCTTGACCGCATTACACTTTCATATCACTTCACCGAATGATTTCAGTTATTTCAAAGGTCCTCACAGCTACAAAAGCAAAAGAACCAAAACCCACAACGACACTGACCAAGCAAATATATAATAAACAAAAGAGTAAAAACAACAAATTATTTCCATGTTTTTTGCCACAAAATGACTTTTTATCATGTATGGAAAGCTCTCTCTCCCATTCAAATGCACACACATACAGTACGGACACACACTCGCACAGAAACGTGTTGTCAGCACTGCTCTAATGATTTTATCAGTAAAATAGTTTAGCTACTTAATAGCTACATGACATTTCTCACTAGCGAGGTAATAACGGCGCTGTTCTTGAAGCAGATAAACTTACAGTTTCGCCATTAGTAGAGACACTGTTGCCGAACACAGATTTAGGTAATCCACACACACTTAATCTCTCTCTCTCTCTCCCTCTCTCTATATATAATATAATATAATATAATAACTGCATTAGTCTGCTATCAGTGGCTGAAGGCTCCATTACTAGCTCTAAAATATCGCAGGCTTGGGTTTAGATGCGTAAGAAATTAGTCCTGCACACAAGCGTTTTAAGGACAAAAACCTGACAAATGTCTTGAAATACATCATCTGAACATCTTGAGGTTTGGTAACCGTAGTATAAGCGGAATAATTGACTCCGGTCCATTGAATTATTAGAAAATAATGCACACCCGAGGTGTAAAGACCAAAAGTTATATTCTAAAAATATTCTTTCCTTAATTCCCAACATAGAACTGAGAGGAAATTCAGTGGTGCAATTTTACTGCCTTGAAAACCCTTTGTTTTTCGTTTTGTTTTGCTAATGTTTAACCAAATTCAGCCCAACACAAAAAATATGAGGAAAAAAAGAAAATATATAATAACTATCAGTGCTTGGGTCTTTGAGGATTAAAGAAAAGAAAAAAAAAAACAGTTTGCGGAGGCTGTGAAGGAAGTTGGCTCTCTGTCAGCGGAAAGGGGAATTCTTTGACTGATGCCTGTAGATACTGCTAATACGTTAATAATGGGCAAGCAGTCTGGCTCCCAAAGGGCTGCAGTCACGGTAACTGACTCAGATCGGTGCTAGACTCCGCATTTTTCTAATCTCCAGAAAGTGTCTGATATGCAGGAAAACGCGTGCGTATTTCTGCGTAATTTTACGCAACCCGAGAGGATCTGGAGTGACCGTGCAGTATTCGTGTTCCCAACGTTCAGTCCCTTTTTTATGCATTTTTTGGCCAGCTGAAAGAGCTTTGTTTCAAACTCTTGGCTACTTTGTGATTTGGACATCAGCCATGGAGCAAAAAAGTGGGTACATACAAGGAGACGGGTTTCTGCGATTAGTACCCCAACATGACACAATGCCAGTAGAGTCTCTTCGCAGGGGGTCTGCAGAGAGCCACGCCACCAGACCACCTTCACAGCTTGAGTTTCTATTAAACGGGTCAGCTAAGAATCATAGTCTTTTAGACGTTTGGCTCTGGTTTCCAAAGGGCGAAGCCTGCAAAGAGCATTGGTGCCTTAGCTTGTGTTATGATGCCAAGGGATCCAGCCTGAGAAACTGGTGCCATCTTTTAATCAATAGGGCAGTGGTTTCAGAGTACCACCTCTGGGGCAGCGGAGTAAGGCAACCTCTCAGATGTTAGATGATACAAGACCGACTACAATCTTATTACCCATGATTATTCAAGAAGAGAATATAATGTCAAGTTCTGACCAAGTTTTGATGGTTTTTGTAGGATTTTGCAAAAAAGACCACCTTAGATCAGGTTTAATTTCTAAAGTCTGATTTTGTGCAGCATACTAGGAAATAACCAGCCAAACTTATGAGGTTGGTTGACTATCATGATCTTTAAAGTGAAGCTGGTTGAACCAGTGTTATTTTAGTATTATTTATATGTTATTAGTAAAGGATAATCCACGACTAGCTGTGCATTAAACGATTTTAATGCACGACGTGGAGGCAAAAAACCACCTGACGCGAAGTGGAGGTGCATTCAAATCGTTTAATGCACAGCTAGCTGTGGATTATCCCGCTTATACCATGGTCATTTGCCAGCATTGACAACTTTAAGCTGTTATTGATGTTTGCAGCACAATATTTGACCGGAAGAGAAAAAATTATGGTAATTTTCGTCAGTTACGGCTCGTTAGATCTAGCATTCTGCCCACTTTGAATCAGACACGGGGATAAAGTAGATCATAAGTGTATATGCATAAGATTATAGCATTCATTTGAATTAATAATTGAGAGAGAGAGAGAGAGAGAGAGAGAGAGAGAGAGAGAGAGAAAGTGAGAGAGAGAGAGAAAGTGAGAGAGAGATGTGTGTGTGAATTACCTGCGTCTGTGCAGCGTCTCTCAAAAAAGCTGTGAGTTTAATTACTTCAAAACCAACGATGTTACTCCCTCGTTGCTGAGAAATATAATGTATCGATTCAGTAGCGAATCTATTTTATTAATAAAAGTCGTGGGGCGGCGTTGATAACAAGTTTCTGTGTGTGCGCACTGCACAGTGCGATCTCTGCTGTGTGCGAGTGTTTGTGTGCGTTTCAATGAAAACAGTGCATTAATATAGAACTGACGATTAAACTGACTTGGAACTACCTGTGCATTAAACAGTTTTATTGCACACCTTCCAGCCAATCAGAATCGAGTATTCAGAAAGACCATGGTATAATAGTTTTTATAATGAAGTGTGTGGTATACATGGTATAATTATTAACATGGAATAATAAAGTGTTGAAAATGAAAATAATAGTTTTTATAAATACTTTAAATTAGCTTTTATATTTTTAGTTTTCATTTTAATTTTAGTTTAATTTTGAGTCACATTAGTTTTTTTTAATTTAATATTATAATTTAGGTGTAGATTATTTTCATTTCAGCTTTAGCTTTCGTTCAGTTTCAGTTTTAATGTATTCAGTAATTTTAAGCTATTTATATATTATTATTATTATTATTTTAATTATAATATTTATTTTATTTTTTTAGTAATTTAGTTAATTTCAGTTTTTCAACTTGCCATAGCAACATTTCTAATTTTTTGTTTAAAGTTTTTTATTTTATTTTATTTTATTTTATTAACAAAAATGCTATTAATAGTTTTTAGATTTAACATTTATTTATTTAGCAATTTAAAATTAGCAAAAAAAAAAAAAATTTAATGTGTCATATTTATTATTTGTAATATTTTATTTATAATATTATATATTAAAATATATATGAAATATTAAATATATTTATTTAGTAAGTTAGTTAGTCATTTAATTTCTTAAAATTGCCACGGCATATTGCATTTTATTTCAACTTTATTTCAATTAACAAAACATTTTTTTAATAATTAAGTTTTAGTCAACAATAATAACCATGGGTTGATCTAGTCCATTTCAACTTAAGAACCGTGGTGGTGACAGCAGCAAACTAGCATCCACAACAAATGCTGGTCTTTTCAGCAATGTGTCAAAACCTCAACAACAGCTTCTCTAACCACAACTTGTTTGCTCCAAATAGGTGTTTTCCGTGGATATGGATGGGTCGCATTTGCAGGTGGTACTGAACGTATCCGTGGACTATCCTGAAAACCTTGCCGTGGACTGGGTGAATAATAAGTTGTACGTGGTGGAGGCCAGCGTCAACAGAATTGACATGGTGGACTTGGATGGGAGCAATCGGGTCACGTTGATCGCCGAGCACCTGGGCAACCCAAGAGGTCTCGCGCTTGACCCGACTGTGGGGTGAGTTCCCAGAGGAGACATTAGACGGTTCCCGTTGACTTTAATCTTATCCTAGCTTCCTACACATAATCTGCACCCATTGTAAGTGAAATCATAAATCTGATCTCGGATCTGCAGCTTCAGATACTGAGAATAGGAATGTTGTACACTGTTTGTAAGGATTAGGCAGAAGTAATTAATCAAAGATGAGCTTCATGGAAACCCAATAGGGCTGTACAGCCAGGTGGCCCCCTGCTAAATTGAGAAGTGACAATTAATGCGTAAAGTTGAATCGCTATGGATCGTGTTTGAAAATAAAGTTCTTTGGGTATTTATTTCAAAATCTTGTTCTTATCCCCAAGGGTTTTATCCGTAACCCAATACTGTCCAAACTGAGCGCTAACAATATATTAGAGTAAATACCTTTGAAGTTCAAGTTGCTCTTTAAGTCTTTCAGTGCAACATGAGATTGATAAATCATGGTTTGTCTCATTATAATAGGATCATTTAATTTAGGATTACTTCCTCTTTTTATTGTAGATGTTAAATGTCGTTTTAAAAGAATGTCTTGTGTCACAATGAGATTATTGTGTTTGGGTTTAGGTACCTCTTCTTCTCTGACTGGGATACTTTGAATGGAGAACCAGGTCTGGAAAGGGCCTTCATGGATGGGACCAATCGATATGGGATCATCAGGACCAAACTCGGCTGGCCTGCTGGGATTACTTTGGACCTTGAGGCCAAGAGAGTGTATTGGGTGGACAGCCGTTACGATTATATTGAAACCACAACCTACGATGGCTTGCACAGGTATCTTTTAAAAGTTGCAGAGATGTTTTATTTGGAAATGCATGCTGATTTTCCCACTTTTCAGAAGTGTATTAAGCTCTTATTTGAATTCTCCGATAGGAAAACGGTGGTTCATGGTGGTTCTGTGATTCCTCATCCATTTGGCATTACTTTGTTCGAGCATTCGGTCTACTACACTGACTGGACTAAGATGGCCGTTATGAAGGCTAATAAATACAGCGACAACAGCCCTCAAGAGCTCTACAGGACCTCTCAGAGACCACATGGCCTTACTGTGATCCATGCATACAAACAGCCCTTTGGTAAGCAGCCTAGGAAGTGCATGTGCCACTCAGTATGATTAATATTAAACTGCTTAGATGTCGCCAACAAAGTTTTAGTGTGGTTTTAGTTCTAGAAGTATATGATTTCAGTGCAGCTTTGGTTCTAGTGTGGTTTTGGTTCTAGTTTTAAGCAATGAATCAAACGAACTAGCCAGTGTTGTGTTAACTTATTTTTGTTAATTTAAATAATAAGATATAAATATTGAATTATTTATTAAATTATAGATGAAAATCTTAAATGAAAATTAGAAATGTTGGCTTTCACAGCTAACTAGTACTAAAATTACTAAAACTGAAATATAAAAACAAATTAAAACTAAACATATAATATATAAAAATAGATAATATTAAATATAATATTAAAAAACTAATAAAAAAGACAAAAGCACATAACAAAACAACTAGAATTGAACTGAAAACGTCTCGGTTACGTATGTAACCCTCGTTCCCTGAAGGAAGGGAACGGAGACGTTACGTCAGTTACTGACGAAATGGGGGTTTCGCTTAGAAGCCAATCGCCTTTGAGCTCTACAAAACGAGCCAATGGCATGAAGATGCCATGGGTCTGCGGAATTTGCATAACGCAACCCCGCCCCAGCGCGTGGGTATAAAGGGCGTTGCGTGGCAATCTCGCATTATGCAGACTCAGGCTTCTGAGCCGGCGGCTGGGTGGAGGCAGCAGCAGGCCGCCGGGGCAGAATATGCTTGATCGCCTCAGTCTGTTTCTGAGCGGTCGAGAATTGTTGGGCGAAGTCCTGGACCGCCCCGCCGAATAGCCCATCCTGGGAAATGGGAGAATTGAGGAAACGGGTTCGCTCAGATTCTCTCATATCAGCCAGGTTGAGCGGTTAAGTGGCGCTCCTGGACCACAGAAGTGGACATCACCTGACCGAGAGAGCGAGCGGTCACCTTCGTCGCTCGTAGAGCGAGGTCGGTGGCCGCCCGCAGCTCCTGCATTAACGCGGGGTCAGCATTGCCCGCAGCTCTGTAGGTCTTCGCCACCAAAGTAGACGTAAACCTACAGGCCTTGGACGGGTGCTTTGGGTCACCACGGCATGTCGCAATGCTCTGCGGACACAGTTGCATCGCAACAGAGCGCTCAACAGGGGGAACCCCAGTGTACCCTTTCACCACGCCGCCATCGAGGGCAGTGAAGGCGGAAGTGGCTGCCGAACGATCGCGAAAAGTCAAGGGAGACTTCCACGACTTCGACACCTCTTCAAGCACTTCCGGGAAGAAGGGCACTGGGGGCTGACGGGCGCCTTCGGCACGGGCCGCCCCCAGATACCAATCATCTAGCCGAGAGTGCTCGGGACATGGCGGAGGGTTCCACACAAGCCCAAGAGCATCGGCCGCCCGGGAAAGCATGGCTGTGAGCTCTGGATCAGACTCGGGCAATGCTGGGACTTCCGGAGGCAACACAGCCCAATCGTCATCTCCGGAGGAATCCAGCCCACCTTGTGATGCGGCGATCGACATAGCATCCTCCGCCGGTGCGCCAAATGAAACGCAGGGCCCAGGACGGGAAACACCTGCGCCCTCATCTGGCAACACCACAGGTTGCAGCTTGCTAGAAGGGGGTGTGGCCCGAGGAAGATTTGTCGGGTTGGCCCACACCGTCACCCTCAAGTCACCCTGACCACCAGCCAAAGTATTCCCACTCGTGGAGGGAGTAGACTGGGGTGTGGTAGAGGGGACTCTCCCTCCAGTACGGAGATCATGGAGTCTTGACCGCAACACTGCGATGGCCATGTTCCCGCAGTGGGAACATGACTCATCCATGAACGCGTGCTCGGCGTGCACGAGGCCCAAGCACGCCAAACAGCGATCATGCCCGTCAAACGGAGGAACCAGCCGACCGCACCCAGGAACGGAGCACGGGCGAGACATCTTGAAAAAGACGTGCCGCGTGCAGCTCTTTTAGAGAAGAGTTTTTGCTCTGCAGAAATGCTGAAGCGCCTAGGGAGAACACACACGCTGTGCTAGATCACTGCACCGATCAGACAGAAATGCGGAGCTCGCTAGAATGCGCCGTACACCAACACTCTGGAGAGACACTCGTCTTGAAGAGAGAAAACGCTCAGGCAGTAACACTCGGCTCTGAAGCAGGAACATAATGCGAGATTGCCACGCAACGCCCTTTATACCCACATAATATATGTGTGTGTACTGTGTATAATTATGTGTATATAAATACACACACATGCATGTATATATTTAAGAATTTTTTTTATATTTATATATAAAATATTTATAATTATAAATAATAAATAAATAATAATATACAATAATTATACACAGTACACACATATATTATGTAATCACAAACTTTTGTTTTGGATGTGATTAATTGCGATTAATCGATTTGACAGCACAAATATATATATATATTTTGTATATATATACCAATTTACGTAATGGAATCTCCTTATCTCCTATATATACGTAAATTGGTTTTCCCTACTGAGCCGTTCCTATTTCCATGGACCTTGTTTATATCTATTATCAAGATTCATCTCTGGTGATGCATTCACATTTGTGCTAAATATATGTGTAAGCATGGTCCAAAAAGTTTTGATTCAATCAATGAAACCACACATAAAGATAGTCAGAAATGCAATGTGGTCTCATCTTATTTATAGTGTAACCATTATGTCAATATGTCCTGTTGCATCCTGGACGGCAGTGGAACACCTGTGAATCAATCACTGTGCTTAGGAGAGGTTTTAAACAAAAATAGTGAATGACTGCTATTCTTTTTGTGGATTATTTTGGTGATATGTATGTTTGTTTGATCGGCCAGTAAGTAACCCCTGTGGCACTAATCGAGGAGGCTGTGAGCACATCTGTGTTCTGAGTCACAGAACTGATAATGGCGGTCTGGGATATCGCTGCCGCTGCCGAATGGGCTACGATCTGCATGCTGACGGAAAGAGATGCGTCGGTAAGACAGATCTCGGTCACACCTTGTCTGTTATAAGAAGACATCAACCTTTTGAGATACAAGAGCTTGATGTTTAAAGAAAACATGAAAACCATCATGCAAATATGTCTCTTGCAGCTGTGAGGCAGTTTCTGCTGTTCTCCAGTCAGCTGGCGGTCAGAGGGATCCCCTTCAACCTGTCCACACAAGAAGACGTCATTCTACCTGTGACAGGAACTCCATCTTATTTCGTTGGAGTGGACTTCAATGCTGCAGACAATTCAATTTTCTTCTCTGATACAGTGAAGGACATCATCTACAAACAGAAAATTGATGGAACCGGTGAGAATGGCTAGTTTTTTATATGCATATTTCAGTAAAGCAGTGTGTGTATGTGTATATGCGTGTGTGTGTGTGTGTGTATATATATATATATATATATTATTTTTTTATATTCACTGAAATGTTCTTCAGTTCAAATGATCTTATCGCATTCATTTTGCTGGTGAACAAAAGCACAAAATCTTTGATGAAATGTCCTTGACTTGTAGGCAGATAACTGATACTTACTGAATACTCCATTCAGCCCTCGGGATGTTTGCTGTGTGCCAACAACACATTTCGCTGCATGTGAGCTTGCCTATCAGCTACCTTGAAAGGCCAACTACATGAGATAATGTGTTTGCTGGTGTTGGACTACATTTCTAAAATAAATCCAGGACTCTAATACCTTCCTCCTCCTGACTCAACCCAAAAAATAGACAGTTTACTCATTTTATTCATCACCTGTAAGACACAAGTTGGGAGGCAAGCACTGTTGTTCCTTAGTACCAAAGTGCAGCCAGTGTGACCCAGTAGAGCTGATGATATGGGTTTCAGAAGGGGCAACACAAATGGGAGCCTGATGCATTGTGGGGCGGGGAAATGAAATTTGCTAAATGAAATGCTGCTTTAAGACCCCACAAAATCGAAAAAGATTTTTTGTGGCATTTATGTTTGTGAGCTTTATTCTCATCTCCACTACGATTCAAAAGTTTGGGATCTGTAAGTTTTTTTAAATGTTTTCAAAAGAGTTCTCTTATTCTCACCAAGGCTGCATTTATTTGATTAAAAATACAGTAAAAACGGTGACGTTTTAAAATATTTTTTTCTATTTTATATATTTTAAAATGTACTGTATTCCTGTGATGCAAAGCTGAGCATCATTACTCCAGTCTTCGGTGTCACATGATCCTTCAGAAATCATTCTAATATGCTGATTTGCTGCTCAAGAAACATTATTATTATTATAATCACTGTTGAAAACAGTTGTGGAGCTTAATATTTCTTTGGAAACCGTGATACTTTTTTTTCTGGATTCTTTGATGAACAGAAAGTTCAAAAGAACAGCATTTATTTGAAATAGAAATATTTTATTACAAATACACTTATGATCAATTTAATGCGTCCTTGCTGAATAAAAGTATTATTCTTTTTATTTATTTTTACGTATTGACCCCAAACTATTGAACGGTAGTGTATATACTAGTGTACTTATAAAAGTTCACAGAATTGGCTTTTGGAAGTGTAAATTACAACTTATGATTAATATTAATTGGCTTTCATCTTAACTTTTTTTCTGACATGCCCTTCACAAGTTGCCCAACTTAAATACTTCCGATTTCAATAGTATGTATTGTTCAATTGTCTGCTCATAGGCTCCACATTTTGCTGCAATCTGCATTCTTTCATAGCTCTTAAGTGTACATGCAGACTAGCAGTGGATTGCACTTTCATCTTTGTGTTTCTTTGCTTTAAACCGCACAGGCCGGGAGGTACTTGCAGCCAATCGGGTGGATGGTGTGGAAGATCTTGCTTATGACTGGATATCAAAGAACCTATACTGGACCGATCCACGGTACAGGAGTATATCTGTCATGAAGGTCTCGGACAGGTCCAGACGAGCCATTGTACGCAACCTCAACAACCCCAGATCCATAGTGGTCCACCCGGTGGCTGGGTGAGTCATTTATCAGCTTGTCTTGTTGATGATATTGCTATTTTATATACATAAAAAAAGAAAATGGCTCTGCTCCAAAACTTAATGAGCTTTAGTACCTTGCTGTCAGCTGCCTAAATAGGCAGCTATCTTCTAGGAAGTGAAATGGAACCTAATAAGTGACCAGTTTGGAGTGCTCTACATAGGCATCAACTCTGAGAATCTTACAAATAGCATGCAAGTGCACAGGAGACTCAACTCCTGTGAATTACATTCAATAGAGTTTGCCATTAGCACGTTGCCAGAAGCACTAAGATAAAGATGAGATATTTTAAAATGCATAGCACATTCAAATATTAATAGTAATTTTATTTTATTTTATTGGATGTTTTTTTATCAATACTTGTTGAATATGAACCAGTGTTAAGTGTTTTTATATACTATTAAAGTATTTATTAATATTTTGAATTAATTATTTTATATTTTCAGTTTTATTTTCATTTATATTTTATTTACATTATTTATATTATATTTATGTCTGTATAAATGATTTTTTGAAGTTGTAAGTAAAACAAAGAGTAGGCCTATTGGTGTAAGTTTAACTGTTTTTTCAGTTTTTCTACTTCAAAATTCATGTTTAATTTAATTGTTACTCACCATTTCTTTGTAATTATTTTATTCTATTTATTTTATTTAAAAAAATATATATATATTTTATTTTATTTTATTTCTATTACAGAAAATTATTTGTAGTAGGTTTAGTTGTAGTTGATGATTTAAGCTGCTCTTGAATGAATTATAGTGTTTATTATCAATATTTGTCTTGCGTTGTCTGGCATCTTGGTCTGAACTTGTTATATTATGGTATAAACAATTATTCTATAGTTATACTGCCTATCCTTTGGAACAACTTTCACCATGATATCCTAAAATTATGCCTTCCTAGACAGCTTACTAGATTTTGAAACAGAATTTCCATTGTAATTGTAGGCTAAAAATTGTGTTCACAAAACATACACCCTCAAACATCTCAAAGGATTGTGATTGTGGGTTCAAAATCACAGGCACGTTCAAATGTCAACAGACACAATTCAGCGAGCGGCGTGAGCCAGAAACACAGCTTGGGGGGAGCATAGCTTTCACCTTGCTTCTCTGTTTCCCTAAGACCATGAAAATAAAATAGGGCCACTTGTGTCCAGTCACACCTTTCATAATGCAGGAGGTGCCCAGCCATTCATAGATTGCTCCTGCTTTGAACCTGGCACAGATAAAGGAGCTCTTTATGCCATGCTAGTGGGACATTTCCAATGGCTTCAAAGTCATGAGGCCTCTGGGCCCAGGAGACTAGATTAGTGCTGCATGAAGGCTGGTATTGTAGTGCACACTAAGAACTTGGCTTAACGGGGGAAAGCCCCACAGAGCGCTCAGATAAAACTGTCTATACCTAACAGTTTATAAATAAAACCCAGCGGATGGTTTTGAAAGTGTCCCCACCTATTAATTTGGCGAGGGCACAGGGTGACGATTTGTGGTGATTTTGGCATTATTTCCTTCGCGCTCATGCTGTCCCAAACATGTATGATTTTTTGGCCACTCTTTTCAGTTTAATGAATGAGGACTGGAGCTGTCAAACTCCAAAAAAGCACCATAAAAGATGTATTATAAAAGTGGTCCATATGACTTTTGTGTGAGTAACAGACTGAAATTAAGACCGAAACTTTGAGAGAGCGTATCAAACAATGTCTGATTGTTCAAATTATCTTTTGTATGTCTTCAAAAGACAAATATATATTCTGCCGTTCAAAGGTTTGAAGTTGTTATGATTTTATTAAATAAATTAATACTTATACTTAGCAAGGGCACATTAAATTGCTCAAAAATGTCAGTAAAGACATTTATAATATACTGACAATATTACTGACCATATTATAATATATATGTATATACAGTATATATATATATATATATATATATACATGGGCGACATTTGACTCTCGAGTTAGGGGGGGGGCAAGATTTTTTTTTTTGGTAGGCCTACCTGCATCAGCAAAGTATTCGCAGAAATTAAGCAAACTAGTTTAATTTTGCTTGTTACTTGTTTATTTGCCTTCTTTTTTATTTAAATAATTAATAATTTAGTAATTATTTTATTTAATAATTTATCCTGCTTAATTTTGTTATCACGGGAAATTATGTGCTCAAAATGTGCACATATTGTTTGTCCATCATTTTGCGTGACCATAAAGAAAAATGCCACATCGCAATATTGAAAATATTTGCATCTTAAACCATGAGGGCGGGCCAGTGGATATTATATCACAATGTACAAACTTTGCGCGAGAGTTATGCCAGTGAAGAAGTCGCAAAAGCCAGTCAATTATGCACTACAGAAAGTGAAAGTAAAAACTAACCGAGTTTATGGCAATCTGGTGACGTTGGAGTTTTCCCTCTTTTGCACCTCACTTTTAAATAGTTAATTAAAGCGAAAGTAAAATGCGCATAACCGCACAGGCATTCATAACGGTTCGGAGCAGATCGAGTGTTTTCAATTAATTCCTTTGTTATGAACGAACTGAAAACGCTCAATCTGCTCCGCGCCAGTGGACACGCACCATCGTGAATGGCCGAGCGCATTTTACTTTCACTTTAGAATTAGCGCCAATTCGGGGGCCGGTTACTTGAATGGTGGGTTCATTGTTATTCTTAATGAAAAACACAACAATAAAACAGTACAATGACAAACTTTGACAAACACTTTTACATTTCGCGTTGAAACCAAATCTTCCGCCGTCATCTTGTCATTCAGCTCCTCGCTCTCGTGATGAATGAAATCTGAGTCCTGCTGCTGGTCTGTGCTGCGACTCTCGTTCGGCTCACATTGCGCGTTCAGTTTTTAATTGTAGTGTCTGTTCACTAACTGAACTAAATGATTTTTACTACTATAAAAAAAAATCTAAACAACGGTGGGGCGGTGCCGTGGTGGGCAAGAACACCGGTAGTAACACCATCAACACCGACTATCGCAGCAAAGTGCCTAGACTGTAGACTAGCATGACTCTCTGAACAGTGAGTTTTTCTTGCTTATGCTCTGAACGGGCAATTCATGTGGATTTAAATCTCGCTCAGGACGCGCGCTGTCTGTGGAGGCCTGACTAACCGCTCCAACTTGTAGCGGAGCTGACTGCTCACATCGGGAAACTCCATGACTACAATAAATATGGGGGGCATCTGCCCCCCCCCCCAATGTCGCCCATGTATATATATATATATATATATATATATACAGCTCTGGAAAAAATTGAGAGACCACTGCAAAATTAGCTTCTCTGGATTTAATATTTAAATGTATCTGTTTGAGTAAAATTAATGTTTTTGATTTATTCTACTACTTATTTACTACTTTATTACACTACTGACAACATTTCTTCCAAATTTCAAATATAAATATTGTCATTGAGAGCATTTATTTGCAGAAAATGACAACTGGTCAAAATAACGAGAAGGTGCCATGTTTTCAGAAAACAAGTTTATATTCATTTTTAAACAACACAATACTAATGTTTTAACTTAGGAAGAGTTCAGAAATCAATATTTGGTGGAATAACCCTGATTTCCAGTTACAGCTTATATATATATATATATTTGGAACATTTAAGGTGATTTTGTGTCCTTTTTGAAGCTTGAAAGATTTATTCCCCATTCATTATAACATTCATTATAATGTAAAACAGCCTGTGTTCCTCTGAGGAAAGAAAGTAAAAAAAAATTTACATGAGGGTGAGGAAATGATGACAGAATATTTATTTAGAGTATTTTTTGGGTGAACTATTTCTTTTAAAGCCATGTGTGTGTCTTTGTGCTCGGCAGTTATATTTTCTGGACTGACTGGTACCGTCCTGCGAAGATTATGCGGGCCTGGGGTGATGGGTCACATGCTCAGTCGATTGTAAACACCACTCTCGGCTGGCCCAATGGCCTGGCCATTGACTGGAGGTGAGTTGTATTTCCCAGAATGAAACCACAACAATACAGCATTCATTTGTGCTCATAATACCACAAACAATAATCCATCTCTGTTTCATTCATAAATCTGCCTCTCTTTGTTCTAATTTTGATGGCTTCCTAAAGCTGTGACTCATCGTTCTTTGTTTTGTTGCACATTCAATGCACACCCATTCCTAATCTCTTTAAAATCATGATCGGACATAATCCTGTTCTCAGCCTTGGCCTAAACGCCTCTCCTCTTGATCATGTCTCTGCCTCTCAGCGCCATGCGATTGTATTGGGTGGACGCCTTCTTTGATAAGATCGAGCACAGCAATTTTGATGGACAAAATAGGCTGTCTTTGGAACGCATCACCCAGATCTCACACCCATTTGGACTTACTGTTTTTGGAGGTGGGTTTATCAGTATGCATGTATGTATGTATGTATGCATGTATGCATGTATGTATGTATGTATGCGTGCATGTATGTATGCATGTATGTATGTATGTATGTATGCATGTATGTATGTATGAATGCATGTATGTATGTGTGCATGTATGTATGTATGCATGTTTGTATGTATGCATGTAAGTATGTATGTATGTATGCATGTATGTTTGTATGTATGTATGCATGTATGTATGTATGCATTTGTGTATGCATGTATGTATGTTTGTATGTATGCATGTGTGTATGTATGCATGTTTGTATGTATGTATGTATGCATGTTTGTTTGTATGTATGTATGTATGTATGTATGTGTGTATGTATGCATGTATGTATGTATGTATGCATGTTTGTATGTATGTATGTATGTATGCATGTATGCATGTTTGTATGCGTGTATGTATGCGTGTATGTATGCATGTGTGTATGTATGTTTGTATGTATGTATGTCTGCACTGAGATGCAGCTGACTTTAAAAAAAACTAAACCCACTGACTAATGCAATGTTAATTCAACGATGTCTGTCATAATCGCAATGTCGTCCTAGACAAGTTAGTCTCAATGGCCTGTTCTGTGATGATGGATAGTTATTTCTGGTATCTGTGAAATGAAGGCCATTATGCCGCTTCCTTAAACTTCAGTGTAGTTCGTCTGTTCGGTGCTGAAAGATAAAAGGGCAGAAGTCAGAGTTCATGAACTGGTATTTTACAGAGATTGCTTGCTTGATTACATTAATGAAGTTTGCTGGTCCAGGTTACGTGTACTTCACCGACTGGCGGTTGGGTGGAATCGTGAGGGTCCGTAAAACAGACGGAGGGGAGATGATGATCATTCGTAGAGGGATCAGCCACATCATGCACGTCAAATCTTTCAATGCTGACACGCAGATTGGTGAGAGTAACTTTGCAAAACACATTTATCCACATACAGCCAAGAAAACAAATTGCAAGGTAGCATACAGTACTTCAGTACCATGAAGCAGTAGATGAAATTAACTTATGTGTTTAATCAATGATATGCATTGCTTTTTACCCCATCAGGATCTAACTTCTGCAGCAGGCAAACTAACCCAAATGGAGACTGCAGTAATTTCTGTTTCCCAGCACCGTACTCCCAACGAGTTTGTGGCTGCCCGTATGGAATGAAGCTGGAAGCAAATCAGCAGACGTGTGTAGACGATCCATCCAATGAGCCGCCGACCCTCCAGTGCGGCTCAAACTCCTTCTCATGCACTAACGGGAAGTGTGTCCCTCAGAACTACCAATGTGACGGCGTGGATGACTGTCATGACAACAGTGACGAGGCCAACTGTGGCGCTAATAGTAATGTTTAATATTTACATTCCATGAAAATGTTTATGCACTGAAAGCTGTGTGATATATTTTGAATAATTATGACAAATTACAATTTTGCTCTCACAATACAATCATGCAACATCCTGAATTACATTTTACATTTTTTACAGAGAAAATTATAGCAACAAAAAGCTCTTGTGGAAAGAATCTGTCAATGCCAAATCCCACCTTCGGACCTAAAGCCCTTAATCAACCAGTATATATTAGATAAATGGAAAGAATGTCAAAATAACAAATTATTTGAAATAAATCCTGTGGTGGGAAAAATATGCATCTATCTTTTAAATCCAGACATGATCAAGTTGTGTATGCAAGGTGTCGTACTATACTGATTCATGGGCATTTATTGAAGGGGTAAAGATGTCTGTAAAACATATGTTTTTGGTCTGCCAAATTTTTAATGTCATTAGACAGTGATTTTTATCATGGCAATCTTTGAAGGACTTATTTTGTAAGTCTTTTTCACTCACAATGAAAAAAACATTTCCCCCCCACTCTGCTGGCTCACAGATAACACATGCTCACCCACTGCCTTCACCTGTGCCAATCAGCGCTGTGTGCCCAGAAGCTGGCACTGCGACGGACACAATGACTGTTTTGACGGCAGTGACGAGAGGGACTGTCCCACCCAGACCCCTGGCACTTGCCAGGCGGACCAGTTCAGCTGTGCCAACCATCGCTGCATCCCCCGCACATGGCTCTGTGACACCGACAATGACTGCGGAGACGGATCGGATGAGAACAACTGTGGTGAGGCCTTGGGAACTGTTCGTTGATTATATAAAGTGGCTATAAATGTATTATGAATTTGCAAAAATATTTGTAAAATGGATAGTTTTGACTCTAAATTCTGATTGGATAAGGTGCAAAGTTGTTACAAATTTTTTTGAATATTTGAATTTGCATTGAGGTTGCAAACAGGATGCAGGAGTGCAAGGTTTTATAAGCCTTATAGTTAAACAAACACATAGATCTGTTAGAAATGGCACTTGTAGGAATTTGTACTAATTTTCTTAATTCTGTAATTCTATAAATTCACCTTCCTCTTAGGCCCTGTCCCAAATGGCACACTTCATATGCACTTTCGGTCTTGTGGACTTACAATGACTGCCGTGTGCGCGTGTTCGTTAATTCCATGAGACCGTAGGGTGTCCCGTTTGTCATTTTAGGTTTCAGAAGGGTGCTTGTTTGCGTTCGATATGAGCCCTCGATGCACACTTTTGCCGAGCCCGCACTGAAGACTCCACATCAAGCTTCTTCCTGACAGTCAAAGCGGCGTTACGTCATGAAAGTGCAGACTCGTAGGAAGACCGCGAGTGTTTAGGGTGCCATTTGGGACAGGGCCTAATTCCAGTTCCACTTCCTGTGGGTGTGGCCAATTCTAATTCCAACTCATGAATTGAAAGCAAGCCGATTCTTAAGCGATGCTATGCGACAGTTTGAATACTTAAGGTGTGGGGTTTTGGGAACTTCATAAGCCTTAAGAGGGCCACCTGACAGGATTACAGGGGTAGATCTGTGCATGTTTTTATGTATATTTGCAAATATATTTAAAAAGTCAGAGATCTCAAAATGAACTCATACTGTATATTTATCATCAAATTCTTTTAAAACCAAATTATCTGAGCTCTGTGCTGTTCATATTAATTTTATAGCACTATTTTCTTACTGTATGTGGAAAATTTGTGTCTATTTTTATTTCTCTTACCTCTGGTTTCACAGACAAGTCTTGAGTCTAGTCCGAGACTAAAATGCATGTTTGAGCTGTTTTAACTCAAAGCAACTTGCACTGACATATCTTAAAATTGTTTTTGTCTCATTTTTTTGGCATGTTTATTAAAGCTACTTAAATGCTATTTTAATGAATCTTAAATGAAACATCTGAGACAAAGTTGATTCTGAATGAAACATGACTGAGAACCCTATACTTCCAAGCAATTAACTTTTCTTGCGGTGACACTTTCTCTAGATTCGATTGGCACATGCCACCCTGGTCAGTTCCAGTGTCCGGATCACCGCTGCATTGACCCCAATTATGTGTGTGATGGAGACAGAGATTGTGCAGATGGAGCGGATGAACAGGGATGTGGTAAGAGTTCACTCTATGCAGTTAACCTGCAATATTGGTTAGCTTATAATTGCAGGATGTAAATCTTTTATTGCATTTCATTATAATGGTATATATAGTTTATATAAAAATGGCAATGGCATTTAATTTCTTTACAAATGAAATGTATTTCAACATAAACCAGACATGCCCACCAATGGCCGTGCAAGCGTATATGAATTCTCTATGCACACAAATGTAACTTTCACAGTATAAACATCAGTATAAAATCTCTAATGGAAGTTCAAATCAGATCAAGCTGATTTTTTTTGTTCATCTGATCTTCAGTGTACAACTGCACAGCCTACGAGTTTAAGTGTGCAAACGGGCATCAGTGTGTCAACTCATACTACCGGTGTGATGGGGTGTTTGACTGTAATGATCGCTCGGATGAATCTGGTTGTCGTAAGTATAAACAAAGTACTTTTTAATTTGTCTTTTAGTTCTGATGATCTTCAATATTGGTCTTTCAATTATCATAATTGTGGACATTGCATTACATATGCAGTTGAGTATATAAATGGGTGAATCTTACAAAAACATTTCCAGTCACTGTGCACCCCAAAATCAAAAAAATCTATATAAGAAAGAAAAAAATCTATATAAATAAAGAAAAAATGAAGTCTATTTTAGGAACATTCATATTTTTTGCATTTTATTTTTGAGTTAGTTTTGTTTTGTAATTCCCATTTATTTTCAATGGTGATTCTTATTAAATTTGTTATAATATATTTTTAACCGTATAACATAATATTGTAATACAGTTGTTATTTAAATTAGCTATTTTTATTTAAACTAAAGCCAGTACAACAAATACTGGCATGTTGTAGGAATATGTTATTTTTAAAATGTATCATTATTACATTTATTTAAACTACAGGACTGAGAATGACATGCATTTTGCAAATATGTTAATTAAAATGAGGGTGAAATGTGCTTAATTATCATAAAATTTCTAAAGATCCTACAAAATTTTGATGGTCCACTTTAGACATTCTACTGACTATAAGTAACTTTGCAACTACATGTCATCTTATTCTACTAACCCGAACCCTAAAACAAAGTCTACTAATACTCTAATTAGAGTTAATTGACATGTAGTTGCAAAGTTACTTTTAGTTAGTAGAATGTCTAAAGCGGACTATCGAAATAAAGTGTAACTTGTTTTAAAGGAAAATAAAATTGTATACTTTTTTTTTTTTCATGTTCTTAATTCATTATATTGAACATTTCTTTTAAACCTCAGGAAACTTGAATTGTGCTAACATTTGTCTTGGATTAACACGCATGCATTAACTTTGACCCTTCCAGCCACTAGGCCACCCGGCATGTGTCACCACGAGAGTGAGTTTCAATGCCAGTCAGACGGCAGTTGTGTTCCCGTGAGCTGGGAATGTGACGGGCACCCAGACTGTGAAGATGGCTCAGACGAACACCACGTGTGCCCCCCGCGGACATGCCCCACCTCGCAGTTCCGCTGCGATAATGGCAACTGTGTTTTCCATGGCTGGATATGTGACGGAGATAATGACTGTCGGGATGGCAGCGATGAGCGAGACTGTCCCACACCACCATTCCGCTGTCCCAGCTGGCAGTGGCAGTGCCCTGGACACAGTGTGTGTGTTAACCTCAGCAGGGTGTGTGACAACACTCCAGACTGTCCCAATGGGGCGGATGAATCCCCTCTCTGCAGTAAGTCATGCCATATGTTTTACTGATTTGCAGCAGTATGCAAGACACTACCATTCAAAAGTTTGGGGTCAGTAAGATTTTTTTTATGTTTTTGAAAGAAGATTCTTATTAATTTCTTTCAAAAAAATAAATCTTACTGACCTCAAACTTTTAAACGGTAGTGTATAAACTGTATAAGATAAAGAATATTGATAGTTTTTGTTAAGTTAGACGTTAATGCCTTTATCAGTAAGCTCCCTAATG
This sequence comes from Coreius guichenoti, assembly GCA_039654105.1. Classification (NCBI taxonomy): domain Eukaryota; kingdom Metazoa; phylum Chordata; class Actinopteri; order Cypriniformes; family Gobionidae; genus Coreius; species Coreius guichenoti. The sequence continues at coordinate 6,006,647 of CM077172.1, read as the reverse complement.
AACATCTCGGCTTTGTTCTAAAACCTAATGAGCTGCCTATGTAGGCAGACATTCTTAAATTAACTGAGTTTCCATTCTTGTAGGATGCTGCTTATGTAGCCAGTGGACAGCAGGCAATCTCACTGGGTTTTAGAACAGAGCCTGTATTTAAAATTAATTAATTAAATTAAAATGTTTGGTGTACATGGAATGGAGTAGTTGTTTGGATAAATACTAATGAGGGTTAAAACAACTTCCCAAAATGTTTAGCCGTTATTGTACGTCAACCCTTATTCTGCAGATCAATCCCACAAATCACTATTCTGCTTGGTCTCATTTAAACCAGAATTAGAGTGCTAATGACTTATGGTTGAAACATGGTTGAAAATCTACAAACATGTTCCTGTGTTAGGTTAAACCCCACAGATGTTGTTGACTAACACAGAAAATAGTTGTCATACCTCATTCATTAAAAATTGAAATAATTGAAATAAATTAGATGAACTTGAAAAACGTCTCGGTTACGTATGTAACCCTCGTTCCCTGAAGGAGGGAACGGAGACGTACGTCGGACGTCACCGACGAATTGGGATCACTTCTGGGAGCCCCTATTAGCTTCGAGTGTATAGAGAACGGGCCAATGGCCATTGGCGTGCGAGATTTGCATCTCGCGCTCCGCCCCGCATCGCGGGTATAAAGCGGAAGCGGATGCAGCGCACATTTGTTTTTCACTGAGGAGCCGAACTAGTGACTCGGCCGCTGCAGTGATGGTACAGCAACTGTGGCGACGGGACGTACGTCTCCGTTCCCTCCTTCAGGGAACGAGGGTTACATACGTAACCGAGACGTTCCCTTTCAGTCGGTCACGTTCGACGTACGTCGGACGTCACCGACGAATTGGGATCCCTATGGAAAACGCCACAGTTACTACCACTTCCAGCGCCCAGCGAAAGCCCCTCAGACCCCCGTCTGTTCGGGGCGGGGAACTTACGCAGGGAGAGTCACTGCTGCTGTTCCGCAAGACCCACTCAGCAGAGTATTGGATAACGCTGGGAAAGCGTGCCCCGGGGGGCCGCTGCGGAAGCCACATCCTACCCGTAGGGAGGTATCATGTGGAATACACATGTATGGACTGGCCGTGGGCAGTACAACATACGGAAGTCCCAGGGGTGGCCCCGGCCAATGCAGGCGGGAGACTACACCGCACAGAGACGGCAGAGCGAGCTCTGCCAAGGGAAAGACACGGGCTCGCCGTAGGGAGCCGTACCGTGGAAGAATACACATATGGGACCGCCGTAGGGGTCACAACATATGGATACCCAGCCTAACACAAGTTCCACCAATGCATACGAGTGTTAGACCTGGCGTCGGACGCTCCGCCACGTCTGACTGCCACGGGTTGCGGAGGACTCAACAGGGTTCGCCGTGCTGGGGAACTCGACTGGAGCATATCAGCGCACGTATCCGGTCCATGAGGAGGGGAATGGCGCAGCAAGCCGACACTAGAACGGGCCCTTCGGTGTTACTGGCTATTTGAAGCGAGCACACGGGAAGAAACCGGCTCTACACGGAGGCTATAGAATCTAGCGAACGTGTTAGGTGTCGCCCAGCCCGCAGCTCTACATATATCTGTCAGCGAGGCGCCGTGCGCCAGCGCCCAGGAAGAGGCCACACTCCTAGTGGAGTGGGCCCTCAACCCAAGCGGGCAGGGCACGCCTTGGGTTTCATACGCCAAGGCGATGGCATCCACTATCCAGTGAGCCATCCTCTGCTTGGAGACAGCCTTTCCCTTCTGCTGGCCTCCGTAACAGATGAAGAGCTGTTCTGAGGTCCTGAAGCTTTGCGTTCTGTCCACGTAAGTCCGCAGAGCGCGAACGGGACAGAGAAAAGCCAGGGCTGGGTCTGCCTCCTCCGAAGGCAGCGCTTGCAGGTTCACCACCTGGTCCCGAAAGGGAGTGGTGGGAACCTTGGGCACATATCCGGGCCGGGGTCTCAGGATTACATGAGAGTTACCCGCCCCGAATTCCAGGCACGATTCGTCGACCGAAAATGCCTGCAGGTCCCCTACCCTCTTGATGTAAGCCAATGCAGTCAGGAGTACTGTCTTCCAGGACAGGATTTTTAACTCTACTGACTGCAAAGGCTCAAAGGGAGCCCTCTGTAATGCGGTTAGCACCAGGGGCAAGTCCCAAGAGGGTATAGAGTGAGGGCGAGGCGGATTTAATCTCCTCGCCCCCCTCAGGAACCTGACGACCAGATCGTGCTTCCCTAGGGACTTACCTTCGACCATGCTGTGATTTGCGGCGATAGCGGCAACATACACTTTGAGGGTGGAGGGAGACAGCCTTCGCTCCAACCCTTCTTGCAGGAAGGAAAGCACAGAGCCGATCGAACATCTTCGGGGGTCTTCTCGACGAGAAGAACACCACTCGACGAACAGGTTCCACTTCAACGCGTAGAGGTGCCTCGTAGAGGGGGCTCTGGCGGAAGTGATGGTGTCTACCACAGCCTGTGGTAGGCCACCTAGAACCTCCGCGTCCCGTCCAGGGACCAGACATGGAGTTTCCAGAGGTCCAGAAGCGGGTGCCACAGGGTGCCCCGTCTCTGAGTCAGGAGGTCCTTCCTCAGAGGAATGGGCCAAGGAGGTGCTGTCGCGAGGAGCACTAGTTCCGGGAACCAGGTCCGGTTGGGCCAGTATGGCGCAACTAGCAAGACCTGCTCCTCGTCCTCCCTGACCTTGCACAGTGTCTGCGCAAGAAGGCTCACTGGGGGAAACGCATATTTGCGCAGGCCCCGGGGCCAGCTGTGTGCCAGCGCATCCGAGCCGAGGGTCCCCCCGGTCAGGGAATAGAACAACTGGCAGTGAGACGTGTCCGGGGCGGCAAACAGGTCTACCTGTGCGGTCCCGAAGCGACTCCAGATCAGCTGGACCACCTGGGGATGGAGTCTCCACTCTCCTGGGAACACTTGCTGTCGTGAGAGCTCGTCGGCTGCACGATTGAGCAGGCCCGGGATATGAATGGCACGAAGCGACCTCAGATGCTTCTGACTCCAGAGGAGGAGATGGCGGGCGAGTTGTGACATGCGGCGGGAGCGTAGACCACCCTGTTTGTTGATGTACGCAACGGCCGCAGTGTTGTCCGTACGGACCAGAACGTGCTTGCCTCGTAGCGGCCCTTTGAGGCGGCCCAGCGCAAGACGAACTGCTAACAACTCGAGGCAATTGATATGCCATTGCAGTTGAGGCCCCGTCCACAGACCCGAAACTGCAAGCCCGTTGTACGTGGCCCCCCAGCCGGTGGATGAGGCATCCGTGGAGACCACAGCATGCCTGGACACTTGTTCTAGGGGAACTCCTGCCCGTAGGAACGAAGGGTCCAACCACGGACTGAAGGTTTGGCGACACTTCGGTGTTACTGAGACACGGAATGAGCCGCTCTGCCACGCCCATCTCGGGACTCGGTCGTGTAGCCAGTGTTGAAGCGGCCTCATATGAAGCAATCCGAGCGGCGTCACTGCGGCTGCGGATGCCATATGCCCCAGGAGCCTCTGAAAATGTTTCAGTGGTACCGCTGTCCTGCATTTGAACGAATTCAAGCAGTTCAACACCGACTGGACGCGCTGCTCTGTGAGTCGCGCTGTCAGATTGACCGAGTCCAACTCCATACCGAGAAAAGAGATCCTCTGCACGGGGCAGAGTTTGCTCTTTTCCCAGTTGACCTGAAGTCCCAACAGACTGAGGTGACTGAGCACCATGTCCCTGTGTTCGCACAACTGTGCCTTCGACTGAGCCAGAATCAGCCAGTCGTCGAGGTAGTTGAGAATGCGAACACCACGCTCTCTCATGGGAGCAATGGCCGCCTCCGCGACCTTCGTGAAGACGCGGGGCGACAGGGACAGCCCGAAGGGTAGGACTCTGTACTGATATGCCCGTCCCTCGAACGCAAAGCGTAGGAACGGTCTGTGTCGGGGGAGAATCGAGACATGAAAGTACGCGTCCTTCAGGTCGATCGCTGCAAACCAATCTTGGGGACGGATGCACCTGAAGATGCGTTTCTGCGTTAGCATTCTGAACGGCAGCCTGTGAAGGGACCGATTCAAGAACCGCAGGTCCAAGATTGGCCGTAACCCGCCGCCTTTCTTGGGTACAATGAAGTACGGGCTGTAGAAGCCTGTCTTCATATCGGCTGGAGGGACCGGCTCTATCGCGTCCTTCGCCAGTAGGACTGCGATCTCCGCCCGTAGCACGGGGGCGTCCTCCTTCGACACGGAGGTGAAGTGAACGCCCCTGAACTTGGGGGGCCGCCGAGCGAACTGAATCGCATAGCCGAGTCTGATAGTACGGATGAGCCAGCGGGACGGGCTGGGGAGCGCTAACCAGGCTCCCAGCGACCGAACCAGCGGGACCAACGGCACCACAGACGTACCCGCAGCGGGGCAGCGCAGCGGAGTGCAGGGACCCGACTCGGACGGCATCGCGGCCCGAAGTGGGGTCTGAGTGCGCAATGCAACACTTACCTGCTTCCGCTGAGGGGGTGCACGAGTGTGCGGAGGCCTCTTGTGTGCGTCCTGGACACAGCCAGCACCCCCTGCTGGCGATAAGAGAGGCACCGGAGGGTGACAAGGCATGGGAGCGTCGTACACCGCCAAGCGCGCTCTCTTGGCACCCAGAGATTTTAGAAACAGCTCTTTTTTTGAAAGAGGGCCAGTGGCGGAACAGAAACCAAACAAGAACATAAAATTCTCTCCCGGCCCTCCAGCGGGAGAAGGAGCGGTGCTGTCACCACCTCCTGAAGAGCTGTCTCCTCCATCTCTGGGTGGCCCGTCTCAGGGTCTCTTACGACGACGCTTGCCACCTGGCTTGGCAGCGGCCTGAGCGGGCTGGACGGCCTTCCCGCGGCCGGCTCCACGCCGTTGCCCTGGTGGAGGCTGCTGCTGGGCTGGGGCGGGAGCGGGGGCGGCGGCGGGCGGCCGCCCTCGGCGACGAGCAGGCGGAGGAGCTGCGGCCGGCGGCTGGGCAGCAGCTGACCGCCGGGGCAGGATGTGTTTGATGGCCTCCGTCTGCTTCTGGACAGTCGAGAACTGCTGGGCAAAGCTCTCGACCGCGTCGCCGAACAGCCCAACCTGGGAAATGGGGGAGTCCAGGAACCGATACTTATCAGTCTCCCTCATATCGGCCAGGTTGAGCCAGAGATGTCGCTCCTGGACCACAAGAGTGGACATCGCCTGACCAATGGAACGGGCGGTGACTTTCGTCGCCCGGAGGGCGAGGTCCGTCGCCGTCCGGAGCTCCCGGAGGAGCTCTGGGTCAGGTCTACCCTCGTGCATGTCCATGAGTGCCTGGGCCTGGTGCACCTGGAGCAACGCCATGGCATGCAAGGCGGACGCAGCCTGTCCACAAGCCTTGTAAGCCTTCCCAGTTAGAGTGGAGGAGAACTTATAGGCCTTGGATGGGTGGCGTGGGTCTCCGCGCCAGGTGGAAGCGGACGCCGGACACAGTTGCATCGCGACCGCCCGTTCCACCGGCGGGATCCCCACGTACCCCTTGGCTGGCCCGCCGTCGAGAGTAGTGAGGAGGGAGGAGCCACTCGGCCGGTTTCTGGCAGAAAAAGGTGCCGTCCACGACCTCGTGAGCTCCTCATGCACTTCCGGGAAGAAGGGCACCGGGGCGGGACGCTGAGAACCAGCGCGAGCCGCCCCGAGAAACCAATCATCCAGCCTAGAAGGCTCGGGACACGGTGGAGGGTTCCACACGAGCCCGACCTTTTCGGCGGCCCGGGAAAGCATAGCCGTCAGCTCGGGGTCCGTCTCGGACAACGCCACTCTCCCAGAGGGAGGCAACGCAGCCGGGTCTTCATCCCCCGAGGACTGAAACTCCCCCTCCGATGCAGCGATCGACATCCTATCCTCTGCTGGAGCTCCAAAGGTTACCGTTGGACCACCTCAAGAGGGGCCAGCGACTTTCTCCGAAAGCTCAACCGGCTGCGGCACTACAGAGGGTTTAGGGGCCCACGGAGGCTGGTTCGGCGGGTGTGCCCTAAACGTGATCCTCAGGTCACCCTGGCTATTCGCCGAAGTAGGTCTATCCTGCTGGGCAGGGATAGCACTAGATCGGGGCATAGGTAAGGGGACTCCACCCTCCCGAAGGTAGGCGAGTCTCGACCTTAGCGCCGAGATAGTCATGTTCCCGCAATGGGAACACGAACTATCCACAAACGCTGCCTCGGCATGTTGAATACCCAGACATGTCAGGCAGCGATTGTGACCGTCAGCTGGTGACAGGGAACGACCGCATCCAGAAACGCACGGGTGGAATGACATCTTGAAAAAGATGCAATTTCACACCCGTGTTGCTCTTTTAGAAGAAGCTCTTAACGTGCTGAAGCACCCAGGAACAACCGCGGCAAACACAGGGGATAGTGCAGCCTGTGTTTGCACTCACCGTGGAACGCCCCCACCGAACCAACCGGGATGCTGTAAAAACAGCAGTTTGTTTCACCGATTTTGGTGAGCTCGCGGTTGTCACTGCACGTGCCTTCTCCCCAGCACAAAAGCCTCTTCTCTCGCTCTCTCTCTCTCTCTTGCTGAACAGCTTTTTTGAAGTCTTTCATGAGCTTGTTTGGCTCCGAAGTGAATGACAAATGTGCGCTGCATCCGCTTCCGCTTTATACCCGCGATGCGGGGCGGAGCGCGAGATGCAAATCTCGCACGCCAATGGCCATTGGCCCGTTCTCTATACACTCGAAGCTAATAGGGGCTCCCAGAAGTGATCCCAATTCGTCGGTGACGTCCGACGTACGTCGAACATGACCGACTGTAAGGGAACTTACACTTAAAAAACTTTTTAAAAGAAAATTAGAAATGTTGCCTTGGCAATTAACTGAAATAAGATAAGCTTAAGTTAAAGTACTGAAATAAACCTAAAATTGAAATTAAAATAAATTAAAGCTAAATAGAAAATGACAAAAGGACATAATGAAATGACTAAAATTAGATCAAAATGAAAACTGAAATAATATTGGTTAATACTAAAATAACATTGATCGATAGATTCATTTGAAATTTATAAACTGAGGGATAAATCAAAATTATTTTCTGTGCTAATCAAAAGCATGCCACAGATGCTGTTGTTTCATGTATTGAATCCAGAACATTCATTTACATTGAAATCTTTAATCTTTCTGCTGATATTGAAACAATTAAATGGCAATTCATGTGGTCAGTCAGTTGATTCCAATAGTTCATGAAGTATTTCAGTATGTTGTCTGTGTTATGAATCCCGTTTGCCATCAAATCATGCATGTGTTTAGCTAATCTGGAAATGAACATTGAAATGATCTGTGATTTTCCTTCCATGTTGCCCTCCCTTCTCACAGATGAGCCCTTACCAGGTAGGCTGAATCCCTAATCATCCACAATCCTCTGCATGAAGCACTAATCTATCCCAGTATCCGCCTGGCTGTACTCTCTAACCTTCATCAGAGTGTCTAAATATGGCAAGATTGTGTGTGTTTAGCATTATAGACACTTAGAGATGTAGTTTGTAGTACTATTTACATGTGTTAGTCCATAGAAATGGTACACAACCACCGATGTTGCTCACCCAATACCAGTTCCAGAAATAGAGGACAACAGATTTAAACCGTAAACATTAGGGCTGGGGAATATATTGAATATTCACAGTATATCTGCAATGATTTTGTAAATGAAGCAACATCATCATGAACATTAACTCCCCACCAGTGTTTTTATAAAAGTTGCGGCAGAATTTTTGATCATTTTCATAAAATATTTTATTCTAGCTTCATGCATTCTTTTTTTATCAACACTTGAATGTGGGTAAGTTTCATAAAAAAGCAACGTTTTGAACAAAAAGCTGAGAAAATCACGTTTTTGTCAAAGACTACATACGGATGGGATTCAGAACGATGATCAAAACACAGATGGAGTAGATCAAGTCCATCAACACCCTCAAAGCTTCACAGTCCTTTACCTCTTTGTGGGTTTGACATTTTATTCGCTAACGAATTGATTTATATGCTGTTGAATGTTTGATGATCGCGTTATTTTACTTGAGCGTTAGCAATGCTTCTATCACTTGTTTCTGCTGCTTCTCCGCTTGTTTTTGGATCTGGAGATTCTGTAGTATTTCAGTAGATGCGTAATAGCGCCTCTACCGTATAACAGTGAAAAACATGGATTGCGGGAAAATTCGGAAGGGTATGTCTGCATCCCTGCAAACCACGCCCCTACAAGTTACGCCCTCTCGCAAAGAAACAAGCGTGGATGTCATTGGCTGCATCTGAAAACTTAGGCAGCTGACTTGTTGCCTCTCTGCTCCATCAGGCAATGACTTTGCAGGCAGTGTTTGCGCACAAAGGCACCTCAAGAAACTGATTTCGGACAGACTTTTGAGGCTGCTTAACAGTTTAATGATCAGTTTAATGACAGCAAAATAGAGCTAGCTTTGGTGATAACTAAGCGAATATTTAATTACTACAATAGTAATTTCCCTACAAATTGCGCAAATTGAAATTGCGAATTGAAAATACGACCAATGGAAACGCGTCAATTTAGCAAAAACTCCCATATATCGCAAAAAAGTTTTTACGCTCCCTTGAGGTCGGAAAAAAATATTTCGCAAAACTGCAATGGAAACAGTTTTTTCACATTTACAGGTCACCTGGCGTACATAAAAGTCGATCATTCTTTAAAGATGACGCCGTATGTTTGGACAGAAGACGAGACAGAGTTCTTTATTAAACTCATAAAAGACAAAAGAATTACGGGAATACTGGAGTCTAAACAACAAATACCACAATTTATCAAGACCTTAAAGCAGATATGAGGGAGAAACTCCCAGAAGCACCTCATACGTGGCCGCTACCAAGAATAAGGGGCTTTCCTTGCCATTAATTCTTGGATAACACTCCTACGTCTCCTTTGATTAAAATGAATGGCTAGTGCGGTGGCTGGGATATACGTAAACCTACTAACATCTGTTGCCATGAGTTTTGGAATAACTTATGGCAAGAGGAAAAAATTATGTTTTAGTCGTATAACATCGGTTAATGGAAACGGCGTCATTTCGCAATAGTTTTTTATCGACAATTAGAAAATATCGCAAAAGTTTGCGCAAATCTGTAATGGAAACCCGGATACTGTCACGGAATGGAAAGCACAGGATTGTGGGATATCATAGGCAGCGAAGGATACTTCTATGCTGCCTTCAAAAATCGATCAGATGAAGGTATCTCAGGAGGCAGGAAGTGAAGCTAACATTGGATTCGGACGTGTCTTGATTCCTTGGAATGCGTCCTCCGAAGGCAGCATTTTTAAGCTTTCAGACTCAGCCACTGACTGAAACAATATTGTCAGGTACATTTATTTTATGTTTCATGTATGAAAGGTTTGTAAGGCTTTTGAATCTTATGAAATATGAAATATAAAGCATAAAAAGAATTATACAATCAAATACAGACCTATGGCAATTATAGTTAAAAACCTACCCCCAACCCTAGACCTTCAATAAAATAAAAATTTACTGTAGCGCTTCATAATTAAAACACTTTAAAAACTGAGGAAAAACAAACAGGATGACTTACAGAGTCTGTTGATCAATGTAATACTATCTGTAGCTATCGGTGGCGATAGTGAAGCTTAAAAAAACAAGGAAAGTGAAGCAGAAGAGCGGTACTCGTGATAACATCAGCATTTCTGTGGGGAGGTGTTAATTGGCTGTTTAATTGTAGAGGCTGTAACTTGTGGTAAGGGGCGTGGTTTGGAGTACTGCGGGGCGCAGTCGGGAATTCCGTCAATGGCGGGAAAGTGTTGTGTCATAAATTTTGGAAAATCCTATTAGTGGTGGGAAAATAGTATAGTTTCCTAAAGACAGTGTCGTTAAATCAGTTTTGCAAATCCTTTTGGTTTTGCATCTCTCGGTAGCATAAAATGACATTAGAGTTGGTTTGAATCGTTTTTCAGTAGACCAATTCATTGATTCGTTTGCGGCATCAAAAATGTTCACCGAATTGCCTATGTGCCATTTTTTGTATATTAAAATGCTTTGCTTTTTATGTATGTAAAATGTATTGCTTTTTGGTGCATATACATGAAAAAATTTAAATATCATTCAACCTTCATTGTTTATTCAGTGAAAAACTGTGTGGTAAACATGCCTTGATTATTTGCAACTATTTTTACTGCATATTATTTTTTTGCGTCTGTGTTTTTTTTAGTATAATTGAGATACTATTATAGTTTTATATTAAAGGGGTCATGAATTGAGAAATCAACTTTCCCTTGAGCTAAGAATATCCTGTAAGTTTCAGAACTGAAAACTTCCTTGTTAGTCAAAGAAAGGCTTTTATTGACAGCTGGTTCATCAAACGATCGATCTGTGAATGTGCGTCCCCGTGACGTCAGAGTGCAGTGAAACGCCGCCTTAACCGAAGAAGACGAACGCCTAAATCTGTAGCCCCGCCCACCGATTCGTGCCTGGCATGTTAGATAAATAACAGGCCTACGTGGAGCTAAACTGGATTGAACTTCCAAGCAATAAAGCTTATGGCATGTTTCAAACATGCCATAAGCTTCCTTCGGATTCCAATATTAGGAATGCATGGTTGAACTTTATTTTTAATGAAGATCCAGCTCACGTGGGGAAGACATTGCATTTGTTCGCTTCATTTCACCGGATTCGTTTGTAAACAAGAGACTGGATTTGCAGACAGGATGAGATTAAAAAACAATGCTGTGGCTTCTGGATCTGACAGGAATGATGCAACACAATTATGTGAGTAAAATTTTTTTTTTATATGTGATAGTATTGCATTGTTACATTTGATATCTACTGATTATGTACGTGTCTAACTAAACATAACTTCCACGCTGTCACAGGCTTTGTATTTGAGTTGGTTCATTGTCCTGTGATTCGTGATCAGACTCGAACATGTATGGGCCAGGGCTCGCACTATCTTAAATAGTGAAATACACGCGTGCGCGTGTGTGTTAGTGATGCACGGTTCGCGGTTATATCCACCGATCGGGCCGGCCAAGTAATAAAAAATAACATTCCAGTTAATTGCGGGTGGATGAGAGATAAATCATTGTGTTTGTTTGATAAAGACATTTTGTGAGCCCTGTGGGCGAATCATTCCAGTTGCCGTTTCTCCACATTGGAAGTTTTCAAAACAGTTTCTCTCGTGTACTCACGGGGGAGCCGAAGCTCATTATAATATGCAAAACTGCTATCCAATCATAACAGTGGCCGTTTACTTCCGAGTCTTCAATGTGGCACACCCATAAAAACCGAGCGTTCCAAGAGCTAGGCTCAAAACCAGGGTAGAAAATAGCCTATTACTTATTCATTATGATGTTTTTGAATGTAAAAACCACGCGAACGTCATAAGTTGACCTCAGACAACAGTATAAAAAAATAAAAAAAGCCAGTTCATAACCCCTTTAATAGTTGGAATTAGTTATTTTTATATTTATTTTGTTTTGTGTTTTTGTAATTTTAATAGTTTTTTTAAATGTTGTAAATATGTCTTTTAGGTTCTAATATGTATTTTATTCGTTTTTTGTTCTAATATGTCTATATACTTTTTATTCATTTTTATTTCAGTTTTAGTTATTTTAGTACATAAAGTTGAACTAAATGAAAATGAGAAATGTTTCCTTGGCAACTAGCTGATTTATATGTATATATAGTGTTTTATTTTATTTTATTTTATTTCAGTTAACGTTTATTTTATTTCAAGTAACAAAAATGTTTTTTTTATGGTTTTACTTTTTAGTTTTAGTTAACTATAATATATTTTGAATTTAAATGGCAAAAAAATGGTTTATCTGAATAAAAAGAGAACACCTTTTATGCAATTTTAGAGTAAATATACAAATATAGAGATTTTGTTTAATCTATATTGCCCAGCCCTAGTAAGCATCCCCTTTAATGGTTGTCCTTAGCATGTTCCCAGAATACCTTGTGTCTTCATGTATGCTTCACATTGGCATTCATCTCGACTTTTCTGCTTCGTTGTAGATCAGGAGAGCTGCTCGGATAACAATGCGGGCTGCACTCACGGCTGCATCCAGGGCCCGTTTGGAGCCCAGTGCACGTGTCCTATGGGCTACCAGCTGAGCAACGACTCAAAGACGTGTGAGGACATCGATGAATGCCATCCTCTGGGCGTCTGCAGTCAGCACTGTTTCAACGAGAGAGGTTCCTTCCGATGCCATTGTCAGGACGGATACACTCTAGAGGCAGATGGGCGCACCTGCAAGGCCTCAGGTTTGTGCCTCTCCACTGAGCTTTGTGATCTCTGACAGATATTAGTGGAGTGAGTGGAGCCATACTCGGACTCCGAGGGCCAACTGGACCAGCTCAGCTGGGTCTAGTGCAGCTTCTCGGATTACCACAGATAAGACAAATAACATATATGTCAGTCACAAACTTTCTTACGGGGGTAATTAGGTGGTAATCACCAAACAAAGGGTTGTTTATGAGCTCTTCCGCTGACAAGAGGCCATTCCCTTGAGATAACCTGTTGAAAAATGCTGTCATCCGATATACCTCGTCTTCTTTCTGAATGTTGCTTTTCAACGGGACTCTTTTTTTATCCTACTATTTGGCCAGATATGTCTTGCATAGTTTTATAACTGAGAGCTGATACATGAAGAAAGTTTGGATTAATTTCTTGTCCTGTGAGGTTATTTGATATATTTTGAGATAATTGTGGTCATTGTGGACTTTTAATCACATTTTCATTAAAAAAATTTCATTACAAAATTAAAATGTAATTTATTTTTTAATAGATTTTTTATTTTATTTAAATGGATGAATATGACTGGATAGTAAAGAAAAAGCATCAACAAGGGTGTTGTTTAACATTTTAGTCACTTCATAATTCTCATAATTTTATTTGCGTTATTTCATAGTTTGGATAACTATAATTCTTCTAAAATCTGCAAAATAGTTCACAAAAGAAAAATATTGAAACAAATGAAAATTTTATTATAAATATTTTAAACATTTAAATATTCAGATTATTATGTTTTATGTGTTATGCAACTGACAGAAAAGCTCACAGTCATTGCTCACAAAACATTTAAATGGCAAATAATCACCAGCAAAACTTTTTATAATCATAACAACTCTAATAATACAAATTCATTACAAAACTAATGTAATTTATTTTTAGACTCATATAGCATCATATAGTGAGGTCACTGCATAAATTTCATACTTTCATTTGTGCTATTCCATAGTGTTGATGCTTCTGCAATAATTCTAAAATGTGTACCAAAATAGTTCAAAAGAGAAGTGTTTGTCTTTCAAGTTTGGGGTCAGTAAGATTTTTAATAGAAGAAATTAATAATTTTATTGAGCAAAGACAAATTGAACAAAAAGTGTCAGTAAAGACATTTATAAAGTTAAAAATATCTATTTAAAATAAATGCTGTTCTACTTCTACTTACTTCAGCAGCAAATCATCATATTAGAATGATTTCTGAAGGATGGAGTAATGATGCTGAAAATTCAGCTTTGATCACAGGAATAAATTACATTTTAAAATACACTATATTGCCAAAAGTTTTGGGACCCCTGCCTTTACATGCACATGAACTTTAATGACATCCCATTCTTAATCCGTAGGGTTTAATATGGAGTTGGCCCACCCTTTGCAGCTATAACAGCTTCAACTCTTCTGGGAAGGCTTTCCACAAGGTTTAGGAGTGTGTTTATGGGAATTTTTGACCATTCTTCTAGAAGCGCATTTGTGAGGTCAGGCACTGATGTTGGATGAGAAGGCCTGGCTCACAGTCTCCGCTCTAATTCATCCCAAAGGTGTTCTATCGGGTTGAGGTCAGGACTCTGTGCAGGCCAGTCAAGTTCCTCCACACCAAACTCGCTCATCCATGTCTTTATGGACCTTGCTTTGTGCATTGGTGCACAGTCATGTTGGAACAGGAAGGGGCCATCCCCAAACTGTTCCCACAAAGTTGAGAGCATGAAATTGTCCAAAATGTCTTGATATGCTGAAGCATTAAGAGTTCCTTTCACTGGAACTAAGGGGCCAAGCCCTACCCCTGAAAATCAACCCCACACCATAATCCCCCCTCCACCAAACTTTACACTTGGCACAATGCAGTCAGGCAAGTACCGTTCTCCTGGCAACCGCCAAACCCAGACTCGTCCATCGGATTGCCAGACAGAGAAGCGTGCTCTAGAGTCCAGTGGCGGCGTGCTTTACACCACTGCATCCGACGCTTTGCATTGCACTTGGTGATGTAAGACTTGGATGCAGCTGCTCGGCCATGGAAACCCATTCCATGAAGCTCTCTGCGCACTGTTCTTGAGCTAATCTGAAGGCCACGCGAAGTTCGGAGGTCTGTAGTTATTGACTCTCCAGAAAGTTGGCGACTTCTGCGCACTGTGCACCTCAGCATGCGCTGACCCCGCTCTGTGATTTTACGTGGCCTACCACTTTGTGTCAGAGTTGTTGTTCCCAATTGCTTCCACTTTGTTATAATACCACTAACAGTTGACAGTGGATTATTTAGTAGCGAGGAAATTTCACAAATGGACTTATTGCACAGGTGGCAACCTATCATGGTACCACGCTTGAATTCACTGAGCTCCTGAGAGCGATCCATTCTTTCACAAATGTTTGTAGAAGCGTCTGCATGCCTAGGTGCTTGATTTTATACACATGTGGCCATGGAAGTGATTGGAGCACCTGAATTCAATGATTTGGACGGGTGTCCCAATACTTTTGGAAGTGTAGTGTATATCAAAAAGAAAACATTATTAAAAAATTATTTTAAATTGTAATAATATTATTCTATTCTGTTCTCCATTCCTTTCTCAATCTGACAGGATCTCGAGAGGCCTTGCTCTTAGTGGCCAGTCGGAATCAGATTATATCAGATGACGTCCTCGCACAGCCAAACGTTATTCGGTCTCTTGTGCGAGACGGCCGTAACATCGTAGCGGTGGATTTCGACTCGGTTACAGATCGTATTTACTGGTCTGACACCACCCAGGACAGAATATGGAGCGCTCACAAAAATGGAAGTGACCGCACCGTGGTGAGTGACACAAACGCCGCTCCGGCACCCTTACAGTCAACATAAACCATCATCCCCCTAAAATATATAATTTCTCTTCCCTGCCAGATCTTTGATAGTGGAGTGACCGTCACAGAGAGTCTCGCCGTAGACTGGGTTGGCAGAAACCTGTATTGGACAGACTACATTTTGGAGACCATAGAGGTGTCCAAACTAGATGGGTCCCACAGAACAGTGTTGATTAGTGAAAACGTGACCAATCCAAGAGGTCTAGTAGTGGACCCTAGAAATAAGTAAGACCAATGAACAAGTACACTGAGGAAAAAACAAATTTCACTCAGAAATTGCTAGGAAATTTCACAATTAATTACAGTATTTTTAATTAATTTTGAAGTAGAAAGATGTAAAACATACTCCAATAATCTTTGTTTTATTTACAATTTCTAAAAATCATTTTAACAGTGTATATAAAATAAATTGAAATGACCATTGGTTGAAAACGAAATCCCAATATGCCCTTTTCTATATATATTTCAGCACGCACCTGATGTTTTGGACGGACTGGGGCAGAAATCCTCGTATTGAGAGAGCCAGCATGGATGGGAAGTTAAGGACTACGATCATCAGCAACAAACTTTATTGGCCCAATGGCTTAACAATTGACTACCCCAACAATCTGCTTTACTTTGCCGACGCTTACCTAGACTTCATTGACTACTGTGATTACGATGGAAAGAATCGAAAACAAGTGTTGGCCAGTGATCTGGTGAGACCTTTTGTTTTATATACTCATTTATGTTTATGAACATAGAAGGGGCGATTCTGTAGCTTTGCATGAACAATACTGTCTTCCTCAGTATTTTTGTCTTGTTTTCCAGTATAAATATCTAAACATTCTTGAATCAAGATATAATTAAATATTATAAGATACAAATTACTTTTTGCTGAAAACAAGAAAAAAATCTGCCAGTGTAAGAAAATTAAGGTCCAGATTTACTAAACTAACAAATTAGCATGAGAGCGCAATCCTATAAAAGCAGCGATGGGAGTGGAAAGTTCAGCGAGTGATTTACTGACGACGTGCAAATTAAAGAACACAGACGCAGCCGGATCATTTCCATTATGACCAACACAATCTACCAAGAGCAGTGCAAATTAGCTTCTGGTTTAAGACATGCTTTTTTTAAGAATTAAATAAGGCCACAAACACCAGTAAATTGATGAGCGCAAATCTTAGTAAATCACCTTGCATGATTCATTTAAATTCTCTCCTCCCATAAATTTTGTGTCTGAAAGGGAAACTCCTACAAATGCATATGCAGTAAGGTTAGCCACAAAGATAACCCTGTCCACGCCTTTTCAGTGCTAATTTTTCTGCATGTCTTGTAAATCCTGACAGTAGTTTTTAACGGCAAAATAGAGTTTGCGCTGGTGCAAGCTGTTAGTAAATCTGGCCCTAAAAATGTACAGTTGCAAGAAAAAGTATGTGAACCGCTTGCAGAATCTGTGAAAATGTGAATAATTTTAACTAAATAAGAGAGATCATACAAAATACATGTTATTTTTTATTTAGTGCTGTCCTGAATAAGATATTTTACATAAAAGATGTTTACATATAGTCCACAAGACAAAAAAATAGCTGAATTTATTAAAATGACCTGGTCAAAAGTTTATGAACCATTGATTCTCAATACTGTGTGTCGTTCCCTGGATGATCCACGGCTGTTTTTTTGTTTTGTGATGGTTGTTCTTGAGTCCACTGTTTGCCCTGAGCAGTTAAACTGCCCAATGTTCTTCAGAAAAGTCCTCCAGGTCCTGCACATTCTTCAGTTTTCCAGCATCTTTTGCATATTTGAACCCTCTCCAGCAGTGACTGTATGGTTCTGAGATCCATCTTTTCACACTGAGGACGATTGAGGGACTCAAACACAACTATTAAAAAAGGTTCAAACATTCACTGATGCTCCAGAAGGAAACACGACGCATTAAGAGCCGGGGTGTGAAAACTTATTGATTTTGAAGATCAAGGTAAATTGTACTTAATTTGTCTTCCGGGAAACATGTAAGTATCTTCTGTTGCTTCCGTAGGGCAGTACTAAATGAAAAAAATTGATATTTAAACAAAATAAGAAAAAGTTCAAAAGTTTTTACCCCCCGGCTCTTAATGCGTCGTGTTTCCTTCTGGAGCATCAGTGAATGTTTCAACCTTTTTTAATAGTTGTGTTTGAGTCCCTCAATTGTCCTCAGTGTGAAAAGATGGATCTCAACATCATACAGTCACTGCTGGAGAGGGTTCAAATATGCAAAAGTAAAAAAAAACTGAAGAATTTGCAGGACCTGGAGGATTTTTCTCAAGAACATTGGACAGTTTAACTGCTCAGGACAAACAGTGGACTCATGAACAACCATCACAAAACAAAAAAACAGCCGTGGATCATCCAGGGAACGACACACAGTAAAATTATTCACATTTTCACAGATTCTGCAAGCGGTTCACATACTTTTTCTTACAACTGTAGTAATTCAAAGGGTAAAAACAAGTTTATTTTTCTTACCTCTCTAATCTTATGTCATTTTGCATCTGAAGTAAATGTATAGGCCCATTGATTTAAGAATGTTTAAATATTTGTATTGGAAGACAAAATAATTGTTTGCAGTGCAAGCAAATACAGTACTACTTCAATAATGTAATATTTGGGCAGGAACTCAGCAATGATTTAAAGTGGGGATGCAATGTTTGAATATTAAGCCATAAAATGTAGTTGCAAGTATGTGAACGCAGATGCACAATGTTATGGAAAGAACTGGGGGAGTTTGAAATCAAGCAAAACCAAATGCAACTGCCTCTCTGAATGTCTAGTTGGCCGACATTAGAGTGCATTGAAATCTTCTCAACTTTTGGTCACATGACAGAGCATCACTTTTGCAAGCCCTTGCATTTTCCCTCTATGACCTTGCAATGTACCATCCCCATTTAAATGGATAATTCACCCAAAAATGAAATTTGTTCCAAAACTGTATGAGTTTTTTTCTTCTGTTGAACACAAAATAAGATATTTTAAAGAATGCCGGTAACCAGACAGTAGCCATTGACTTCCATAGTATTTTTTCCTAGTATGGAAGTCAGTGGCTTGTCTGATTTCCGACATTCTTCAAAATATCTTATTTTGTGTTCATCAGAAGAAAGGTTTGGAACAACTTAAGGGTGAGTAAATTTTTGGGTGAACTATCCCTTTAAATGTACTCTAATACAAAAAATAAACTCTAGTTCATAATGCAATGCATTGGCATCTGTGTTTACGCACTTGCATGAAGTATGTTTCAGGCCTAAGTATCTTGCACACTTATGAATGCTTGTTTTTTTACATATTTACCATGTGAATAAATAAAACACCTCTTGTTTCTCAATGAAAAGGTACTTCAACATCCCCACGCAATTACCATTTTTGAGGATTTTGTCTATTGGACCGACAGATACGTCAACCGCGTGATCCGGGCCAACAAGTGGCACGGACAGAACCAGACGGTGATGCTGTATAATCTGCCCCAGCCCATGGGCCTGGTGGCACTTCACCCTGCCAGACAGCCTGCAGGTACAACGCTTCACAACAGCTGTACACCAGTCAGATAAACTGCCCGCTTCCTGGAGAGCAAAATGTTATTGGATTAAATGCAGCAAGCCTAACAGACCATAGCAAAAAGCGTTTCTGGAAGTCACTCCGATAAGAAAAAAGGTTTGAGAGGGGTTAAATAATAAGAGATTTTTGTCATGCAAGCTAAAAAGGAAAGTCATTACTTTTGTGAAAAAGAAGTGTGCTTAACTGTATTGTATATTTGGTTATGCTTTTTTTGGTAACACTTTATTTTACAGTGTCCTTGTTACATGTGTTACATGTACTTACCATAGTAATAACAGTAAATACATGCAACTAACCCTCAACCAAACACTAATCCTACCCTAACCCTAAAGTAAGTACATGTAGTTAATTAATATTACTTAAATATATAATTACACTAAAACAATGACACCTTAAAATAAAGTGTTACCCTTTTTTTTAAGGTGTCCTTGTTACAGTGTAATTATACAATTAAGTACTGAGTAATATCAATAAACAAAATGTAGAGTTAGGGTTAAGATTAGGGTTTGGTTTAGGGTTAGTTGCATGTAATTATGCATAATTTACTGCTATTACAATAGCAAGTACATGTAACGTGTAACAAAGACACTATAATATAACGCGTTGCCGTATATTTTTTAAAATATACTTTTACTTTACTTGCAGATTATATAATATC
This sequence comes from Coreius guichenoti, assembly GCA_039654105.1. Classification (NCBI taxonomy): domain Eukaryota; kingdom Metazoa; phylum Chordata; class Actinopteri; order Cypriniformes; family Gobionidae; genus Coreius; species Coreius guichenoti. The sequence continues at coordinate 5,987,300 of CM077172.1, read as the reverse complement.
AATTATATAAAAGGCCACTAAAGACAGTACACTTCCATCAATGTTTCTTAACACACTTTTGAAAAGTGCACTTTGCAATAAAGTTACATTAAAAGTTGTACTTTAAAGTTTGTACATTTTAAATCATTATGTTTTAATGATCTGTTGTCGTGCTGTAAAGAAGCACACATATTTTGATGTGTTGAATAACATACTAAAGCACATGTAAAGTATATGATTACAAATATCTTTAAATACATGATATATAAGTTTAATAGTAATGACATTAAAGTATGTGTTAGTTAACTAAATACTTGTCAGTACATTTGGCAGTACACTTTAACTATATTTCAGAGAAAATAAAAGTAATTATTAAATTACATACAAAGATGTATTTATGTGGATCAAAAATGCACTTTAAAATTCAGTTTAATTCCATTTTATATACATTTAAACTATAATACATTTTATTTAATAGCAATTAGCATGCATATAAGTCATGTCTGAAAACATGTATTTCAAAAGTGTATTCTTTTAAAGTATATTATTAATTCATAATAAGCACTTTTTTTAAAGTACTCTAAAGTGTGCTTCTTTTTCACAAAGGTTCAGAGGCGAAGCAAGTTATATGATGTAGTTTTTTTTTTTTTATCAGAATAACATGCACCAATGAATCGTACAGAGAAAGAGTATTAAGAAAACAAATAGGGTCGATACTGATTTCATGTTAACCTCAAAGTTTCAATGTGTTCTTCCTGCAGGTTATAACCCCTGTGACCCCCGTTCAACCCCTTGCACTCATATCTGCCTCCTGTCAGCGATTGGTCCCAGGTTCTACTCCTGTGCCTGTCCATCTGGCTGGACTCTCGCCGCTGACCAGTTCACATGCTCTAGAGGTACGAGATACATCGGCCAATATATGGGTTTTTCAGTGGCCGATGCAGATATCTTGAGAACAGAGTTACTCGTGGCTAATAAATAACAATTTAATGATAGCCAATGAGATGTGCAATACAATGCTGCATTTAAACACAAATTTTATATAAATGCTGAAAATGTATATGCTAAAAATTCACTAAGAAATATTAAATGCATTGAGTCTTAAAACCAAAAAACGAAGCATTTTTGCACTTCTGGTTCTATCATCCTAAAGTCAATGGGTGTTTTGAATGGGCTTTTAGTTAAACGCCTGAAATAAGGTCTGTGGTGAACACAGTGAAAAATTAGCAATGAAAAAGCATGGACACAGTTATTTTTGCATATGCATTTGTAGGAGTTTTCCTTTCAGATGCAAAATGTATGGATGGATGTGGTTTATTACTTAGCAGTAGTCATGCTAATTTGCCCTGTTTGGTAAATATGGCCCATTAACTAATTTTTGGTCTTATTTTTCTTCAATAATCTAAAAGCCAGTGGAAATTTTCCTTCATTGAGGGAACCGATGTGGTGCTAACTTGCCAGCTGGCCATTACTGCAGCACTCCATAGGAAATGAAAGCTGTACCATCTAAGGCTACGTTCAGACTGCAGGCAAATGTGGCCCAAATCTAATTTATTTTTTTTGTTGCTCACATCGTGACTCAGATCTGTTTTTCTCATGATGGTGTAAACAGCGCAAACCACATGGAATCTGATCTTTTCAATTCTGATTTGGGCCACTTCCTTATGTGGTACTAAATCCGATACAGGTCAGATGTTTTGCAATGCGACCTCAGTCTGAACGGTCATATCAGAATTCATGCGACTTTTACGTCATTCTACATTCGTCACAATTCTGCTATATACAAGCAAAACACGAGGGCTTGTATCATAAATGTTTAAAATCTCTGCTCTCTTTTTTCATAGCCTCGTCTTTGTTTTTTATATTGCCTGCGCATACATTTTCGGGCTTCTGCGGCAGATCACATTATAAATAAATGCGTAATCGCTTACTTTAATGTTCTCCTTGTTTTCTTCCGTATGACAGCATGCTGCGTGACGTCTTTTTATAGTTCTTTTACACATGCGGGTCAGTCCAGGACAATGATCTGTTCAGTGTGAACGTGGCCTAAGATAACTTTAATGAATATGCCATGGACAAAGATAAATTAGTGCAATGAGTTTAACAGTTCATTCCTTCGTGTGGCTATTTTTAATGAATAATGCATGTGTCTATGTCTTTAATGTTGGCCTCTGTCCATTTAATATGCTTCGCAGTGAATGAATGAACCAGTCTTCTGTTAAAATTGGATATAGATTTCAGGGGAATGAAAACTTGTCAACAGAAACCCATTTTCGATTTACTAAGTAAGCTTCTTTGCGGAGGCAAACATTTACTATTATAAAAGGCCTTAGCTCAGCTGACAGTAATGGATGAAAGCGCGCAAGAGGCCTTTAGTCTTAAGAAGCCCTTAACATTCTCTTTAGAGCAGACTCTCAACCTCACTCAGGTTTCAGCCTTTGTCAGCTCTGTCAAGTGCATTCTTCCATGAGAGTTTAACAATTAATCCAGACAAACGGTGATTGAATGACCTGTTTTTCACAATCAACTGTGCTGATATGGCGTAGTTTACTCTGTGAGGCATTTTCACCAGTATCTCATATCTGCAAGACTAAATGCAATGAGATTATACCTAATTCTGTGAATCTCTGCTATCCCTTGTGAAAAAATTGTGCTTGAGTGTATTGAATGTGCACTTGCAGTGTACTTTAAATCTAAAAAGTATATATTACTGAAATAAAAGGCCACATGTATTTAAAGAGAGTACACTTTCACGACTGTTTATTCACACTTAAGTACATTTAAAAAAAATTTTTTTAGAGTTTTACCTTGGAGTACATTTTAAATTATTATGTTTTAATATTTTTGCCAAGTTTTGTCATGAGAAGTGCACTTATTTTTAATGTAAAATACTTGAAATGTAACTCTAATGTGTTATTAAATATTATGTTTTAAGTTAATACATTTTAAATATACTAAATCGCAACTTTATCATTACAGTTGTGTAATTACAAATATATTTAAATACATGTAATATAAGTTTTAATAGTAATGACAATATTATTATTTATATTGAATATATAAAGTATATTTTAGTTTACCATAAATGCTTGTCAGTACACTTTAGCCATATTTTAAAGACAATACAATACATAAAAAATATATATATTTAAGTGGGTCAAAAAAGCACTCTACTTAAGTTTAACTAATTGCATTTAATATCAAATACAACATTTTTAATTTAATTGCACATACCATGCAATTAAGTGTCAGAAAACATTACATTCAGTTTGCACTTAAGTATATTCTTTTCAAGTATATTATTTACTGTATGTAATAATATAATTTTTTTAAAAAGTATGCTAAAGTGTACTTCTTTTTCACAATGGATGGTAAGCATCTGTGAGCTTGCTTACAGGAACAGTTGACTCAAAAATTAAAATCATGTCATTATTTCACATGATGTAATTGGTTGAAAATTAAATGTGTGTCACTGCTGAAAAGCCCATTATTATGATTTGTTTATGAAGGGCATTTGAATTACGTCTAATGTATTGCTGATGATTTTACAGTTGAGGATCCATTCCTGGTGGTGGTGAGAGACAGCATCATTTACGGCATCCCACTCAACCCGAACGACAAGAGCAATGACGCCATGGTGCCGGTCGCCGGGCTGCTGAATGGATATGATGTTGACTTTGATGATGCTGAGCAGATGATCTACTGGGTGGAACATCCGGTAAAGCATATTTCCTACTTTATCTCAGATGATTAAACCAAGTTGCATCCTTAATTTTAACTAGTTAACAGGTGTTTGGAATTCTGAAATTAGGTTTTTGTCTTATTTATTTGCACAGGGGGAGATTCATCGGGTGAAGTCAGATGGAACCAACAGAACTGAGTTTGCACCAGCGGCCATCTTGGGTTCTCCGGTCGGACTGGCTCTGGACTGGATGGCTCAGAATTTGTACTACTCTAACCCTTCATCACAGTCTATTGAGGTTGGCAAGCCTCAAGCATCATAGTTTTTTCTTGTCAGGGCTGAGGGTTAGAATAGTTTGACTACACGAGTTTTACAGTGCATCCGGAAAGTATTCACATCGCTTCACTTTTTCCACATTTTGTTATGTTACAGCCTTATTCCAAAATGGATTAAATTCATTATTTCCCTCAAAAATCTACAAACAATACCCCATACTGACAATGTAAAAGAAGTTTGTTTGAAATCTTTGCAAAACATTGCTAACAGTAAAACTGAAATAAAATTAAAGCTAAATAGAAATATAAAAAAACAACAAAAAATAAAAAAAAAGACAAAAGCACCTAGTAAAATGACTAAAGCTTAAACTAAAATTAAAATTCAAAATAAAAATAATAAATGCTACAACAGTATTTAAATAATTTAAAATAATGATAAATACATTAATAGTATTTAAATAATACTAAAACAATAATAGCTGCAAGTAGAGCCAAGTTAAAAATGTTGTTTTCAATAACAAACTTTGTTTTTGATACAAAAATAAATAATATGATACCCATATTTGAGGAGGTATTACTGTAAACTGTCAGTTTGCCTCTAGTAAATGTAAACAGGCGTAACAAAATTATATATGATCATATACTGTATATGAATTATATATTTCTGAATGTTTACTTAAATACTTGATACTGCTACACAGATGACAGCTAGACAGCATTTGTATGGTTTTTCGCTGTTGTATTGCTTGCAATTTGTTTCTGTTCTTTATTTTATTATTTACTTAAATTATTAATTGAACAACCTAAGGAAATATTTATTACATTTAAAATGTATTTATTTATTAATTCACTTATACAAAAGTTTATTCTTATATTCTTATTTTTTAATAATTTATTTATTTGTTTATTTATTAATTTGTTAATTTATTCAATTTTTTTAACATTTAAAATATTTTAAAAAAAAATTAACAAAAGAGTGTGTTAAAATAGCATATTCACTTTGCTACTGTATTGAAATTGGTATCGATAATTGAGAAATTGCACTGGTACTGTTATTGTGACAAACCCAATCTGATTTGTTTCAGGTTCTGAGGCTAAAAGGAGAAATTCAGTACAGAAAAACTCTCATCACTAACAACGGCTCACCTACTGGCGCAGGAGCTCCCGCTGGCATTGCGGTGGACCCGGCACGTGGGTAAGCCCAGATAAGCAGAACTTTGGCATTAACTCTGATCCGCAAATTCAACAAGCTCGAGCTGATTTAATGTCATCTGCCTGGTCTGAACTGACGGAGCACAATAAACAACAGTCAACATGTACACAGTCATGATCAGTCCTTAGAATATACATATACATTTAGAAACAAATAGATGCTGTATTTGCTGTAGGTATCTTACATACAGGATGTGTTTCTGTTTAGTGATTTTTCATATCTGTTTTAGAAAGATGTACTGGACAGATCAGGGAACAGAGAGCGGTATCCCGGCCAAGGTGGCATCGGCAGATATGGACGGCTCCAACCTGGCCATCCTCTTCACCCATAACCTAGAACATGTGGAGTTCATAACGATAGACATCAAAGAGAACAAGCTGTACTGGGCCGTTACAGGAACTGGCGTGGTATGCCCCGTTTCCACACTTTTGGTTCATGCAATCAGAAATATGAATGTAGTTGCATGCTTTAGATTTTAGCTAGTTGAATGGAGTAATATTACAGTATATATCAGCATATATATATATCAATATGGCTGCATTTATTTGATCAAAAATACAGTAAAACATTAATATTGTGAAATATTATTACAATTTAAAATAACTCTTTTCTATTTTAATATATTTTAAAATGTAATTTATTCCTGTGATCAAAGCTGAATTTTCAGCATCATTAATCCAAGTCTTCAGTGTCACATGATCCTTCAGAAATCATTCTAATATGAAATCATTATAAATGTCTTTACTGCCCACTTTTGATGAATTTAATTATTATCTTACATACAGTATATATTTGCATCAACCTTTATATATGTATAGTATGTGTGTATGTATATATATATATATAAAGGTTGATGCAAATATATACTGTATGTAAGATAATCAACCTTCTACAACTGTTTCTTTAATGTTTCAGATCGAACGCGGTGACCCCGATGGATCAAACCGCATCACTATGGTGAATGGATTATCCCATCCATGGGGTGTGGCCGTACACGACTCCTACCTTTATTTCACAGATCGAGACTTTGAGGTGATTGAGCGTGTCGACAAAGCCACAGGACTCAACCGGGTCGTAATGAGGGATAATGTCGCTGGTCTTAGAGTACTCAAAGTACACCATAGAGACTGTGAGTATATAAAATTAACATGTAACATACAGTGGGGAGAACAAGTATTTTATACACTGCCGATTTTGCAGGTTTGCCCACTTACAAAGCATGTAGAAGTCTGTCATTTTTATCATAGGTACTCTTCAACTGTGAGTGACGGAATCTAAAACAAAAATCCAGAAAATCACATTGTATGAATTTTAAGTAATTCATTTGCATTTTATTGCATGACATAAGTATTTGATACATCAGAAAAGCAGAACTTAATATTTGGTACAGAAACTTTTGTTTGCAATTACAGAGATCATACGTTTCCTGTAGTTCTTGACCAGGTTTGCACACACTGCAGCAGGGATTTTGGCCCACTCCTCCATACAGACCTTCTCCAGATCCTTCAGGTTTCGGGGCTGTCGCTGGGCAATACGGACTTTCAGCTCCCTCCAAAGATTTTCTATTGGGTTCAGGTCTGGAGACTGGCTAGGCCACTCCAGGACCTTGAGATGCTTCTTACGGAGCCACTCCTTAGTTGCCCTGGCTGTGTGTTTCGGCTCGTTGTCATGTTGGAAGGCCCAGCCACGACCCATCTTCAATGCTCTTACTGAGGGAAGGAGGTTGTTGGCCAAGATCTCGCGATACATGGCCCCATCCATCCTCCCTTCAATACGGTGCAGTCGTCCTGTCCCCTTTGCAGAAAAGCATCCCCAAAGAATGATGTTTCCACCTCCATGCTTCACGGTTGGGATGGTGTTCTTGGGGTTGTACTCATCCTTCTTCTTCCTCCAAGCACGGCGAGTGGAGTTTAGACCAAAAAGCTCTATTTTTGTCTCATCAGACCACATGACCTTCTCCCATTCCTCCTCTGGATCATCCAGATGGTCATTGGCAAACTTCAGACGGGCCTGGAGATGCGCTGGCTTGAGCAGGGGGACCTTGCGTGCGCTGCAGGATTTTAATCCATGACGGTAGTGTGTTACTAATGGTTTTCTTTGAGACTGTGGTCCCAGCTCTCTTCAGGTCATTGACGAGGTCCTGCCGTGTAGTTCTGGGCTGATCCCTCACCTTCCTCATGATCATTGATGCCCCACGAGGTGAGATCTTGCATGGTGCCCCAGACCGAGGGAGATTGACCGTCATCTTGAACTTCTTCCATTTTCTAATAATTGCGCCAACAGTTGTTGCCTTCTCACCAAGCTGCTTGCCTATTGTCCTGTAGCCCATCCCAGCCTTGTGCAGGTCTACAATTTTATCCCTGATGTCCTTAAACAGCTCTCTGGTCTTAGCCATTGTGGAGAGGTTGGAGTCTGTTTGATTGAGTGTGTGGACAGGTGTCTTTTATACAGGTAATGAGTTCAAACAGGTGCAGTTAATACAGGTAATGAGTGGAGAACAGGAGGGCTTCTTAAAGAAAAACTAACAGGTCTGTGAGAGCCGGAATTCTTACTGGTTGGTAGGTGATCAAATACTTATGTCATGCAATAAAATGCAAATTAATTATTTAAAAATCATACAATGTGATTTTCAGGATTTTTGTTTTAGATTCCGTCTCTCACAGTTGAAGAGTACCTTTGATAAAAATTACAGACTTCTGCATGCTTTGTAAGTGGGAAAACCTGTAAAATCGGCAGTGTATCAAATACTTGTTCTCCCCACTGTATTGTGAGCTGCCTTGCTGTCTACTACCTTCTAAACCAGTATACTAACTGAATTTGGATGAAAAACAATTTGTAACTCTCTACATAGACAGTAAATCATACAAATAGCTCCTCCTACACAAAGTGCACTGAAAATGCACAATTGATTTCAAAGGAGTTTGATGTTTGCATGTTGCTAATCTAATAACATGAACACTAATATACATAAAACTACACCTTACACACAAATACTGGGTAAAATAGTCAATTTTTAATTACATTAAAGCAAGACACTACTGGCAAAACCATTGTTTTTTCATGCACTGGTCAATGTTGAGATTTTGGGCTATTTTGTCTTCTTTTAGACTAGAGAAAAGAAAACATCCAAAATGTACATTTCTATTACACGTTATTTATTTGCATCTGTAGATTTAAATTACAATACATATCTTCAAAGGCTGTTTTCTCAAAATGAGTAGTAGCACATACATATAGCAAAGTTTTATTTTTACTCTTATCTATATTCCAAAGGTTTTTACAGAGGGGTTTGTTCACATCGCATTAACCTGATTTATATAACCTTTTATTCCTAAAATATGGTGAAAATGTATTTGATAAAAAGAGATATGCAAATTATGCAAATTAGTGCTTAATTAATTAGATAAAGCCTAATTTGCAGAGTTTCAGAAAACTTGTAATTCCAGATAATTAATAAACTGGGGGAATAATGGTGATATCAATTAGTTACGTTTTTTACCCTGTCCATTAGAACCTCAAAATCTCACAGTGTCATTTTTGAGCATTTATCTCTGACTCATTCCACGGTTGACTTATGGTGGTCTTTTCTGGAAGTCATCGTAACCTTGATGCCCGTGCAGAAATTACCAGAGAGGGATGAATGACTTTCAATGGGATATCAGTTTACCAATTAGTTCCCCCCCGCCTCAGGGGGACACTCAGCTTTATACGGAGAAGAATCGGTGTCCCTTTGTTCGTGTTCAGTGCACATGTTCATTCTCTGTGAACGGTGTCTATTGTATAAATCCTTCCAGTAAGCGGTGGAAGTGATAGCAAAGCAGCAATATATCAGTATCACTACATACTGAGATGCACCAGAAACGTGTATACATTACCAGAATAGACAGATATGAGTCAGTATCATGTACTCAAATGATTACCTCTTTGCGGTTTTCTTATAAAAGTATTAACTATCTCCCTGTCATTCTCTTTATCTGGTCTAAGTTTGTCTCTCTGTCTGTCTCCCTATAGCCTCAGCAGGCTCGTCTAACGGTTGCAGTAATAACGTGGGGATATGTGAGCAATTGTGTCTACCACGTCCCAGTGGCCTGTTTAGCTGCGCCTGTGCGACTGGGTTCAAACTCAATGCTGATAACAGAACCTGTTCCCCCTACCAATCCTACGTGGTGATCTCTATGCTCACTGCCATCAAGGGCTTCAGTCTGGAGGGAGCGGATCACTCGGAGTCCATGGTGCCTGTGGCAGGCAGAGGTGGGCAGTTCAGATAAAAAACACTATTATTTAATAATATATTATATTAAATATATATTATATAATTACAATATATTTAGTAAATATTTAAAAATATTTAACATTATATATTTTTTTTAACTTTTTTTGTAAAAGTGATTTTATATTTTTATAAAAAGTATTTCGAATTCATTTGTATTATTTAATATTAATATTATTAATATGAATTAATATTAATATTTATGCATTGCCATTGAAGCCAAGTAGATTCAAAATGTTCAAAAAGAATAATTCATGAATTAAAGTACAGCAAAATGCATGTGATCTGTACTGTTTTTTCCCTAAATGAACACGAGGAATAATAAAAAAGTTTTTCCATTTATATGAACGAATATCACATTTTTACGACAATATTTTAATGGTAACCCTTTACAATAAGGTTTAATTAGTTAACATTAGTTAACTACTTTAGTTAACATAAAGAGTGAACAGCTGGATTATTATTAACTTGCATTAACAAAGATTAATAAATACTGTAACAAATGTTTTGTTCATTGTTAGTTCATGTTACTTAACACATTAACTAATGTTAGCTAATGAAACCTTATTGTAAAGTGTTACCATTTTAATATATAAAAATGGCACACAAAGACATTTTTGAATGATGACCCAAATGATTTGTTGAACTGTTTGAAGTGACACAGTCTAATGTAATTTTTGTTACTTTTTGTTACAGTTTAAGTCAGAGGAAAAAAACACATTTATTCACATTGTAGCTTTATTGTATATTGCTAGCATAATTTTACAAATATATTCTGAATATTGTGTAATGAGAAAAGAATGTCGCACTATAATTTTTGTGCATGTGTGTGTCTGTGTGTCCTGTAGGCCGCAATGCTCTTCACGTAGATGTGCACATGCCTTCCGGTTTCATTTACTGGTGTGACTTCAGCAGCACCGTGGCGTCTCAGAACGCGATCCGCAGGATCAAACCGGACGGCTCTGGATTCCGCAGCATCGTCACCTCTGGAATCGGACGTAATGGAATACGGGGCATTGCTGTAGACTGGGCCGCAGGTGAGGGGTTGTGTGCTTGTTGTATGTTTAAAATCAGATTTGGTAACTTTGTCTGACCTCTTCTCTGATCATGCAGAACATTTTGATTGAAACTAATTTGGCCACATCCCAAAACCAGGGAAGTACCTCAACGGAATGTGAACACTAAAGCCAAGTACCTCAGATACACTGAATTCATGGAGCGTTATGTGAAGCCACTGCTTTCATGTGGTTTATACTATTCTGGAATGTTCTAGAGCAGCTTTAGAGGTCAGAATGGTGACAGCCTTACTGTAGGGACATGTTAATTAACTCGCGTTAGTATAAGCACAGACAGGTGGCATTGAAGAAGATTAAAGCTTAATATATGACAGAAAAAGAGGCTCACTTAGTTTAGACCCCAGTGACCCTTAAACATTTAACCCGAATATGTGATTACACAAGTTTGGCACACTACACACTACCTGTCTCTTAAAATACAGTAAAAACTGTAATATTGTAAAGTAATATTGTTAAATATTATTTTAATTTCAAATAACTGTTTTCTATTTGAATATTATTTAAAATGTGATTTCTTCCTGTGATGCAAAGCTGAATTTTTTAGCATTGTTACTCCAGTCTTCAGTCACATGATCCTTCAAAAATCATTCTAATATGCTAATACGGAAACATTTTTAATATTTTTTGTGGAAACCATGATACATTTTTTTCAGGATTCTTTGATGAATAGAAAATTCAAAAGAACAGCATTTATTTGAAATAGAAATTAAGTATCCCATAGTGTTTATGTAAGGCATTTAATCAAGTTTAGTTTTACTTTATATACTTTACTTTTTGTTTAATCATGACTACAATTTGATATTTTTTGTTACAATTTGATCTTATTATTCAACTCTTTTCTAAGAACATTCATAAAGGACTATAACTTTACATGCCATCTTTAAAACGCAACCCTCTTGGACTCACTTTCCCTCATGGTGCAAGTAGCTGGAAAAACGGATGCATTTGAACTTAAACAGTTAAAAAGTAGCGCAAACAGAATGCAAGGACACTTCCTGTGTGTGTGCGCCCCTTAATCTCTCATTGAGTGTCCAAGCATTTTGTGTTAATTTCATGCACATTGAGTTTCTAAGCTTTTTGTGCGACTACACATTCTTGTATTTGTTTTTCCACAGGAAACCTCTATTTCACCAATGCCTTCTTGACCGAGACGTACATTGAAGTAATTCGACTCAATACCACGTTCCGTCGTGTTCTTCTCAAAACCCAAGTAGACATGCCACGTCATATTGTGGTGGACCCCATGAATAGATACCTCTTCTGGGCCGACTATGGACAGACCCCCAAAATCGAGCGGGCTTTTCTAGACGGTTCCAACCGGACAGTGCTGGTTTCTTCAGGCATCATCACCCCTAGGGGTTTGGCTTTGGACCACCGAGACGGATACATCTATTGGGTGGACGATTCCCTGGACATGATCGCACGAGTCCGGCCCGAGGGGGGCGAGACGGAGGTCGTACGGTACGGAAGTCGATACCCAACTCCATATGGCGTCACAGTGTTTGAGGGGAGTGTAATCTGGGTGGACAGAAACCTGAAGAAAGTCTTCCAAGCCAGCAAACAGCCAGGCGCGACCGACCAGCCGGTCGTGATCAGAGACAACCTCAACATGCTTCGGGACGTCACCATCTTTGACCGGAGAATGCAGCCAAGTTCAGCCCACGAGCTCAATAACAACCCCTGCTTTGAGTCTAACGGCGGCTGCGCTCACTTCTGTTTTGCCATTGTAGGAACTCAGATGAGGAAGTGTTCATGTGCCTTTGGGAATCTAGCTGCAGATGGCAGCAGTTGTGTGGTATCCCGGGATGACTACCTCATTTACACGACAGAAAGCACTGTACGATCTCTGCGGCTGGATCCAGAGGATCACTCGCTGCCGTTTCCCGTGGTTAACGTTCCCCGGACTTCGGTAGCCCTTGATTTTGACCGGTTGGATGGCAGGATCTATTTCACCCAGAGTTCGGGAGCAGGCCAGAGCAAGATTAGCTTCATTACTTTGGCTTCACCAACCTCTCCTGCTACAGAGGTGGCCTCAGGTGAGCTGCTGATTTAAACTCCTAATGCACTCTGACACTGCAGGTTCAGCTAGAAAAGGAAAGGTAATTACGGCAATATTTGAATGTTGGCTTGACAAAGTATCTTGCATGACATTTACATTTTACAATGGTTAGTTTGCAGTCTGGAGGTTATTTGGATCTTATTTACCATATAAGCCAACTTGTTCTTTTAATGTGAAATATAATGAGATGAGACAAGTTTTTTTTTTACAGGCAGCAAATGCACATGTTTGTTATTGTCATTTTGAAGTTTAATTGGAGCAGATAAAATGTTCTGGAGTAATTTGGGATCATGCATTTCTACTGTCACTGTAGAATTTGTGCAAAAAAATGTGCAAAAGCAGTCTGAGAAGCCCTGATAAGCCCTCTAAGACCTCAGAGTAGGGGTGTAACGTTACCCTCATGTCACGATTCGATACATATCACGATACTGAACTCACGATACAATATTATTGCGATACTCCAAGACATATGGTAAAATGTTAACAAACAATGTACTGTTGATTAAAATGCTAAATTTGGTTTTACAGCGGGGGTGGAAATTAACAGGCTTGGACTTGGTGCTGGTAACCCAATGCACAGGTCAATGGTGACATCAGAATAAAAATATTCATGATTCTGAAGCTGAAAATACAGAATTATTTTAGACAAATATGCTTGCACTCACTATATATATTTAAAATAATGTAGGCCACTTTTTACTGGTAATATAAGACATTTGTCATTATCAGGACCCACAAATATTCCCCCATTGCATTATTATACATTATATTTAATATTATATAAAGTAGTTCAATGTAGTACTGACACTAAAACTCTGTAAACTCTTAAATTTTTTCTCACACAGAAATTTTAATTTTGGGTGAACTATATACAATACAGATTGTCACTATCCATGATACATATTGTTGCATTTTTGTATTGCGATGACAATATATTGTAACACCCCTATCTCAGAGTATTGATTTTTTTTTTTTTTTTTAAAGAAGAAATATTTTAAAATATTTCACTGTCGCTATCGGGTGTAAGTCTGCTGCGAAGCTCGCACCAGTGCAGGCTCGACAAAAGTGTACATCAAGGGCGCATATCGATCGCAAAGGGGGTGTTCGCGAGCACCCATCTATAAGGGTGCTTTCACACCTGAGCGTTTGTTTCGGAACCTGGTGCGTTTTCTCCCTTGTTCATTCAGGCAAATGTAAACACGACATTCGCACTCGGATCCGCACCAAAACGCACTTGCAAATGAACTCTTGGACGGTTCGCTTGAAGTGTGAAAGCAATCCGACCCAACGGACCAGCGAACCAAATGGTATTATAATTCACGACAGGAAATGTGCTATATAAAAAGCAGTAGTGTCTGATTCTGTGAGTGAGCATATTAGTTATCACAGTGGAAAACCAAAAGAGCACCTCTTCATCTTAAAATGTTGTGTAATTCTTTATGCGAGAATGCAGTCCAGATGAAGCCTTGATTCCTGCTCTAGCTGCATTATAACCTTTGTACAGTGTTTGCGTGTCTTGACGCAGTTAACCTCTAGACAGCGCTGGGAGATCCAGAGACAGTTTGAATTTGCTGCAGTATTAATATGAATGTAGTATATAATTTAACAGCGGGAATGACGGCTACATTTGTATAGTGTTTGCATGTGTCTCGACAGTTACAAATAAAGCCACAATAAGCTCATGGAGCGAGCTTGTCAATCATGATGGATGATGCAGAGGAAACTCTGACCAATAAGAGGACAGTTGTACTCGCATTTGACTTGCATAAACACATTTTGGTATGCTTTGAAAGGTTGCCTTGTGAAAGTGAACCGAGCCAAGAAGAAAATGCAACATTGTAGCAAATTAAGTCCCTGTTTCGGAACAAAACAAACGATCTATAGATGTGAAAATGCCCTAAAATGACAAATGGGACACCCTACGGTCTTGTGGACTTCACAAGCATGTGGCGGCCATTGTAAGTCCACAAGATCGTAAGTGCAAGTGCGCAATTTGGAACAGGGCCATTGTGGTTGCTTGCTAGATTGATGCCAAGGTATTTTGGGTGGTAAAAGTGCCAAAAAGAAGTTTAGGGCACTGCTAAGCATTTCTAAAGGCCAATTCACACCGCACAGACAAACGGCAACAAACAAGTTGGCTGTTGGATTTAGGATTTTATGAAAAATAACTTATGTTCACACTGCCCCAACAAACACAGACAAACTCCAGTGCCCACGGAAATGGTTGAGCACCCACGGAAAAACACGAGATATTCTCCATTCATTTTAACCAATAAAAATAAAAGATTGTAGCTTGTCAGACATGACTTTCTTCTCGTTTTATAGTTTATTTGAGGCCGTTTCTATGACGTCGACGTTGTGTTCGCATTATTGTAACGCGAGAGTGCATCCATATAACGAATCTTTCCACTCGCAGGCGGATTTCTTTCACTCTAGCACAAAACTTACTGGACGGGATGCACCCTTTCAAATATGGCTCTGCTCTCGCTTTTTTTTACGCGTACATGCTCAAACTTTGTCCAGTGTGCTCTCGCGAATATCTCCTTGCTCTTTCTCTAGAATTGTCTTCTGATTTGTCCAGAAACCTGCCATTTTCACTACAAGGATAATTTACTAAGCACGCCCAGCACCTACACGTGCAGTCTTTGCAAGGGACTTGCCTCATCATCATGGCAACAGTTTGTGTCCAGGTCAGATTACGTCAGAGTTTGTTGTCGTTTGGTGGAAAACCATGCCACACTGCTCAGTCATTCCACGACCCTGCAAACACCGATTGAACATGTTCAGTCGGGTGAAAACAAACTCTGACCAACGGCAACAGACGCCGACAGGGGTAACACACTGATCCAACAAACTCAGACTGACTTGTTTGTTGGAGTTTGTCTGTGCGGTGTGAATTGGCCTTAAAGAGTTCTAATTGATTGTTAAGCGATTGCTGATGTGTTCTGAGTGGTACATATAATAGACTGCATTTTATGTTTTACTAGCAAGTGTTTATATATCTTTGTTTTTCTGAATGATTTCTTCTCTGTGGAGATCTGGGAGCTCCTGATGGCATCGCCTATGACTGGATCAATAAGAGGATCTATTACAGTGATTACATTAACCAGACCATCAGCTCCATGGCAGTGGATGGATCTCAGAGGACTGTTGTAGCACAGGTGCCTAGACCCAGAGCAATCATGCTCGATCCATGTAGAGGGTGAGTCTGTGATTCAGTTGGTCTGTGATTTAGATGTATAATGAGCCATTTTCTCATTTAATTTAAATGCATTTCTATTTCTGTATGCGTTCAGGTATATGTACTGGACCGACTGGGGAACCAACGCAAAGATAGAGCGTGCAACTCTGGGGGGAAACTTCAGGACAGAGATTGTCAACACTAGTCTGGTTTGGCCAAATGGTCTGACACTGGACTATGACGATCAGAGGCTGTACTGGGCAGATGCCAGTTTGTAAGATCTATAGTTTCATATCAAGACACTTGGTATTATTACCTAGCAACACTTCTCCTGCACTGTTTGTGCTACATAATGTTAAGGAAAGGTTTACTGGTGTTCTTTCTCCGTGCAGACAGAAGATTGAGAGGTGCTCACTCACCGGCACTAACCGTGAGATCATCGTAAGCACCGCCATCTATCCATTTGCAATGACAGTGTACGGTCAGCAGATCTACTGGACGGACTGGAACACACGCAGCATCTACCGTGCAAACAAGCATGACGGGTCCGACCAGAGGGTGATGCTACAGAACCTTCCATCACGGCCCATGGACATCCACGTGCTATCCAACAGCAAACAGCAGCAGTGCAGCAGTCCCTGCGAACAATTCAACGGTGGTTGCAGCCATATTTGCACCCCAGGTAGGTTCACATTTCAAAACAATTAAAGCCATTATGCTCTAAACTAAAGGCTCTGTTCCAAAACCTAGTGAGCTGCATTGCTGTCTACTGAAATGAAACCTCATTGGTTGACTCATTTAGAGCACTCTACATAGGCAGAAGCTCAACATGTGATGCTGCCTTAGAATTTAATTATTTTTGGATTATCTTTGGCTCTGGAGTGCACATTATGATGCCTACATAGGCAGCTCACTAGGCTTTGGAACAGAGCCTACATGCTTTTTAAACAAAAATGTTAAATACATTTTAAACCATCAATATAATTGGTATAGTTCTAATGTTTAAACCCATCTTTAAAATTAAATATTTTAATACACATACATTGTGCAATCAAGTACTTTAATTTAAAATATATCAGGCCCTCAGGGAGCAGAGTGTCAGTGTCCCTCTGAGGGCCGCTGGTATCTGGCCGACAACAAACACTGCATCCCTGACAATGGGACACGCTGCCAGTCGGGACAGTTTACTTGCATGAACGGCCGCTGCATCCGCGCCCAGTGGAAATGCGACAACGATGATGACTGTGGGGACGGCAGTGATGAACTCGAGAGAGTCTGCGGTGAGATGCATTGCTGCTTACATGTTGTCAGCTTGTACAGAGGACTTCAAATCTTTTCAGAATTATGCAAATACAGTTTATTGATTCAGAATATGTGCCAGAGGATTCATAAACGCTGTGCCAAACATGCACATATGAGACAGCAATGCTCTGCACCCTTTAGAGTGCTCACTTCAAGAGGAATTCACCCAAACTGACAATTAATGATGGACTTTTAAGAGTGAACTAAACTTAAAATTGATATTGCATGTGCATAACTTAGCATAATGTTGACAATATCTACGTTTAAGTCTTTCCGTCACTGACTGACCATCTCTGTTTGCCGGTGAATGAATTTTCCTCTCCTGCACTGCGGCGCAATCTTTCACTAACATATTTCTTCTTGCTTTTTTCTTACTTGCACAATCTGCTCAAATCTCTTGCTCCAGGATCCAAGAGTCATTTCGTTTTTGGTGTGTATTCTTGCTTACCTCTATTCACATGTAGATAAAAGCTTTGTTCCAAAACCTTGTGTTCTGCCTACATAGTTAGTTAACATGATTTTGCTGCCTTTTTAGGCACCTTCTTTTGGCCATAACGCATTGCAACAAGCTACATGCAAAAATCTATGCAATTCATGTTGATTATAAATATAATTAGAATTCATTCAGAACTGAAAAACAGATAAAAATATTAGGATTTTATGGAAATGTATTTTGAAACTGGGAAATTGGGCGTTTCATAAATAACATTTTCATAACTTAATGGAAACAATAGCGAAACATTCTTAGAATACATTTTTGTTAACTGGGTTTATGCTTATCAGTGCACTGAAATTGTTAGCTTAGCATGTTAACGCCAATTTTTATTAAAATCATTTCAGAGTCAGCAGACACCAAGGCAGTTTACTAGGATTTGGAACAGTAGTCCTAGACTAGATAAAATTTAATAACCATTCATAAACATACTAACCTCTTCTACAATGCACCGCTCTCTCTTTGGCATGCAGTCCCACAAGCAGCAGCATTCATTTCACTCTCAGGTAAACTAAATAGAGAGATAGAGGAGGTAGGCGGTGAGTTCCACTAGTTCCTGTTAGTTCATTCAGCATTTTCTGCATGTCAACATGATTTTTTTTATTATCTGTGCATGGCAGCATTTCACACCTGCGAGCCCACCGTGTTCACATGTGGAAATGGCCGTTGCGTGCCGTATCACTACCGCTGCGATCACTATAATGACTGCGGCGATAACAGCGACGAGACAGGCTGCCTGTTCCGCGCCTGCGACCCCAACACTGAGTTCACCTGCAATAATGGTCGCTGCATTGCACGGGAATATGTCTGCAATGGAATAAACAATTGTTACGACAACGGGACATCAGATGAACAAAACTGCGGTATGTTACAAAACGTTGCTAAGTTGCTTCTCAACTATAAACAGCCTACATTTTACAAGCATTTATATGATATGAATATGAAATGATTTTAAGCAATCCATAACGGCTTCTCCTTGTTATAAAACGCAGCTGAGAGGACATGCCAGCCAGAGCACACCAAATGCCAGACCACCAACATCTGCATCCCACGCTCGTACCTGTGTGATGGAGATAATGATTGTGGAGACAACAGTGACGAGAGCCCAACGCATTGTGGTGAGTTTCCCCGTCCCACCCTCTCCCTCTCTCCTGTCGGGTAGGTTCATAAATTCAACTTTTAATTTGAGTGAGTTAAAGAGATAGTTCACCCAAAAATGAAAATTCTGTCATCATTTACTCACCCTCAAGTTGTTCCAAACCTGTATGTGTTTCTTTCTTCTGTTGAACACAAAAGAAAATATTTTGAAAAATGTGGTTAGCAGAACAGATGCTGGTCCCCACTGACTTCCAGAGTATGAAAAAAAAAATACTATGGAAGTCAATGGGGACCAGAAACTGTCTAGTTATATCTTCTTTTTAGTTCAACAGAACAAAGAAACTCATACATGTTTAGGACAACTTGAGAGTGAGTAAATGACTTGAATTTTTATTTTTGGGTGAACTATCCCTTTAAGCTGCCCTGATATTTGTTGATATGCAGATGTGAATTAATGACTTAAAGGGTTAGTTCACCCAAAAATGAAAATTCTGTCATTAATTACTCACCCTCGTGTCGCTCCAAACCCGTAAGACCTTCGTTCATCTTCAGAACACAAAATATTTTTTATGAAATCCGAGAGATCTCTGACCCCTCCATTGACAGCTATTTAATTAACACTTTCAAGGCCCAGAAAGGTAAAGACATTGTTAAAATAGCCCATGTGACTCCAGTGGTTCAACCTTAATTTTATGAAGCGACGAGAATACTTTTTGTGTGCAAAAAAACAAACAAAATAACGACTTTATTCAACAATTTCTTCTAGCCTGTGTCAGACTTACACTGTTGACGTAGTGTAAACAGTGCAGCGCTTTCAGAACGCCGGCTTACCATTGGCCGACACTGTTCACGTGAGCACCACGACGCATACGCACGAGTCGTTCTGCCGTAGAACTAGGAAGTGCTGCACTGTTTACACTGCGTCAACAGCGTAAGAGTCTGACAGATGTGAAGATGCTGCCTTACAAGATAGATGTGACAAAAATGGAATAATAGTAGTAGCAGGGCCGACGCCACGAGGGGGCAAAAGGGGGAATTGCCCCCTCAGTTTCAATTTGCATGGCAGATTCATTTATCATTCATGTACCCCTCAGTTTCAATTTGTCCCCCCTCCACCACAAAACGGGATTGATTTTAACCAATTGTGGCGAATGATCACACCGTTGCGATTAGAACTATCAGTGCGTCACTGCTAAATTCATGCTTTCGTGCTTTGGCTGGCTCTGAGCCAGAGACGGACGCGCTCAGTGCTTTTCATATATCCCAACTATTCAGTGTTTTTAACCACATAATGTTTATTTGAGGTTTCAGAGATAGACATTTAATTGAAGTACTATATAAAAAAAGACATTTATAATTACAATTATAATTATAATTTGAAGAAGTGTTTTATTCATATCAAATACACATTGTATATGAAACAATAAAGTTTACTCTATTCTTCTCCCAGTTCACCGGCCGCTTTTATGTATTTCACGAAAAATGGAGGAATTTGTGTGATGTAAATCCGGCAAATCCTCTGAATTGCGGTGGAAACTCATCGCGCGTTATATCAACTAGCATGATCATTATAAAGGGGTTTAAACGACACAACACATTCACTTCCACGTTTTTGACAATCAGAATATATCATATAATTCCTGATATAGTTAGCAAATTTGTGAATATTTTGAATAAAATGGGAAAAACAAAATAAACGTGATGCATATCAGCAAGAAAATATTACGTTCTAAAATAATGTTCTAAACAAAACGGTCACGTTAAAAAAATTACGATGGGGGCTCAGCTAGAATATAGAGCCCCTAGAATATAGATACCCCCCGCGATGTCCCCTTCAAGAATTATAAATGCCCCCCTAGTTCATGTGTCCTGGCGCCGGCTCTGAGTAGTAGTAAGTAAGTAAATAAATAAATAATCAATGAATCAACCATCGGAAGAATGACCAAATGTATAATAATTTTAGTTGTTTATTTCTGCTTTAGAGTGGAATTAAATGAGTAATTGTTTAACAGCTCAAAATACATTAGAGAATAATTTCCTTTTACTTTTTGAGCCAAAGTTGTTGTTCAACTTTCCCTTTCTGGAATTTCAGTTAAATTAGTGACCCATGTATGCGAGCGGTTCCACCTGGTGCCGCTGAGGGACAGTCATTTCTGGGCTTTCTGGTTTTTATGATAGTTTGGACCCTGTTTTACATAATGTTTATGACCCATGTTTGCCATTTGAGGCTGACTGATTGATTTAACCCTTGACTTTAGTGTTGGTTTATCTCTGACCAATCGTGTTCTTCACTCCTCAGCCACATCTACATGTTCCCAGAACGAGTTTCGCTGTTCGAGCGGACGCTGTATTCCCGGGCACTGGTACTGTGATGGTGGTACAGACTGTAATGATGGTTCTGATGAGCCCACCACCTGCAGTAAGTACTACATATAACAATATATATGTATATACACCAATCAGGCATAACACTGTGTATTCTGACACCTTTCTATCAGAACCAGCATTAACTTCTTGAGCAATTTGAGCAACAGTAGCTCGTCTGTTTGATCGGACCACACGAACCAGCCTTCTCTCCCCACGTGCATCATTGAGCCTTGGCCGCCCATGACCCTGTCACCGGTTCACCGCTGTTCCTTCCTTGGACCACTTTTGATAGATACTGACCACTGCAGACCCAGAACACCCCACAAGAGCTGCAGTTTTGGAGATGCTCTGAACCAGTCCTCTAGCCATCACAATGTGGCCCTTGTCAAACTTGCTCAAATCATTATGCTTGCCCATTTTTCCTGCTTCTAACACATCAACTTTGAGGACAAAATGTTCACTTGCTGCCTAATATATCCCACCCACTAACAGGTGTCGTAATGAAGAAATAATCAGTGGTATTCACTTCACCTGTCAGTGGTCATAATGTTATGCCTGATCGGTATATATATATATATATATATATACAGTATATCATTTTTATCAGGCATTCATCCAGCATATGTGGAAGAAAGATTTTGGATCCTGTATGAACCACTTTACTGGGGGAAAACTACTGTGATGTGAGGATAAAGCTGTATTTATCAAGGGAAACCGTTGGCCATGTTTTTGGGTGGTGAGTTAATGATGGGTATCCTGCCTCATTGGTTACCATGGTGATGGAGGGCATTGAAGTTGCAGAGAAATGATGTCCCCCCCCAACCCCTCATGGTACGCTCCACTGGTGATGCATGCAGTCAAACAGTGGAAAGATGAGGCTGACGTTGTGTTCAAGAAACTGGTTCAGTTGGCAGAAACAGAACTAAAATGTAGTAATTCAGACCAGCATGTTTGTGGCAATTTGCCATGTCTGTGAAAAATGCCCTCACAAAAGACTGTAGGTTTTTGTGAGTCTGAGAGCTTCTTTTTCTTGTATTTTGCTAATGTAAATGACCATACAAATGCATATTTTTTTATTTATGATGTTTAGATCCTTGCATCAATAAGGTACAATAAGGATTTGCTTTATAATTTAGCTTGCTTTAATTTATTCAATAGCCTACATACGTGAATCAGAAAGAACTTTTGTGAAAAACTGATATATGGGTGATTCCTGCTATGCAATGTATTTGCATGTTCCAAAAATATAGGTAATCTTAATATATTAGATATCATACACTACTGTTCAAAAGTTTGGGGTTTTGGTAATACTTTTTTTGTGTTTTTGAAAGATGCTCACCAAGGCTGCATTTATTTGATCAAAATAATAAGAAATATTTTATATATTTTATTAAATATTATTACAATTTAAAATAACTTTTTTTTAAATTGTGATGCAAAGCTGAATTTTCAGCATCCAGTCTTCAGTGTCACATGATCCTTCAGAAATTATTCTAATATGCTGATTTGCTGCTCAAGAAACAATTATTATTATTTTCAGTGTTGAACATGTTTCATTTGTGCTGTTTAATATTTTTGTGGAAATCGTGCTACATTGTTTTCAAGATTCTTTGATGAAAAGAGTTCAATAACAGCATTTATTTGAAATACAATTTTTTTGTAACATTAATAAATATCTTTATGGTCCTTTTTAATTAATTTATGCATCCTTGCTCAATAAAAGTTGTAATATTTTTTTATTTTTTATTTAAGAAAACTAAACTTTCTGACCCCGAATTCTAAACGGTAGTGTGTTAGATAATTTTCGTTTATCACAGAGTGAATATAGGGTTGAATTTTAAATGATTTCACTACTTTGGTGTGAATGTTGTCATTTTTGACACGCCCAACTTATTTTTATTTATTACGAATTTTTTTTTCTTTTCAAACAGAAGTGTTTCAAAAAATAATCTCTTTCTAAATTGATAATTTATAGGTTTTTGTTACAATACAAGGATTTATCTTAAAGTCTGATATACGCTTATAGAAATATAAGTATTATAAACTAAAACGTGCTATATTACAGGAATGACCAATAATATCAAACAACTTGAAACTACAATAATATGAAAAAGGTTTGCTTTTCTGAATGACACTTCAGTGGTATCTGAAGTGCCTTTAACTGTCTGGTGTATTTGGGTGTGTGTCTATGATGCCAGTGGTCAGTCCAGCCCTATTGTGTGTCACATTCCTCCAAAGTGACGTTCGGCAGAAAAGCCCTCACACAGACTATGGCCCTTCCTTTGACATTCTCTGCCCCCTCCTCTCACACACACTGCCCCATCCTCTCGCTTTTGTCCCGTTAATCACAGCACCCCTCCGTGTCTTTTGTTCAAACGGGACACTAGAGAGAGGAATGCTTATTCTCTCCCAGAATTCCTCTGCCTGTGGAATCAAAGCCCTCAGCCACGTTTTTGGCTGTTCAGTTTGGGATTTAATGGTTAAATGGATTGCGTAGGCCACATGTTCCTTAGTTCTCTCTGAGATCAGAGTGAGACATGGCCCTCGGGCAGGTTGCTCTTCTGCTTCCTCTTGATCTGTGGCTCACTGCAGTGTGTTTGATCCCTACAGCCACCATGGTGAGGACCTGCAACTCTGAGCAGTTCCGCTGTGATGACGGAAGGTGCATCGCTTCATCCTGGATCTGTGATGGAGACAACGACTGTGGGGATATGAGCGATGAGGACGAGAGACACAACTGTGGTCAGTATTGCTCGGTCCAAACCTGAATTCGATTCCACCCCCTCTCTTTACATTTCACATTGTACTTTTGGTATAATATGTTATTTAAATGTTTGTCCCTTTGGATTTACCACCAAACACACAGAACAGCTGCAGAGTTATTGCAAGAGATGCAAGAATGTAAATTATGATATTATTATATTGTAAATTATATATTGTGCAAATATAATATAATATAATAATTTACATTCTTGCATCTCATATTTATTTATTTATTGATTGTGGCGAGGGGGGCGTGGCTCAGCGGGGTCTGTGACGGGAGAGGAGCAGTGAGTAAGTAGGTCAAGTGCAAAATGACATACACCTGTGTCTTGTTGCAGTAATTGGCATGGGGACCGGATAAAAGCCACCTGGAAACGGGAAGCAGGGAGAGAGAGAGTGGCTGTGGAACGTGTGGTTCGTTTAGTTCTCTGTTATAAACAAAACAAAGTCACGCTTTCGGTGCTCTCAAAACATAAGGTCCTCAAAACAGTTCACAATCAGCTTTTCCTGATCTGCAGTCCACAGCCCCCCTCTCTCTCTCTCTCTCCCTGCTTCCTGTTTCCTGTTTCCAGGTGGCTTTTATCCGGTCCCCATGCCAATTACTTCAACGAGACACAGGTGTATGTCATTTTGCACTTGACCTACTTACTCACCGCTTGTCTCCCAAATCTCTCTCCCGCTGAGCCACGCCCCCCTCGCCACATTGATAAATATAAATAATGCAATGTATTATTTTAGCTGTAATTAATTATTCTTATTTATGAACCCCAGACCACCTTTTCAAACACACCAAACAAACTATCCAAGTTACTACAAACTAACCTTTTTATTACTTTTCCCCCCAGTTTCACAGACAAGGCTTAAGCTAGTCCCAGACTAAAATGCATGTTTGAGCTGTTTTAACTGAAAGCAATTTGCACTGAAATATCTTAAAATATGTCACTGACATTGTTTTGTCTCAAGATGCACACCAGTAATGTTTTTTTCTAAGGCACGTTTCTAAAAGCTACTTAAATGTCCTATTTGAACTAATCCTGGCTTAATCTAAGCCCTGTCTGTGAAACCAGGCCTTATTGTTTCATCCTTGACTTTTTGGCTACATTTTGTCTTGTCTCTGCACCTGTTTTCCTCCTCTCTGTTCTCTCGTCTCTCTCAGGCCATAAGTGTATTAGGGTGCTGGTGGCAGTAATTTTGACAGCAAATTTTGATTTAGTTTTAGGCATAGTCTTATGACTAAAATGCCATTAAGTTTTAGTCATATTGTAGTCATCTGAATTGCTTTAGTTTTAGTCTAGGGTTAGGGTTAGGGGTTAGGGTTAGGGTTAGGGTTTTAGTTGAATAAATATTATAAGATTTTAGTCGACTAAATCGACATTAGATTTATTCAACTAAAATCTGAGTTTAGTTAAACTGTAATGCATAAATTAAGCATTTCTGTAATGTTTCCAAACTCATGATATACTCCTGGAGAAAACATCTATTAACCTGTTAATATGAATGATATTAAGGTTTGAACATGCAGTATAGACACAGATTTAACTGCTGTGACATATAACATGTCTTTATTTATCTTAAAATTATATAAAACCACTTCTCATGAAGAAAGAAGAACATAAAGAAAGAAGATATATGCAGTCTTTATAACAACTTGCATACAACATTCAATCAGACATTTATTTGTATAAATTATATATAGATGAATCATTATTAAAGTTATTCAGTCAAAAGCATTGAGTTTGTTTTTTTTATTTTTATTTTGTTGTTTGATTAGCATTAATGACGGACAGCAGCAGGTTATGAGACTGCTGTCACTTTAAGGCCGAATACACGGATCCAATACACTGATACACATCTGATATTCTCTCAACTGTTTACGTTCATTTAAGACATAGCCGACTGTATTTATGTGAATACTCACCAAAATGGACATTTTGACATAATTGTGTGTATTTGTCCATTTAAGCGTGAAAAGACACGGAAGAAAGCTCTGTGCTCTCGTGCGTTGACGTCTGAGAAGCGGCTTTCTGTGTGCGCACAGAAAACAGGACTAAATTGAGCTCTCTTTCGTGTCGTCACACCTTTCCATATGTCTGCTCCTCTCTTTCTCCCACTGTCCCACACGTTTACATTTTTGAACGTTTTATGAGACATACAGCAAGTGTATGCCTAATTATGTCCCGCCGGGTTGATCAGCATGTACCACACAGGACATCAGTTCATACTGGATCATTTCCCAAATCGTCCCTCCCTAACATTTTTGCCTCGCTTTTATTCATTGGCAAAAATGTCAATAGGTTTTCGTCATAGTTTTTGTCATTCAAAACTGTTTTTTATTTAGTTATCGTCTCATTTTCGTCAGTGAAAATATGTTGTTGATGAAAATTATGACAAATTATAACGAAAATGATTCAAAATGAACACTGGCTGGTGATTGGATGGGGGATCTCTAGCTCGTGCCGTAGGTCTGAAGCCTCTGTGTAAGGAGTCTGCATTCCTAATTTCTCCTGCCTCATTCACAGCTTTGTGAGAGTCTTAGATGGCTGCTCTCGCTGGATCAGCTCTTAAACTCTCTCTGTCCTCTCCAGTTCTCCAGAGGTTGCTCTGTCATAGCTGATGAGTTTTCAGTTGAAATATCAAAAAAGTCTCAAACATTTCCATAGGAGAAGTAAAAATAGACACAAATGAGATAATTGTTGACAGACATTAAGATGAAAGAGCTGTAAATTGAATGTGGATCGATAGATCGATAATATAGAAGAGTTTGATGAGAAATGTTTGAGTTCATATTGAGATTTTACTTACTGTTGTTTGACTTTAAAAAGCATGAAAATATATTTCCTACACAAATATTTGGCATAGTCCATTTTTATTCTTTTTTTTATTCTATTCCACTTTTATTTATCTAATAAAATATATAAATATATATATTTAATAGTTTCTTAAATAATTAAAATTATTATTTTAATATAGTCTACATTACTCTCCCTTCGTCAGACATCTTGGATAAACTTTTCCACTAATTCATTAATAAATAATGAATATGTTATTTAATAATGAAATGTATTAATGTAGTCAATGTGAAAAATATTATTTAATATTGTCTACATTACTCTCACTTCATCTGCCATCTTGGACGAACTTTTTCACTAAACTTGTAGTTCATTATTTTATAGTTTTCTGTGTGATATGAAGCAGGCATTAGAATCTGGTCAGAATAAGGTATCTTATGAGAACGCAGCATAAGCCTTTCACCTTTTGTTTGGAACAGCCTTTGCATTGGAACCTGTGATGCCTTAAAATGCTGTCTAGGTAGGCAGCTCCCAAGGTTGCTACAGAGCCGTAATGGAATTCACAGCCACACTATTTGTTTGCAGATATATTACGTTGATTTGAATAAATGGTTTACAAAATTTTATAATTTTTTTAATTCTGGCCTTTTGTTTTGTCTCAAACACGCAGCTAATCGCACCTGCTCTCCTCAAGAGTTCACCTGTATAAATAACAGGCCTCCTCAGAGGAAGTGTATCCCGCGGGACTGGGTGTGTGACGGAGACGCTGACTGTTCGGACGCATTCGATGAGCACCAGAACTGCACTCGGAGGTCCTGCTCCGCCAACGAGTTTACCTGCAACAACGGCCTCTGCATCCGCAACTCCTACAGGTTAGAATTGCATTTAAAGCAAAAAAGGCTGCAGATGTATTGTAAGAGATGCAAAGAATGCAACCTCCTCACAGGCAATTTATGTGTAGATAAGCCACCTTGAGAAGCTCATTCATTATGCTATAGTTAGAGATAGTAGAGAGACAAATATTGCTTATTGTTTAAGTTTCTGATAACTAACATGCAGAACTGATTTTTAAATATTGTTTTATTTTTTGACACCACAAAAACTGCATGGCCAATAAACTATTATTATTATCATCATCATCATCATCAACATCATCATCAATAACAATAATACATATAGAAAATGCATTGTATTTAAATTTCTAATTTTAATTTGATTATTTAATTATTTTTTATTTTTCATGAAAGAGGGTACATTTGAATATCAACCATTTGATCCTCTTTTTTCTGTTTATGATGAATTTACCATGTTTATACAAGGCTTACTTGATGTAAACATTGTTTTGGTGCCAATAAAAACATTGGTTCCAATTGGTTCCAAAAATAAACAGCAGTTTCTCCCATAAATCCCTGGTGTGCGTTTCATGTCTACTAGGTGTGACCGTCGTAATGATTGTGGAGACAGCAGTGATGAACAGGGCTGCACCTATCAGCCATGCCAACAACACCAGTTCACCTGTCAGAACGGGCGCTGCGTCTCGCGGGATTTCATCTGTGACGGGGACAACGACTGCGGGGATGAATCTGACGAGCTGGATCACCTGTGCAGGACTCCAGCTCCCACCTGCCCACCTGGAGACTTCCGCTGTGACAACGGGAACTGCGTGCCGCTCAGCGAGGTGTGTGACAGGAATAAGAATGATGACTGCAACGACAACAGTGACGAGAAAGGCTGTGGTAAGCACTGTGTGTCATGTGACCACTTCATTTAGGGGACTGCCTCTTGTTTCCAGTGGTGGACAGTAACAAAGTCTTTTTTATATCTTTACTGTACTTAAATAAATGTTTGAAGTATTCTGTATTTTGGGAAACATTTACTTTTACTTCACTACATTCCCAAGCATTATATTGTATTTTTCACTCATTTCATAAAAACTGACAATTGAAGAAATTGCCACCTGCACCGTGAGGTAATAGTGACGTCAGATTCGTGAATTAACTGATTCTTTTCAGTAAACTTGTTAAATCGGTTCACAAATCGCACTGCATGATTCATTCGTCATAAAAGAGCAACACGAGTGTGACACTGCGTCTTTTTCAAGATGTCATTCCACCCGTGCGTTTCTGGATGCGGTCGTTCCCTGTCACCAGCTGACGGTCACAATCGCTGCCTTACATGTCTGGGTATTCAACATGCTGAGGCAGCGTTTGTGGATAGCTCGTGTTCCCATTGCGCTTAGGTCGAGACTCGCCTACCTTCGGGAGGGTGGAGTCCCCTTACCTATGCCCCGATCTAGTGCTATTCCTGCCCAGCAGAATAGACCTACTTCGGCGAATAGCCAGGGTGACCTGAGGATCACGTTTAGGGCACACCCGCCGAGCCAGCCTCCTTGGGCCCCTAAACCCTCTGAAGTGCCGCAGCCGGTTGAGCTTCCGGAGGAAGTCGCTGGCCCCTCCCGGGGTGGTCCAGCGGTGACCTTTGGAGCTCCAGCAGACGATAGGATGTCGATCGCTGCATCGGAGGGGGAGTTTTTAGTCCTCGGGGGATGAAGACTCGGCTGCATTGCCTCCCTCTGGAAGAGTGGCGTTGCCTGAGACGGACCCCGAGCTGACGGCTATGCTTTCCCGGGCCGCCGAAAAGGTCGGGCTCGTGTGGAACCCTCCACCGTGTCCCGAGCCTTCTAGGCTGGATGACTGGTTTCTCGGGGCGGCTCGTGCTGGTTCTCAGCGTCCCGCCCCGGTGCCTTTCTTCCCGGAAGTGCATGAGGAGCTCACAAGGTCGTGGACGGCACCTTTTTTCTGCCAGAAACCGGCCGAGTGGCTCCTCCCTCCTCACTACCCTCGACGGCGGGCCAGCCAAGGGGTACGTGGGGATCCCGCCGGTGGAACGGGCTGTTGCGATGCAACTGTGTCCGGCTCGGATGCGCTGGCACACAGCTGGCCCCGGGGCCTACGCAAATATGCGTTTCCCCCAGTGAGCCTTCTTGCGCAGACACTGTGCAAGGTCAGGGAGGACGAGGAGCAGGTCTTGTTAGTTGCGCCAAACTGGCCCAACCGGACCTGGTTCCCGGAACTAGTGCTCCTTGCGACAGCACCTCCTTGGCCCATTCCTCTGAGGAAGGACCTCCTGACTCAGAGACGGGGCACCCTGTGGCACCCGCGTCCGGACCTCTGGAAACTCCATGTCTGATCCCTGGACGGGACGCGGAGGTTCTAGGTGGCCTACCACAGACTGTGGTAGACACCATCACTTCCGCCAGAGCCCCCTCTACGAGGCGCCTCTACGCGTTGAAGTGGAACCTGTTCGTCGAGTGGTGTTCTTCTTGACGAGAAGACCCCCGAAGATGTTCGATCAGCTCTGTGCTTTCCTTCCTGCAAGAAGGGTTGGAGCGAAGGCTGTCTCCCTCCACCCTCAAAGTGTATGTTGCTGCTATCGCCGCAAATCACGGCATGGTTGATGGTAAGTCCCTAGGGAAGCACGATCTGGTCGTCAGGTTCCTGAGGGGGGTGAGGAGATTAAATCCGCCTCGCCCTCACTCTATACCCTCTTGGGACTTATCTCTGGTGCTAACCGCATTGCAGAGGGCTCCCTTTGAACCTTTGCAGTCAGTAGAGTTAAAAATCCTGTCTTGGAAGACAGTACTCCTGACTGCATCGGCTTCCATCAAGAGGGTAGGGGACCTGCAGGCATTTTGGGGCTGGTAACTCTCATGTAATCCTGAGACCCCGGCCCGGATATGTGCCCAAGGTTTCTTCAGCAGAAAATCAGCATTATAGAATGATTTCTGAAGGATCATGTGACACTGAAGACTGCAGTAATGCTGAAAATCTCAGAATACATTACATTTTAAAATATATTATAACTTTGATGAGCATAATAATATGGAAGCTTGTTTCCGCCACAGAATAAAAAAATAAGAAGATAATTGCGACTTTATCTCACAATTCTGACTTTTTTCTTGCAATTATGAGTTTACATCTGGCAATTCTTTTCTCAGAATTGCGTGATATTAAGTTGCAATTGCGAGTTATAAAGTCAGAATTGTGAGATAAAAAGTCGCAATTACCTTATTTTTCATTCAGTGGCCTGAATTTAAGATGCACCTGTCTGATTGTCTATATGTTGTTTCAGGCATCAATGAGTGCATAGACCCGTCCATGCACCACTGCGACCACAACTGCACCGACACACCCACCAGCTTCATCTGCACCTGTCGTCCCGGTTACCGTCTCATGTCCGATAACAAAACGTGCGACGATGTGGACGAGTGCCTCGTCACGCCCAGTGTGTGCAGCCAGGTGTGCGAGAACACCATGGGCTCGTACGTGTGCAAGTGCGCTCCAGGCTTCCTCCGTGAACCCGATGGCCGCAGCTGCAGGCAAAACAGCAACATCACCCCCTACCTGATCTTTAGCAATCGCTACTATCTGCGCAATCTCTCTACGGATGGCGAGGCCTATTCTCTCATTCTGCAAGGCCTCAGCAGCGTGGTCGCTCTGGACTTTGATCGCGTGGACAAACGCTTGTACTGGATTGATGTGAGTCGGAGGGTGTTGGAGCGGATGTTCTTTAACGGGACGGGCCGAGAGGTGGTGGTGAACGGGGTTTTCCATGGAGAAGGCCTGGCGGTCGACTGGGTCGGGAGGAAGCTGTACTGGGTCGACAGCTTTCTCAACTGCATGAAAGTGTCGGAGCTGGATGGGCGGTTTGTGAGGAAGTTGGCAGAGCACTGTGTGGATGTTAATAACACATACTGCTTTGGGAATCCCAGAGCCATTGTGCTGCATCCGAAGTTTGGGTGAGTGTACCAATGATAGAAGTAATTTTCAGGCCTATGGAAAAATAACTCTGTGACCATGTGCACATTGCAAAAGTTTAGTAGTGAGATATAAATACAGGAGTTGCCTAAATCTGTAGTTGCTAACTGGTGTGTTCTGATAGGATCGTGAAAAACAATGCGAAACGCAAACATTCCAGTCAAATTGGATAATATGTATATATATATATATTATAGTTCTGTAAATTTTGGTGCAAATAAATGTATCACTAAACATGGATATGTTTATTATTAATTATTTATTTATAATACATTTTAGAAAGCGACACTTGTTATATTTTAATATTTTATAAACTAATATTTTTATTTATTGTGTGTGTATATATATATATATATATATATATATATATATATACTGTATATATATACTGTATATAAAATACATATATTATTATTTATGAGGTGACACTAGTTTATATTTGTATTATTTTATAAAATACTTTTATTTAATATTTTTAATATTTAAAATTTCTTTACTATTGGTTTATTATTAATAAAAATATTTCTAATAATTTATAATAATACAATATAATTTTAAAGCAATTAAATAATAAAATGATATTATGAAATATTATTCAGTGTTATTATTATTCATTGTTCTTGATTTAATTTGGGTTATGGCCAATATTATGAGTCTATAGTATTTAAAAGGATTAGAAACTTTAACCACACTAAAAACTAAAATAAATAATATATTGATTTTAGATGTAACAGATATGGTGCCAATATACCGTGCACCTACTGTTAACAATTAACAGCTGTTCAGTTCAGTTCTCTACACACTACATGGAGTTATTTTAATTTTTGTTTTTAATTTTTCAGGATTTTTCATTTTTCTTTTTTGGTTGTAGAATTCAGGTGATTAACTCAGAACAGAACAGGATTAAACTCTTAAAAGTGTTTTTAACACTTGTATGGGACCTTTACATTGTTGGAATCCATTTTAGCTTCTATTTTTTTTTAATCAAATGTCATCTTTGTGCAGATACGTGTACTGGACTGATTGGGGAGACAAAGCCTTCATTGGACGTGTTGGGATGGATGGAAATAACAAGTCGGCCATCATCACTACTAAGATCGAGTGGCCCAACGGTCTCACTATTGACTACACCAATGACAAGCTGTACTGGTCTGATGCTCACCTCAACTACATCGAGTAAGACTTTCTCACGTTTATATCCTGCTCATGAGAGCATACGAGTCTGGAAAATCACTTAATTCCAGGGTGATTGTCCCTTTAATAACTTCATGGCACTGCTCGATGGTGACATTATGTAAAATGCATGTAAACCAAGTTCCAGTGTCCTCGGTTGTGTGTCGATAAATGGTGATGCATGACGATATATGGTGATTCTTTTTTTTATAATTGTCAAAGAATTTTTTTGTACATAAATTAATTTAATTTACATTACATTATTACGTATTGCAATATTAATTAATAATATTATTAGTGCTGTCAAAATTAGCGCATTGACGTATGTGATAATTTTTTTCCAGTTTAACGCGTTAAAAATATTTAACGCAATTAGTGCAGCATTTGTTTTTTCTGTCATTCTTTGGCTAGTGTTACATTATGTGATCACGCTCTTATTCATGCAAATGCTTTAAAACCATTCAAGTGCGATAAGACAAAAGAGAACACGCTGTCTGTGAATGTCCTGTCTATGTGACACACACACACGACGCACAGAAAGCCACGTGCCAAACATCCTGCAAAGTTTTAAATCTGAAAGTGCACCGTATATACAGTTATTGTCTCTCAAAAGTAAGAGTCGACTCTGAGTAAATTAAACCAATCGTTTTTTAAACGAATCGCAAGCCGTTTCGTTGTGACGTCAAGACGAAACATTAGCATATTGCCCGTCCACTATATATTTCCTACCTGTTAGACAGGTAAATAATTGTGATTAATTACAAAAAAAAGTGTGATTAATTGCTTAATTTTTTAAACCGATTAACAGCATTAAATATTATTGATTAATAAGCATTGCATTAATAATTATTCATATTTAATACATTGTTAATAATTAATTGTATGCATTGTAATATTAATTAATAATATTAATTTCTATTACAATGTTAAATTATTGTAAATTAATGTCATTTACCTTACATTAAATATGTCAATTAATTTAACAAATTGATTAATCACATTTATCAATATTTGCTGACAGAAGACCACAAATTAAGATTTGATTGTTACATCACTTCAAGTTGTTTGTCCACATCTTTTTATACCATCTTTAAGATGCTGTGTCAGGTTAAGTTTAAAAACATCTCTCAGGATTTGCGATATTTCTTTCCACACTGTAAAAAATTATTTTCAAAGTTGTACATAAAACAAAGATCACTACGTTTTTACAAGAAAACACTATTTCAGTGTTTCTACTTTAACATTTCACATTTAATTCAGTGTGTTACTTGCTGTTTCTTTGTAATTTAATTGTGAAATTTACTAGCAAGCGCATTGGTACTTGTGGCTTGAATTTCTTTGATAAGTTTAGAAAGCGAAATTCCTCATTAAAAATGTATGTACAGGCCAGAGAACATGATTAAATATGCAGGTTTGTTTGCATTATTTTTTGCACAAAATGATCATGGACAGCCCTATTGTTAAAATGGTTCTGTCTCCTCAGATTCTCCGATCTGGACGGGCATCACAGGCACACTGTGTACGACGGTATCTTGCCACATCCTTTTGCCATCACGGTGTTCGAGGAAACCGTGTACTGGACGGACTGGAACACTCGCACGGTGGAGAAGGGGAACAAATACGACGGCTCTGGACGGGAAGCGCTCGTCAACACCACCCACAGACCGTTCGACATTCACGTGTGCCATCCCTACCGTCAGCCCATAGGTGAGCCCGGGACAGCGTAACCCGAGCAGGATGCAGTCGCAGGCGTCCCTCTTCTATTACGGTCATTATCTCACGTCAGATCGCTATCACTTCCTTTATACGTCCGCAGAGGCACTTAAGGGTCTCTGCCAATATTTACACAGTCCGATACAATGCCGCCAGTCTCTGCTCGCCTGTCTTTTCTCAGAGACAGGAAAGACTAAACTCTTTATCATTGCTTTAATGGCCAGGACAGGTAGTTTAAACTCTTTATCTGTGGGTTTCTTTAGAAAGAGGAGCTGCAGCTACATGATGTGGAGCCACATCCTGGTTCTTTGTAAGAGGATACAGTCTAACTCTCTAGATTTTACTTTAAGTGTGACGACCCAATTCAATACCACATTTGTTTATTGTACAAAAGTAAATAAAGATGACGTCCTGAAATGTTTTTAATGTATGTATAAAATAATATTAATTTACAATATTCTTAAAATTATTCCTGTGATTAAATGCTTAGTTAATTATTAACATTATTATAATTATTTAACATTTTTCTTAAATTTGTTATTCCTATCATGTTTTTATTTTTGATTCTAAGCACATTTTACATATGATTACCCCTATTGTTCAACACTTCTGTAAAAATAATAAGAGAAATTGATATTTGTAATATTATTAATATTTTATTATTATTTTAATTGCAAACATTTATTACATTTCAAACATGAAATAAACTTCAGTGTTTGATTTTAAGGACTCTAAAATGTATTTACTAATATTTATTTTTGTATGAATAATCATAAGAATATTGTTGTAATTTATTCAATGTTTGAAATTAAAATAGATATTAACTTATAATATTCTTACAATTATCTTATGATTATGTTTGCTTTTATTTTAACATGTTTATTTTATATTTAGTCATGTTTTTTATTCTAAGGACATTTATTTTACATTTGTACAAATAATAGGGATAATTGTAAGAGAAATTTATACTGTTATTTTAATTGCAAACACTGTTCGATTTTAAGGACATTCTTTTTTTTCTTATGTATGAATAATCATAGGAATATTATAAATATATATATTTATTTTATTTGCAAACATTAAATGCATTTCAAACATTGAATATTTCCTTAAATCAAACACTGAAATGTATTCAGTGTTTAAAAATCAACTAAACATTATATAGTTAGTTAATTACTATTTGCATTTATTTTATCACTTGTTTATTTATTCTTCTTATTATGTTTTATTTTTTATTCTAAGAACTTTTTTTAGCGTTTGTACAGATAATAGCAAATGCTTGTTCGAAATTTTTTATATTTATTTTAATTGCAAACATTGGATAATAATTGTCTACAATTCAGGACAAGCCTGCAACCCATTTTTGGTCTTGACCCTTTTGCACAGAACCACTGATATAACTCTCACTTTATCTTTCCCCTGTAGTGACGAATCCTTGTGCGGTCAATAACGGAGGCTGTTCTCACCTGTGTCTTCTGCGAGCGGGGGGTCAAGGTTATACCTGCGAGTGCCCTGACCACTTCCTTACCGTGCAGATAGGGGGCGTGGCACGCTGTCTGCCCATGTGTTCCAGCACGCAGTACAGATGTGCAGACAACGAACGGTTAGTTTATCCTTGCCGCTTTCATTTCAGGCTCTGTTCTAAAGCCTAATGAGCTGCCTTGCTGTATACTGCCTGTGTAGGCAGCTGCCTTCTAAGGAAGCATCCAAAGTAAAATGGAATCTTTTGTTTTGTCTTTCTCTAAAGCTGTATCCCTATTTGGTGGAAGTGTGATGGTCAGCGGGACTGCAGAGATGGCTCGGACGAACCCTCCACGTGTCCCGTCCGGCACTGCAGACTAGGCCAGTTCCAGTGTAATGACGGAAACTGCACCAGCCCGCACTTCCTGTGTAACTCTAATCACGACTGTCCCGATGGCTCGGATGAGGACACTGTGCTGTGTGGTATGGAACAAACCAATATCATGTCAATAGCCCCTTTCACACATGCAGTCTTTACTGGTAAATTACCGTTAAGAGATCATGTATGAACAGGACCTTTTCAAAAATACCAGTAAATCCGTTCTGGCAGTTTACCAGTATGAGAAGTTGTAACATTACCAGTAAATTGCCAGTATGATGCTGTGTGTCAACTAAAAATGATGAGCATGTAAGAAGTCTGAACGTCCTGACGTAAGAAGTCTGCTTTGGGCCAATCATAAAGTTCTCATGGAGATGACGTGATTACTCCGTGCTGTTTACAGTAAGCTTCACTGCATTTTAATAGCGTTTCTATGTAAATGTGCGCTAGATGGACATATTTGACCGTTGCGCCGCATCTCGCAGCTTTTTCAACGCGTCAAGCTCAAGACCCTGCCTTTTCCATTCATCAGCGCTGCGGCTCTGCAGTTGGATACTATTATGCGCATCTCGTGTTTTTAAGAGCAAAACAGCGTTCTGTGTGATCATCCGCTTACACCTGTCACTCAGACGTCAAAAATGATGTCAAATTGAACAGATAGTGAAACTAAAGCACTTCTCCTCATGCGGGCGAATGAAGACCACGGCGTGGTGTTTAAAAATCATTTCCTATGACTGACATAACAGAATTTACCGGTATTTTGGTGCTGATGTGTGAATGGTCACTTACCGGTAAAAAAACAGAACGTTGCTTGTGTGAACAGCATATTTGTGTATTTACCGGTAAAGTCATTCTGGTGATTTACTGGGATTACTGTGTGAAAGGGGCTAATGTTTACACTAGTGGTGTAACGGTTCTCTGTAAAAAATTGAACTGTACGGTTCTCCACCCACGGTTCGGGACGCACTTGCACCGCGGTTCATCTCAAATCTGATGACGCATCAATAATATGGTTTGTTTGTATGTTTCTGTCGATGGATACACATGCTGGCTTCCCAATAATACATTACAACAGCGATAATCAAAAAAAACGTGGACAAAACGGTCACTCTTTGTTCAAAAAGTGTCAGATGCTCAAACATGACCAGTCATTTACGCCGTCATCACCCGGGTGTTGATAGCGTGCGAGCGCAGGTGAGACCTGAACAGCACACGTTGCTATCTGTGTTTAAACTAAACTCATTTAAGCCTGAAGAGCCAGAAGACACGAATGAGAACTTGTGCGCGCTGTGAGAAGATTTGTGTTTGCACTTGTCTCAAACAGCGCGCAAATATTGAGTTCTCTTTCATGTCTTGCGCTTGAATGGACAAATTCACACAAATATTATGTCAACATGCCGTCTTGGCGAGTATCCTAGCAGACATAGTCTGTTATGCCTTAAAGCTGGGCTCAGACTAGAGGAGTTTTTAAATCCTAACCGATTATGAAATCTGGTGGCATCACTCACATAAGAAGAATCTTCACAGATTTTTTTCTCTTAAACCTCAAACATGCACACACTACAAGATTTTAACATTTTTGCGCATCACACACTACAATATATTATTAAGATTATCATGCCAGGACGAGCACCTCACGTGATCTCATGGGGAAGCGGATGTAAACATGTACGTAGCAGATCGTCATTGATGTCTCAACAGGTAATGTTTACATTTGCTAGCAGCTTTCTACACTCACCCAGTATGTTCAAAACCAAGGCGATTTCTCCTCAGTTCTTCTCTTTGTCCGTACGGTTGTGTCATATTTTCGAAGACACGTTATACAAATAGACGTGTTGTTGCAACTCTTCCACACGCCGTTCCGCTATCTCCGCTGTTTAACGGACCCGCATACAGCAGCTTGCTTCGCGGTCGCGATTTCAAAAGTGCTCTCATTCACTTCTCTCATTGGCTATTGTGAAAGAACTGACGTAATCATCCCGATTTAAAATCCTAAATATCAAACATGTTGGATATGATCGGGGCACCCCCGATTTGTGCGAGAGCAGATTGGGAGGTGGAAGATTTGATCTGTGAACCAGATAATCTGCGGTGAACATCGGAACCGATCGAGGTCCTCGACAAGATTTTTTCTCCGATTCTCGGGAGGGGAAAATCGGGGATAAATCGGCCTAAAACTCCTCTAGTCTGAGCCCAGCTTAAGTGAACTTATACAGTCGAGAAAGACAACGCATGTGTACAGCATCAGTATTTTGGATCCGTGCATTATGTCTTAAAGTGACAGCGGCCTTTACTGCTGTCTGTGGTTTTAATGTTATTCAAACAACAAAAGACAAGGAAATCACTCACTGCTCTTGAATTAATAGCTTTTGTAACTTTAATAAGGATTAATCTTTAATTTATATTCAAATATGCAATGTTATTTTACATTTTATTACTTTATTCAGTTTTTCAGTACCTGAAAACTACTGTTAAATACCTGAAAAACCTGAAAAGCTGTTTATTTTATTTGTATCTTTGCTCTATTGTATTTCTTTGTACTGTTGCTTGTATTTAGGTTATTTGTTCTTATTTTCTTTATTTTTATTTGACAGTAGTCCTTTTTCCCCTGAACATAGCAAATACCGAACCATACCGAAACCGTGAACCTAAAACCGTGATACAAACCGAACTGTGAGCAATTTGAACCATTACACCCCTAGTTTACACTGATGCCAATGATGATGCGGCCTAGTGGCTAAAGGTCAGGGCAGGAAGCTGAAAGGTTGTAGGTTTGAACCCCATGATAAAATGTACACTGCATACAAAACCACACTGCTATTCTGATACTTGCCATGTTGTGTTTAGAAATGCATCTTCCTGTTTCTGTACCGTCAGCCACGCATCAGTGCGAGTCGCATCAGTGGCAGTGTGCCAATAAACGCTGCATCTCTGAGGCCTGGCAGTGTGACGGAGAGAACGACTGCGGCGACGGCTCCGATGAGGATCCCGCACACTGCTCCAGCAGGACCTGCAGACCCGGACAGTTCAAGTGCAGGAACGGCCGCTGCATCCCGCAGAGCTGGAAATGTGACGTGGATGACGACTGTGGAGACAACTCCGACGAGCCCATCGACGAATGCAGTGAGTTACTGATACGCTACAGCATTAATTGGCTTAAATTAGTAAAGGAAGAAACATCTGAAATTGTGCTGCAGTGCAAAGTGAACTTAAATCTCTTGCACTATTTTGTATTGTTCATAATCATCTTTGTGGTGTTGTTTGCAGTGGGTCCAGCATACAGATGTGACAATCACACAGAGTTTGACTGCAGGACAAACTATCGCTGCGTTCCTCTGTGGGCCGTGTGCAATGGACAAAACGACTGCAGGGACAACAGCGACGAACAGAACTGCGGTGAGACATCAGACAAACCCACAAATAAAAACTTGACTCAGCGGAACTGTTTATTCACAAACAGCAGTGCTTACAACTGATGAACAATTAATGAAATAGTTAAGTAATTGTAAAAGTGGTAATATTACAATTCTTAAAAAATAAAATTTACAATTTAATTACTTAACTGAAAACAAACTCAGTGTAAACATTTTTTTTTCACAAACAGTGCTTAAAAACTGAAAAAAGTACATATTTATTAATAAAATAGTAAAGTAATAGTAAAAGTAGTAATATTAAAATGAATAAAGATAAAATTAAAAATGACTCAATGTAATCTTTTTTTATTCACAAACAGCAGTTCTTACAACAGAAAAATGTATATATTTATTTATATTTATTATTTATATATATTTATTAATAAATATATTCAAATTAGTAATATTCAAATAATGATTTATGCTTTTTTTCTGCTTCTTAACAAGTCTGCTCATCTGAACAAAGAGGCTTTAAATACATGCAACGTTAACTTGTCACAATCGAATCAACCGATGGATAGAATCAAGTCCCGTCCTAAGCTTTTTCCTTGTTCGATAAGCCGCTTCACTCAGAAAAACACCACAATATAGCAGTAAAGTCGGTTTCTGTTTTATGCTGACATTTACAAAAAAATTAAGATCAAGTACATATAAGTGCAGTATATATAATTACTTTGCATTGTCCCCATTATCAGTGATGTTATATAATGGTGTGTGTGTTTGTCATGATGGATTGAAATCATGAGGAGTTATTCGCCCTCTCACACTCCAGCGTATTAGTGAGTGTTAGTTAAGTCCCTCTGTGATGGACAGGCCCTCGGTGACCCCTCCTCCTGTCTGGGGCCACACCACTGATTTATGTCTGTTAGGTATGTCTGTGTCAGGCACCAATGTGTGTGTGTGTGTGTGTGCGGATGTGATTATGTTTGTATTGTTTCATTAAGGATTGAGAGGTTTTACTCTGATTTTAGCGCACTAAAAATGATCATCATTTTAACATTTTATCAGTTAAAACCTGTTATTTGGTTAATGTTCTCTTACTATGTGTAATTTACTACATATAATGTATGACTACGTGTAATTTTACAATAGTGTTCAATTTACTGTTTTACAGTTACAGATTTTGTAAGTGAAAAACAAGTCATCTTATAATTTACAGTGAAAAAAAAAATTAATTACCTCAGTTTATGGAAAAGCAACTGGTGATGAGCTTTGATTTATCATGTGGCTTTCTCATTACCACCTGTGGTTTTTGGTGGTTGTAAATGTAACATATATTTATTTATACATAAGTGTATAAATATCATATACTTAAGTAGGTTGGTATTTTAACATTATATCAATTAATAAAATATATTTTTACTCTAATCCTAAAGTGTTGCTACCACTGTTAATTTTGACTGCAAATTTTGATTTAGTTTTAGTCATATTTTAGTCACCATATTTTTAGTTTTAGTCTAGTTTTAGTCGACTAAATATATTATACAAATCTAATGAGTTTAGTTAAATTGTACTGCATTAATTGAGCATTAAAGCATTACATAACCGACTGGTACTTGAATACATGTCAAAACTGACATTTTGACATAATTGTGTTATTGACCGTTCAAGCACAAAAATACACGAAAGAGAGCTCAATTAACTTTTTTGTTTTTTCTTTTTTAAAAATATCTATATAGTTTTTATAATTTTGTATTTCTGTTTTAGTTAGTATATCAGGTTAAGCTAAAGCTTCAGATAAGTTTCAGTTTATTTTTTTATTTCAGTTAACATTTATTTAATTTCAAGTAATGAATATTTTTTAATGGTTTTAGTTAACTATTATAACCCTGATACTTTATTGAAAAATATGTGTCAAGTACTGTTCTTAGTCTTTCCTCCTAACTATGAATTAAATGGGAATTAAATTAAATACAGTTTATTGTGTAACCAAAAACGTATATATAATGCGTGACTTTTAATTATAAACAAGCTCGAAATACACATTGACTCTTGTTTTGAAATGTCTGCGCCTTACTATTGCAGTTGCAGCTGCTCATTCAAATTCAGATGAGGGAGATAAAATATGCATTGTTACAACCGTCTAAAACATATTACTATATAAACATCGTAAAGTAAACATTGTCATTATTCATCAGCATTAGTTCATAAACAATTACCTGGCGTAAATGTGCGCTATTCATTGATTGTGAACCGCTCTCAAGGAAAGCAGTCTGAAGCTCTGAATGTTGCGTGAGCTTGTAGAACGCACAACAGCGCCGCATTTTCCCGCGGTTAGATCAGCACGTTACAATTCAATTCTGTTACACAGGACATCAGGACTGATGGGATCTCTTCCCTAATCGTCCCTCCCTAACATTTTCGTTTCATTTTTATTTGTTGACGAAAATGACAGTAGATTTTCGTCATAGTTTTTGTCATCCAAAACTGGTTTTTATTTAGTTATCGTCTTGTTTTCGTCAGTGAAAAAAGGTCGTTATGAAATTTATGATGAAAATTAACACTGAAATTAACGAGATTAACACTGGTTGCTACCGTATTTTTTACAGCAAAATTCAGGAACCACATCTGCAGTTTTTTTTTTTTTTCCATAAATTTCACAGATTTTTTGTCTGTGATCTGACTGATGTACATATAAACACACTCACACTTAGCCCTGGTTCTCCTGGGTCTTATCAGCTCCTCCTCGCTCCATTAGTGCCATCCTGCACAGAGAGGAGAGATCGCCCTAATCTGACTGTAAGAATGTGCCGCTCGGGTCAGATTTGTTGTTCGTACCTTCCTCTCCTCTGTCCACCATGTGCATATTTTCTGCCCCATTTCCTTTGCTCTTCTCTTCTCTTCTCTTCTCTTCTCTTCTCTTCTCTTCTCTTCTCTTCTCTTTTCTTCTCTTCTCTTCTCCCTCAGGGCTTTGTGCTGCAGTTATCATCATGTCTTCATTAAAGCACATGTTAAATAAGGTCTTATTTATCAGACGTATCTGCTAATGTTCTGGTACTTTCTGTCAAAGAGACTGAGATGGAGGTCTATATGACTGAGCAAAACGTGTCTGTCTCTCCACTTCCACTGTGTTTAACTTCAGCATGTTTGTGTGAGCCTGTGTTGTCTGTTGTGTTTGCAGAGGAGTTGACCTGTGAGCCGGCGGGTGATTTCCGCTGTAATAACCACCAGTGCATCCCCCTGCGCTGGCACTGCGATGGAGACAATGACTGCAGCGACGGATCGGATGAACACAACTGCAGTGAGTAGCAGAACTCTGACCTCTCGGGTTCGGACAGCTCAATATAAAAACACGAGTAACAAGAGGGGTAGTTCACCCAGAATCATTATTTACTCACCCTTGTGTGATTCAGTGGAATACAAAAGTTGATTTTATTTTATAATTTTTAAGAATATCCTGGACACCCTATCCTGGACTGGGGCTGTCAAGTTTCAAAAATGTAAAACTCTCACTTAGCTCTGTATTTAGTCTACGGGCACACCCTACTTGGAATATAATATACAAATCATATACAAAAAAACAATTTTTATGGTGTTTTTATGTCTTTTTTCTCATTCATGTTCAATTGAAAAAGAATGGCTCGGATGTCATTTTCCCTTTGTGTTTCTCTGGGTTTAAAACAACATGAGGGTAAAAACATTATTATTATTGGATGAACTAACAGGGCTTGACATTAACACCTGCCAAATGCGGGTTTATTTCAGCAGTGGCGTCTAACGCACTCCTACTAGCCATTTTAGCGGGTTGAATTTTATAGATAATATATATTTTATAGTCAATAATATAGATTTTTTGATACATATCGATATTTAAATATCTGAAACGCTTCCAATAACTGCAGAATAGATACACAATATCAGCTGCTCTTTCTCACTCTCTCATCTCTCTCATTGTGCATAATTTGACTCATTCTCGCAGATGTTGTACTCACACCCGATGTGTGCACACATAAAGCCACCTCTCAGTGCTAAATTTAGCTCTTTTTTACTGCTTATTGCGCTTAAAGGGATAGTTCACCTAAAAATGAAAATTTTATGTTTATCTGCTAACCCCCAGGCCATCCAAGATATAGGTGTCTTTGTTTCTTCAGTAGAACACAAATGAAGATTTTTAACTCCAACCGTTGCAGTCTGCCAGTCGTATAATGCATGTCAATGGTAACACATGAGAGTATGAGAACTATGAGAGTAAAAAAACATACACAAACGAATCCATATTAAAACCTGCAGCTCCAACAGCCGTCAGCACGCGATGACTTCCGGTGAGTAAGGTCAAATGTACACGATTTGTATCCGATTGAGATACGCCATATCGTGTACATTTGACCTCACTCACCGGAAGTCATCGCGTGCTGACGGCTGTTGGACATAGATTGCATTCGAGGTAAAAAAATGATATAAATACTGTTCGGTTTCTCGCACAAACCGATCGTTTCGTGTCTTAAGACATCAATGTGTCGTCACGAGCCATGGATTCGTTTGTGTATGTTTTTTTACTCTCATAGTTCTCATACTCTCATGTGTTACCATTGACATGCATTATACGACTGGCAGACTGCAACGGTTGGAGTTAAAAAATCTTCATTTGTGTTCTACTGAAGAAACAAAGACACCTATATCTTGGATGCCCTGGGGGTAAGCAGATAAACATCAAATTTTCATTTTTGGGTGAACTATCCCTTTAAACAGTCAAACACACAAAATAATGTCAAAATGCCGGTTTTGGCGAGTATTCACGTAAACAGTCAGTTAAGTGAATGTAAACAACTGAGAAAGAAAGCGCATGTGTAACAGTATAATGGATCTGTGCGTCAGGTCTTAAAGTGACCTAATAAACCTGCTGCCAAATTATGAGATAATATTAAAAATATCTATATAGCAGTTTTTCCCCATGGTATCGGTCAAAATTGTGGCCAGTGAAAATACTGAAAAAACTGCAAAAAAGTTCGTCAAGCCCTGCTTACCAGAGAAACAGTAACGGTAAAGACAAAGATGAAAAGATTTGATGGGAACAAATTGGAAAGACAGAGTGTGGAGGAGACGGCGTGATGGCAGACAAGGTGCTGTTAGGTGTGAAAGGTTGACAAATGGTCTGCACTAAACCTTTGAGCTGCATGTTGGAAGAAGCGCTGATTTTTTCAGCACTTTCTCCTCCCTGCAGAAGAGCTGCGGGGGTGGTGAACGCGGGTCATTCCCCTGATGAATTCAGCTATGAACTCACCTCCAAAAAATGGTCCTCTTGCTGAAGAGCAAACCGTAACTCATCAGATCTAATCCTGCGACACAGTGAAGCGCAGCCTAATCATTGTCCTCATCTGTGTCAGAGGCTTTTTGTGCTTTACTTTAACTGTTCAGGTCATGTTTCTGCTGCATTTTGACCTTATAAGCACTTTGTGAAACATCGCTGTTCACAAGACGTACTGTATAATTGCATCATGTTTTAACAGTTTTTTTGGTTGATG
The DNA here is from genome assembly GCA_039654105.1 of Coreius guichenoti. NCBI lineage: Eukaryota > Metazoa > Chordata > Actinopteri > Cypriniformes > Gobionidae > Coreius > Coreius guichenoti. The sequence goes on along the minus strand of CM077172.1, from coordinate 5,942,335 downwards.
GTTTATGTAAACAAGTGCCAGATCATTACGCCACTTCCCAAGCTAACAACATGTTCTAAAAAACATTTTGCTAACGTTATGAAAATGTTATTTCTGAATGTTCTCTACATTCAAAACGTCTTTTTTAAATACATTAAAATCTTTTTTTCTTGGTTAACATTGCTTTTGAATATTCTCTGAACATTCTGAAAAAAGTAGTAGCATTTTAATGCACCAAATAGCTGCATTGCTTGTTCAACAATAATTTTACCACAGTTAAGAGGGTTTTAGGCATTCTTCTTTGCTTCATGCTTAAAGTCCCCCTGTAGACAATAATTTTATGATCACCAAAATGACACATTTAAATGGTTTTTCCTCTGGAAAAAAAATATTCATGCCTTAAAATAGCTTGAATGTAACCCTCGCTTCATTTAGTATACGCGGATACATGAATATGCAAATTAGCCACTCACTCCACTCACTCGCACCAGCTCATAGATTCACTCGCTCAACTTTACTCAAGTTAGGGTTGCAAAAATGTATCGCTGCACAACGCTGCACAAAGGTATCGCTCTTTACAATGTTGGACACATAACGGTAATTAATCTGATTAGCATTTTGCATGACTACTTTATCCAACGTGTTACACAAACCATGTTCCTGTTCGCCATCTCGGTCTGCCTTCTAAAAATCTGCATCCTTAGAAACGCTTTGAACATCATAGAACGTCAGTGGAGAAAGGCATATAATACATCGTAATATACATCATATACATAATTCCCTCGTTATATTGCTAAATGTACCCGATTTTTTATATCAACAGAAAAATATACCAGGATATCCTGGCTTCTCTTGAGACTCCCCTGCTTCACAGCAGTTAATGATATGCTAAAGCCCACCCCGCCTCGTGACGTGATTGGTTACGAGGTACTTTGTGACGTAAGAAACACCGACGATTTCAAACCGCGTTTTTGAGACTTTCTTTGGTTCACTCGACTTTTAAGGAGAAAATACTTAGCAATGGTGTTGACTTATGAATTTGCACATGGTTTGTCTTAAAGCATATTAAAAACACCACATAGACATATAAACAACATTAAAAACTTGATTTTCACCACAGGGGGTCTTTAACAACACCCCTTGTGGTAAAATCACTGTGGCCAACAGCCACTTGGGCCTTATCGCTTTATTGGCCTGTCTGCCTTATATGTATGTTAAATGTGTGTCTGATTGATTCGCTTCTTATGCGTCCGCAGCCCCTCGTCCGTGCACGGAGAGCGAGTACCGCTGTGACAACCTGCACTGCATTCCTGACCGCTGGGTTTGTGACCATGACAACGACTGCGAGGACAATTCTGACGAGAGAGACTGTGGTGAGTGAAAGAAAAGAAGAGACAGCAGAAAGGAAAGGCTATCAAAAGACAGATGGAGAGAGAAAGAGGACCAGAGTAACGCACCGTGGCACTAGCCATCATGTTCAACATCATAATACTGTCTTTTTATTACAGATTGATCCTCAGTGGGTGATATCTCAATGCATTTGTGTGCCTGGATACCTTGTGAATGACTTACAGGAAGTGTGCATAATTCATTCTCCATGGAGGATTGAGAGAGATTGGCTTCATTCTTTGTGGATGAATGTGTTTCAGAGCTGCGGACCTGTCACCCGGGTTACTTCCAGTGCAGTAGCGGCCACTGCATCGCTGAGCGCTTCAAATGTGATGGCAACGCTGACTGTCTCGACTTCACAGATGAAAGTTCCTGTCGTGAGTGTGCCATTTAAATTCTGAAATTGCACTTGAGAACCAGACAGTTGTGGATTATATTGTAGTGCCCTCTAGAGTCCAAAAGGGTTGTGCATCTGTAACTTTTCCCACTGATATGGAAACTAGGGAATATCTTGGCCTTGGAAACTTTACATTTTGATTAAAGATTACGAAGACAAACTTATACCAATTAATCAATCACAATAAGATAAGGAACCTGTTAGTCTTCATTCCTGTATCTTAAACAGTGAGCCATGGCACTAGCAATGCCAAAGTCCGGGGTTTGAGTCGAACTGAAGCCAAGTCACCTTTATTTTTTGTTCTCGTCTGATATTGTCAGTGCAGTCAAATCAATAATATTATTGAATATTAAGTGTCTTTTCTTTTAAACCCCAACTAAGAAAGCCACAGACAACAGTGGCAAGGAACCCGATTCAATAAACAAATGTTTGAATGCAATGTTAGTCGCTTTCATATGCCAAATGCTAAATGTATTATGAAAGTTTATGTTAACCTTGAGTTGTGTGTGTGCACATTTCAGCCACACGCTACCCGAACAGCACCTACTGTCCACCCTTCCTGTTTGAGTGTAAGAACCACGTGTGTGTGCAGCAGCACTGGATATGTGACGGAGATAATGACTGCGGGGATAATTCAGATGAGGAACTTCATCTCTGCTGTGAGAAACACCTCTATATATCTATCTATCCATCTATCCAATCGATCACATCCATCCATCCAATCAATCACATCCATCCATCCATCCATCCAATCACATCCATCCATTAATTCATCCATCCATCTATTCTTCCATCCATCTATCCAATCGATCACATCCATCCATCCAATCGATCACATCCAGCCATCCGATCACATCCATTAATCCATCCATCCATCCATCCATCCAATCACATCCTTCCATCCATCCGTTCATTAATCCATTCATTCGATCACACCCATCCATCCATCCATCCAATCGATCACATCCATCCACCCATCTTCCATCCATCCGTCCATCCATCCAATCAGTCACAACCATCCAATCAGTCACAACCATCCATCCATCATCCATCACATCAATCAATTTATCAATCACATCCTTCCATCCATCCATCCATCCATCCATCATCCAATCGATCACATCCATCCATCATCCATCAGTCCATCCATCCAATCAATCAATCAATCACATCCATCCATCCATCCATCCATCCAATCGATCACATCCATCCATCATCCATCCATCCAATTGATCACATCCACCCATCATCCATCCATCCAATCAATCACATCCATCCAATTGATCACATCCACCCATCATCCAATCAATCAATCACATCCATCCAATCGATCACATCCATCCATCCAATCGATCACATCCATCCATCCATCCATCCAATCGATCACATCCATCCAATCAATCACATCATCCATCCAGTCGATCAAATCCATCCATCCAATCGGTCACATTCATCCAATCGATCACATCCATCCATCCATCATCCATCCATCCATCCATCCAATCGATCACATCCATCCATCCATCCATCCAATCGATCACATCCATACATCCATTCATTCATCCAATCAATCACATCCATATATCACTATATAAACCTTGAAATTTTTAAAGTGCATAAAGCCTAACCAACTAGTATATTTCTAGTATAATTTGTATAGTATATCAGCTATATAACCCAATAAATGCAACTTTTGCTGTTTTAGATGTAGAACAAAGTTTTAACAACACAAACTTTACATGTCTTGTCTCCTCAGTGGACATCTCATGTGATCCTCCGTTCCGTTTCCGTTGTGATAACACCCGCTGCATCTACAGTCACGAGCTCTGCAATTCTATAGATGACTGCGGTGATGGAACCGATGAGAGGGCGGAGCATTGTGAGTGACGGTCAATTCATAGATTTTCACATCAAATAGACTAGCATTTATTATGCTAACTATATGTAATATGTACCTGTTTATACCTTTTTAATTGCCCTCATTCTAATAAAACTGTGGCGTGTTAAAACACCCTGCTTTGTGTGAATGATTGCTCAGGTGTGACTCCCACACACGGACCCTGCTCTGCAGACGAGTATAAATGTGGAAATGGTCAGTGCATTCCTCTGCAGTACGCCTGTGACGACTATGACGACTGTGAAGACCAGACCGATGAGCTCGGCTGCTGTGAGTTTTGTTCATTTACTCACCCTTATGTGGTTTATTATTTTCTTTCTTGCATGAAAAAAAGTATATGACGATCCATACTAACAAGCTCCAAAAAAGACAAAAAAGCTTCAAAGATTAGATCCCGTTGTCCATTGTATATGTTTTTGTAACATTTCTTCATCTCTTTTTGTTAGACTACGGCCATGGGCGCTCATGCAGTGAGAATCTGTGTGAGCATAACTGCACAGATTTGTCGACCGGAGGTTTTATTTGCTCTTGTAGACCTGGATATAAACCTAACCCGGAGGACAAGAACACCTGCGATGGTTTGTGACATCATTTTAATACTTTCTTTATTAGAAGACCTCAATATTTACAATAAAACAGGCTTATATAGAGGCATTCCGGAAGCCAGCCAGGACAACGGGAACTTCTGCAGGGGTTTCAGTGACTGGTCTGTTTCAAAACTCAAATCACAGTTCTTTTTTTCTATTCTGTCCTTTGCATGGAATCTTTTCTGTCTGGATGGGAGCACCATAAGAAGTACATGCCGTTCATGCACAAAGCTTAGACAATAAAATTGAAAGGCTTACTAAGTTTTAGTAATTTTGTTATTCATGTGCAAGTGGTCAAAAGTGGACAAGCTGAAAACTTTTTAGACCTCGTTTACACCTGTATTTAGTGTCGTCCGCTTGTGATCCGATCGACCAAAATATTAATACCAGGTGTAAACGGCCTTTTTTGAAACTCTTCACACAGTGAGCACAACAACAGTCTATGTGGTCTAAACTGTGGGTCATTTTCAATTGCTTTGGCACAAAATGCATTCAGTGACTTTTACTTTCAAATTACATGAATTCTTTTCTCTTTTTGTTCACACAACCACCACCAAAACTCTGTGTAGCTACAGGCCAATATGCACGTTTACAAAACTGTTAAACTTAAGTTTTGTACCGTGATGTAAACATGGACCATGTAACATACATGGCAGTGGATTTGAAACAGTAGAGAATTGTCTTGTTTTGTAAAGAAATTTTACAGAAGAAAACATTGTATAATGCTACGTTAACGTTTTTCAGGTCATTGTTTTATGAGTGATAAAGTGTGTTTGCTGTGTGACTACTGTAAATGTTATAGAAGAATTGAGTTTATTTGAGACATACTGTGTTTTGGTAGTTTTAGTGCATTATGAATGTGAAATTAACTGCTGAAAGTTGGTTAGGAGAACTGTGTGAAGGGTCTTGAAAAAGTAGCCCAAGTGTTGAGAAATGTGTCCTAGAAATTGTATTGTGTTATTTTATTTCAGTTAGTTTCTTCCTGCATGTGTAATGTGAAGTGTTTTCTTCCCATCTGCAGATGTAAACGAGTGTGAGATTTATGGGATGTGCCCGCAGCTGTGCAAGAACACTAAGGGCACTTATGAGTGTTTCTGCGCTGAAGGCTTTCGATCAGTGGGAGAGCAGCCAGGAGTCGAATGTGCCGCTGAGGGTGAGGCCTGCAGTTTTATTATTTCTCTCTGGAAGTATTTTTTTTTTTTTTTTACCTTCTATGGCCTCTAATACTGCTTTTCTGTCAGGTGCTCTTTCTATGTTCCTTGCATATCTACATCTTTCACCTTTGGCATTTGTAGCATTCTATGCATTTTTTTCAATACCTAGTGAGCTGCCTATATAGCAGCATTTTAAGGTAACATAGGTGCGTTCTTGATGCAAAAGCCGTTTCGAAAGGTAGATTGTAGGGGTGTAACGAAATCTCGTGACATGAGTGCAGTCACATTAGCAAAATTTTAGCTACATTTTGCAGGCAAAATGGTCAATTGTCTAATCCACCTTATTCTTAATGTAAGAGTAGGTGCGGTCATCGAATGTGTCTGGCTTCCGGTGTCATTCACTTCCAGTTATTTTAGCTGTACAAAAGCAGTACGTTACTGGTATTTGCTATCATACTATTCAATTAATTATCATAATCATAAACAAACTGGTTTATAGCACAAATAGCCGCATACGTAGGTAGCAATACAAGTCATCATTCAGCGTGTCCCTTTCTCACTCTCCTGTTGTTTCTTTTGTTTCTTTTTTCTCAGGAAATCCTCCCGTGTTGTTATTGCCTGATAATGTGCGCATCCGTCGCTTTAATCTCTCATCTGCACAGTACTCTGATTATGTGGATAATGCAGAGCACATTCAGGCACTGGACTACCTGTGGGACCCAGAAGGCCTCGGTCTCAGTAAGACACTGTTCACGGGATATCCCACCCAATATCATATATGTTTTGATGCAGATGCAGCACAAGGAAGCACAATTACAATTATTTATAGTATAGGAATACACTTTTTGTTTTGTTTCTTCTGATTTTTAAATTCTATTTTGCTTCTACTTAAAGATTGTAATATTGCAAATCATATTGGAGCTGACTGGTTTGTGACTTGAATTCTTTATTAAAGAATGTTTTGAAATCCATACCATCCAATGTTCCTGAAAACATGACCACTGTTGCACTGTGTTATCTTCTTGTTTCTATAATCAGGTTTATGAATGCAAACCGAAGCATAATTTTGAACTTCTGAAAATGATTTTCAGGTATAGTGTACTGGACAGTGTTGGGACGAGGCTCTGAGTTCGGCTCGATCAAGAGGGCATATATGACCACGTTTGATGACTATGGAAATAATCCTGTAAAGGAGGTGGACCTGAACCTCAGATACATCTCCAGCCCTGATGGCATCGCTGTGGACTGGATTGGAGGGTTTGTGCACTGCTTTTCTGAACTTCACTTTACTTGAAGTCTGATGCAGACAGTTCCAGAGGAATAAATATCTATCTGCTATGTGCTTTGTCTTTCCCATTATATAGCCATATTTACTGGACGGATGCTGGGACTAATAGAATCGAAGTGGCTAAACTGGATGGACGTTACAGAAAGTGGTTAATTCACAACGATCTTGATCAGCCGGCTGCTATTGTGGTCAACCCTGGTCTAGGGTAAGAACATGAATATGTAACTGCTCATTTGGGATTAAAAAATTCAGTGGGCAGTCTTAAGGGATGCATGGACATGAAAATCCTGCACTGCGAAAAATGATTCTTACTTAGTATTTTTGTTTTATTTTCCAGTACAAATATATTAACGTTCTTAAATCAAGATACATTTACTTGAGATGCAAAATGACATGAGATGCAAAGTCTTGTTTCTGAAAAACTTATCAAAATGAATTGAGTTCATGCTTAAAACAAGAACAAATATCTGCCAATGTCAGGGGTGTAGTCATCATTTCAGAAGTGAGGGGTGTGATATCAGTTTATTATGAGGTCTTATCTCTTGCTTTCGATGGCTTTCAAATGTAATACCGTGTTTTTTTAAAGACACTCTAACAACTTAATGAGGCCTTTTTCACAGAATAAGAAAATCTTTTTTTTATAGTTTCTATACTGTAATAAAGGCTGTCAGTTAGCACTGCATTAAAATACACATAAATCATATATTGTTGCAATCGTGTGTTTATTGTCTTCACATTTCATCAGTCAAAACGTTTCTGCTTTTTATTCAGCTACATCGATAGCTGGATGCATTTGTCCATATAAGGGATTTCCGGGAACTATTACTTCTATGAGTCCGTTTTGGACTTTCTGCGCAAGGGCGCCCTCCTGCGGCTTCAAGTATCAGCATATTATGCTCAAGTATGAATGAAACATACATTAAATGAGCGTGTTTAGCGCTCTATAATGCTCCCATCGCCTTGTTTTGGAATAAAACGTCAGGTCATGCATAGATTATCTTGTCTCTTTGAATTTAAATCGAGCTTTATTCACATTGGCCGACAAAAACCTCTGCGTGAACACACTTGCCCGAGAAAAAAATGCAGGGGACAAATTTACGTTTTATTAAAAAAATGTATTCCCAGCGTAAACGGCCATGGCCAATGGGGTCAGAAAAATAAAAACTTAATTAAAAAAATGTCTGACTCCTTTGGAAGATATTTGTTTGTGTTTCCAACATGTTTTTTTTTTTAAGAAAACAAGACTTTTTATCTTATGTTATGTCTGCATCTCAAGTAAATGTATCTTAATTTAAGAATGTTTAGATATTTTTACTGGAAAACAAGACAAAAATACTGAGGAAAATTTTTTTTTGCAGTGTAGAAATATCTGGCAATTTTGAAATGGAAATTAAATAAACAAAAATATCTTTTAAGTTATGCTGAAGACATTTTTCAAGTTATTTTTGGCTAGATACTGCTCTCTTGTGGAGCTTATGTAGAGATTTGTGAGTGAATCGTTCTTTTTGTACTGATTCTTTTCTATGAATAGTCAAATCAGTTCTCCGTATTGATCATCACTCTTAAAAATAAAGGTTCTTTGTTGGCATTGATGGTTCCACGAAGAACCTTTAAAGGCAAATTCACACCGCACCGACCAAATCGGACATTCACAAGATTACAGTACGTGACTTTTCAGACATTCCACGACCCGACAAGTGCCAATTCAGCATGTTTAACCACTGAAAACTAGCTCCAACAGACACCGACAGGGGTAACACACTCATCCGACAAAAGCCTGACAAAGTATCTGTTGCCCTCTGTCAGTTCAGTGTGAGTCGGCCTTGACATCCATGGAACCTTTCCATTCTTTATAGTGGAAAAAGGTTCTTCCGATTTTTTAAAAATGTTCTTCACACTAAGAAAACATTTTTCTTTTAAGAATTGTTCACTGAAAGGCTCTTTGGGGTACCCAAAATGGTTCTTCTACGGCATCGCTGCGAAAACTTTATTTTTAAGAGTGTATGGTGATTCTTCAGAACTCATGCTGTCATTAATGAGCATCATTTTGTGCATGTATATATTATAGTAAGATGTTCTGGACTGACTGGGGCAGAAAGCCCAAGATTGAGACGGCGTGGATGGATGGGCAGCACAGAGAGGTGCTGTTAGAAGAAGATCTGGGCTGGCCTACTGGTTTAGCTTTGGACTACCTGAATGAAAACCGGATCTACTGGTGTGACTCAAAAGAGAACATCATCGAGTCCATGAAAGTGGATGGAACAGACCGGCAAATGATCATATCAGGAGGTAAGACACTGGAGCATAAGACCGGGAACATCTTTAACTTTTGACTGGCCGCTGTTCTCACGTTTGTGTCATTGCAGACATCGGGCATCCCTACAGTCTGGATGTGTTTGAGGGGCATGTGTACTGGACGACTAAAGAAAAGGGAGAAGTGTGGAAAAAAGATAAGTTTGGGAAAGGAGACAAGGTGAAGGTGTTGACCATAAACCCCTGGCTGACTCAAGTACGCATCTACCAACAGCACAGACACAACCACTCAGGTGAGACAATAAGAAAATATTTTGTTTTGGTGTGTTTTCTAGAAAGACTATTTATAATAGGTGGATAAATGTACGTACTGCGATCAAAGTGATGTGGATGGAAAAGCCATGTAATGCTACAATAAAGGATAAAGTGGCTGAATAAAAACAAAAGAATAATGATAAAAGAATAATGAAGATTAGGTCTCATACCCGGCAGAGGTGTGAAAGGTTTGTCGAGTGATAACAATAGAAACATGAATGGGGCAGTTCGACACACCAGACAGACAATAGAGTGCAAGGGAGCTTACAGGGGGCAATATTGTTTTTTTATTAGGCTTCTCTAAAAACACACATGATATGGTCTTAAATATTTCATAAAATTCATATTTTTAAAGATAATATCCTCAGATTTGAAATGAAGCATGACCACACTTGTGTCTTCAGCTTCATTGTATTTCTAAATTTCTACACTACAACCACATAATTTTTTTTATACATTTAAAATATATATTGTTAATATGTTTTTATGTTCGAGATTATATATCTCCATATTAATAACAGTCTGAGTAATTCTGAGTCTTGAAACTGTAAACTCTCAAGTGTTGGCTTTCTAAATATATGTTGGTTATGTTCAGAATGACTTATGAGCATCATATATGCCCCCTTGCCCTTAAATAGCTCTTAAATTGAAATACAATACCACATTGTGCTAAAGGAGTGTTCCTAGTCCCATAATAAAATGTTATCTTATATCCTAGTATGAATAGTTTTGTCGACTAAACACTGTAGTTGTTTTTGCTGGAAATTTGAAAACATCATTTCTATATTATATAATCATGTGTTAAAGCCTATATTTGCATAAATCAGTGAAAGAAAAACTTCACAAATGAAAGGTACTCTTATTATTTTCTCCTTTTTATGAATTTTGATAGAATATTATGATAAAAGATAAATCTGACATTATTTATTGCCTAATTTAAAAGCAAAAAGACTTAAACTTAATACTATAACATTGATAGTTACAAACCTTAATTCTGGTTTTTAGTGCCTTTCTTTTTATCTTTTATGATATTTATCACATCTCAGGTGAATTAAGCTAAATAAAAGCGCCAATCCTTCAGTTCCTTTTCATTTATTTTATTCAAAAAACTGGTGCAATGACTGGTGGGTACATTTTCTTGTCCAATTCCTGTAAAGGAATAAATCATTGTTGACGTTCTCTTGCAGTACTCAACCCGTGTCAGGACGCCTGCAGTCACCTGTGTTTGCTGCGGCCGGGCGGATACACCTGTGCCTGTCCACAGGGATCCACGCTCCTCACCTTCAACAAGAATGAATGTGATGCCGGTAAGAGATGCCCGCTGCTGTTTGTTTGGCCACATCATGTCCCATCAATCCATTTCATAGCATACATGCATGTGCTGCATCTAATACTGCATGATTTCATTATTGCCATGTGATGTTTTGAAAAGGTGTGTGGTGTGTGTGTTTGACTTGTTGTGATGTGATACATTGTGGCTGTGTTACATTGTCATGCCTGGCCCTCGCACCTGCAGCCATTGAGGCAGAGGTGTCCATGCCGCTTGCATGCAGATGCATGAACGGAGGAACATGCTACACTGATGAGGGAGGCCTGCCGAAGTGCAAGTGAGTGTGACGCTAGTCAAGATCATCACAGCATATAGTATGCATATATGCATGCATATTTAAATATATGCAGTTTTTGAGTTTTTTAAAGCAGTATCTTATGTTCACCAAGGACATTTATTTATCAAAAATACATTTTCAATAAATATACTGTAATATTTCAGTATTAATGTATTTTATTTATAATATTTATATAATTTATATACAGTAAAAATGTGCTTTTTCAGTGCCTTTTATCTTTTTTCTTTAAATATATTTTCATTTATAAATATAATTTGTCATACTCAAAACCTCTATATTTTGTGATGAATGACTGTTGCAATATTTAATATGAAAATATATAATTGAATTAATTGAAATATTTTTAAAATGATTAAATAAACATTTAAAAAAATTAAAGAAAGACAATTTGTTGAAACTAAGCTGCTAAAATGACTCATTCTGAACTGTTGGAACATATAAACAAATTCTAAATTGTTTATGGAAAAAACTATTAACATTACAAATGTACACAAGGTAAAAAAAAAAAAAAGAATAAATAATAAAAAATGCCATAGCACCTTTAAGGACATGGAATAGGAAAAATAATTATTTTAATTCCTTTTTTAGAATGAAACTGGTGAAATGCAGTAAGTCTTTAATAGTAGAAAGAGAAGTAATTTTTCCAAAGCGATTTGAAATGAACTGTAGAGTGTCTCTAACGGGTCAGTGTTTTTTCTCCGCAGGTGTCCATACGGCTACTCTGGTAGTTACTGTGAGATGGGGAAGTCTAGAGGTGCTCCTGCAGGGACAGGTAAACAAACTGTTACTTGTTAATTAGTTATGTGTCAGTGTAAAGGTATTCGTAAGTTTTGAGTAAACACCTTTTCTCACAGTTTTTAACATGTGATGCTGTTATTTATCAACTCTGATTACTCTAACAAGCTCGTTTCTTATTCCCACTGAAGGAGCATGTTCATTTCAAATGAAGTGTAATGAGACTGATATTTCGTACATATTGTGTGTGTTTGTAGCTGTGACCGTCCTGTTAGCAGTGGTTATTATTCTGATTACTGGAGCTCTGGTTGTGGGAGTTTTCCTCAACTACAAGCGCACCGGCTCTCTCATCCCGTCAATGCCTAAACTACCCAGGTACAACACAAACATACCTAACACACTGCTCAGCTACTTACAGTAGAGCCCAGATGTATTTGAACACTTAAGCCACACTTAAAAACATATGACTTCACTTTAACCAACCGGTCTCGAGGTGCTTTTAGTGGATGTATGAACAGTACATCTATTGTGAATTATTTAATTTTTTATTTAATTTTTTATTTTTTGAGTTGGAAACTCACCAAGGCTGCCTTTATTTGAGCAAAAAATACAGTAAAAACAGTAATATTGTGATATATTATTACAATTTAAAATAACTTTTCTATTTTAATAATAATATATCACTACTCCAGTCTTCAGTGTCACATGATCCTTCAGAAATCATTCTAATATGATGATTTGCTGCTCAAGAAACATTTCTGATTATTATCAATTTTGAAAACAGTTGCATAACTGCATAATATGTTTGTGGAAATACCGGGATTCTTTGATGAATGGAAAGTTCAAAAAAATAGAAAATAGAAATCTTGTGTAACATTATATATCTTTGCTGTCACTTTTGTTCAATTTAATACATCATAGCTGAATAAAAGCAATACTATATGCAAAACTATATGTGTATATTTTGTGTGTAAGTCATGTCGTTCATAACCCTGCCTCCTGATTTTTAATGTCAAACTGAGAACTTTGCTTATAGCTTGTCACAGTTATACAACATCAAAATTTGTAGGTTGCTGCCTATTGAAGTTAATCTATTGTAGAGTTATGTGTTATATTGAATATTCTTGATATAATATTTGCAATGACTTTGCTGGTGATATCAAATTAAGCAACATTGTCAATCATTTTTAATGTGCTTTTTATTTGCCTTTGAAGTTTCCATGTCATTACACTAAATCGAAGAGATCATTAAGATGGTTCTGAGTCTCTGATTTAAAGCAGTGAAAACACTGTGCAAGTTGGTTTAATTTTCTGTGAAATCATTAATTGAAATCCCTATGTGGCATCCTTCATGATAAATGTTTAGTAAAATTATATGTCAGTAAAGATTAGAGTTTATTATTAATATGTATTGTTATATTGATGCATATAAATGAAAATGTTTAAATATTCTTCCATGTGTTCATTTATAATTATTATTCCAGTTATTCAGATATCATGTACCAATTTGTTCTCCACTGTTTTTCTTAGTCTGAGCAACCTGGTGAAGTCGGGGGACACAGGAAATGGAGTGTCGTTTCATTCGGGCGACAATGTCACGATGGACCTGGAGCCTCAGACTCTGGGGGTTTCGTTCATTGACAGGGCCATGCAGCTGGTAAATGTGGCCTTTTTAACAGTAACTTGTGTCTCCTGAACTGTTAAGTGCACTCAGCACATTTCTCCATGACTTAACTATGAAGCGTAAAATCCCTGTTCGACCTTTTGACGCTAGTGTTAATGTTACATCATTTCCAGGACTTCTAAGTGCACTAGTTTCTCATGGGACACACAATGAAAAACTCTTGGCTATTTAAGATCCTGTTAAAAGTAGTGGTGGATTGATATATCTAGTTCAATCATGAAACGCTAGAGGCCGCAGACTGATAGGTCTGCAAGCAATCACATCATTACCGCATAGCACAAGCTGATTGGCCTCTGCTGCCTGCAGCCAATGAGATTGCTTGCTCAACATTTAAATAGTCTGGTTCAATGTTTGTTGTAAGCTAGTCTTGCAACACGCTATCAGAGTTCCTCTGAAACCTTCCATCTCCCCATCTCCACCTGCCTAGATCTGCTATGGGATTTATGTATATCTATTTATGCAGCAGCAGCATATCTTACGTGCTCACAGCAGCATGCCTGTGTATCTATTAGCAGTAGCAAGTCCATACTTGCTCTGCAGCAGCACCATAGCAGACCTAGGGCTAGATTTACTAAACAGGGCAAATTTGCGTGAGAGCGCAATTCCATAAAAGCGTGGATGGGAATGGAAAGTTCTGCGCGTGATCTACTGACGACCACGCAAATTAAAGAACACAAACGCAGCCGGATCATTTCCATAATGACCAACACAATCTACCAAGAGCAGTGCAAATTAGCTTCTGGTTTAAGATGTGCTTTTTTTGGGTGGTAAATAATGGAGTAAATACCAGTAATCTGACTAGCGCAAACCTTAGTAAATCACCTCGCATGATTCATTTAAATACTCTCCTCCCATAAATTTTGCGTCTGAAAGGGAAACTCCTACAAATGCATATGCGATAAGGTCAGCCACAAAAATAACCCTGTCCACGCCTTTTCAGCGCTAATTTATCCCTGCGGGTCTATAGTAAATCCTGACAGTCGTTTTTTAACACCAAAAGAGGGTTTGCACTGGTGCAAGCTGTTAGTAAATCTGGTCTCTAGTCCGCCAAGACCAAATACATCATCACTGCCATATTCAGTAACATGCAAAAACTATTCCAAGAGTTGTCATGATTAAAATACGTTTTTCAAATGAGACTATGATAATTACATACCTAACTCTTACACTTCTGTTTAAAAGTTTGGGGTCAGTAATATGTTTTTTAAAAAGTAATTAATACTTTTATTCAGCAAGGATGCATTAAATTGATCAAAAGTGACAAAGTATAAAGATACAAAATATTTCTATTTCAAATAAATGTTGTTCTTTTGAACTTTCTGTTTATCCAATAATCCTGGTGAGCATAAGACACTTGTTTTAAAAACATTAAAAAATCTTACTGACCCCAAACTTTTGAACAGCAAACAGCTTTTGTTTAGTGCCAAGTATGTAAGTGCTTAGACATCGGCGGATTTAATTCACCTGGCTGGTATCGGTCTAGCTGTGGGTCGTAGCATTAGAAAAATAACAACTACTAAAGATATTTATCGAAGACATTATCTTTGTGTCTGATCTGAAATGTCTGTTTTCTATTATTAGGATGAGAATTTTGCAGACTCGGGGAGGCAGCCAATCACATTTGAGAATCCTCTGTACTCAACTGTAGCCGGCCCATCCAGCGACCCAGCAGTAATACATGCTACACAGGTATATTATTTACTACTCGAAAGCCTTTCATAACCTTCAAATCGAACATTTGAAATCTTTAGTTTTGTGTTTCTGTGCTTCATACAGGTCACTGTGAACGTCAGTGGTGACCAGGTGGAGAATAACTTCTCAAACCCTACGTACCACACTCATGACCAGGCAGTGGAGGTAAAGAGCGTACCTGCAGAGCAAAATACCACACAGGTTAGGACATCTGAATATTTGTCCTCAGTTTAGCCATTTTGTCCACTACACATGCTAGCAGTGAATAGCTACATGCTAATAGTGATTAGCTAAGTGTTAAATCAAGCTAAAATCCTAACTAATTATTAAAACATGATTAAAACAAGTCAAAATGTGTTAGTATCATGCTAACAACATGCTAAATTATGTTAACATCACATAGCTACATGCTAAAACATGCTAAGAATATATGTTTAAAAACCATAGACTGTAAAAAAAGATGGACGACGCACCTTCACTCTCTTTCGTTGAAGTAAGTGAAGCCGCCAGTGTCCAAATATGGCGCTGACATCTTGGAGCCTGAGTCTGCGCAGTAGTGAGCGCAGAGTGGAGCCTAGTGATGGGGAGTCGACTCCAAATGAGTCAATTCCTCGACTCTGAATAGCCCAAGAGTCGGGGTCGACTCCAGCACAGGAATCGACTCTCGGTGTCGACTCTGTTGCTGTGTCCGAAATCGCTCACTTGTTTTCTGATTCTCTAATCCCTATATAGCACATGGCAGTTGAGTGCACTATATAAGGAAGAAGTGAACAAAATAAAGCGAGAAATTCAGACACTGACGTATTACACCACGTCAGAGAGCTGTCGCAGAAACCTTGTCACATACATTTATCCTACATGTACTGTAGCTCACTTTAGAAGTAGATAACATCCATAGAGACTTTAGTTTGTAATTATACATACCTCCGTGCCAGCTTTAGTTTAATTGATGGTATATTAATGCAATAAATATAGATTTGGTTTTCCATGGTTAACCTTGTGTTCATAATCATTAAACTAACCATAAATCATAAAAAAAAGCTCACGTCAAGAATAAATATCAATAAGTGTACATTATTGTATGTATTGTATACATTTTTAGTATCTTTAACTCTCCTGTCCAAGCACCATTTAAGACAATGATCATGTGCGTTTAGCCCCATCACGCGACCATTAGCCTATAATAAGAATAATTCATTAAAGAATACCTTCTTTCTCGGTTATATAATTCTGACATAATATTCGACCACGGCTGTTTTTCGTGAATTTTCCCTCTGTAAAATTAGGTATTGGCAACAGCTAGGTAGCAACATTGATAGCTACTCATCAAGTCATTGCTAAATTGGACTAATTTGAACAGTCACACTAAAAGTGTGTTGTTTTAATAAGGGGATTTTAAGACTTTTTGTCAGGGGTAAATAAATAAAGTGTGTAACGATTGCCATCTTGTCTTATGTCTGACCCTGTTTTGATGTAAAGTAAAAGGAGTCGAGGAGTCGATTCCAAAATACCTGGAATCGAACACCCCTAGTGGAGCCGCGATATCAAGGTCCCACCCCTCACTCCCGCCTAATTAACTTTTTGTGAAATAAATAGTTATGGTAATGAGGAAATTAAAGATAAAGCTCCAATCTCCTCCAGAAGTTCCCGAAAAATGTCCGTTGGTGCCTCAGTGACAACTTCGCTCAGAGAATCTCAGCTGTCAATCATGACGTCACGCCCCCGTTTTTATAGCATCAAATAACTAACTAAAACCAAACTTATTTAAAAAACGAACACTTGAACTAACATCAGCGTGATAAAAACGTGTTTTGTTTGTCTATGTCCCATTACATTTCATGGAGAGGGCGGGTTTTATGACCTATACTGCATCCAGCCACCTGGGGGCGATCGAGACTCTTTGGCTTCACTTTTCAGGACTTGTGTGGCACACTTGTTAAAAACGTGTTGACATCATGTTAGTAATATACCTAATGTGTTAGCATCATGCTAAAACAACACCCATACCCTTCTTAGAATATCGTAGAGACGTGTGGGTGAGCTTTTTTGACCTGAGGCAGTGCAGTTGCACACGGCAAGCACCACTCATGTCTAGTTTCCTGTTGTTTCTCCATCATGTGACCATGTTTTTATTTTATTATTCAGGAGTCCAAATGGAGTTTCTTTAAAAGAAAACTGAAGCCAAGCACAACATTTGAAAACCCTACTTATTCAGAGGTGAGCAGCAAGACAAAGGCAACTTCAAATGTAATATATATGATTGCTTTTATCGCAGAACGTTGAATGTATATTGACCACGCTTATATGCACATTAAAACTGAGATTAATATTGGAAGTTAGTCATATTCTGACTATGTATTCATTCAATTATAATTTCACTTCTCCAAACAATGAGTAAAACAAAAAACAGCCAAGCGATCATGGAAACGACTTTTTAAGAAAATCACAAGCATTTTGTCGTAGGAGTCAGTAATATTCATAGCACACAATGACTAGTATATAGTGTATAACAAGTACAGTACACAAGCTAGAACATGGGTGAAATTCAGAAAAGAGAAAGTTGTTTAATAAATATTAAAAAAGGAAACATAAGGTAATATAGTCAAAAAGTATGGTAAGAGTCATAACTTGCGTTTTGTAATTCATTGTGCTTTTGTCATAAATTTCAATCTCATACATTTGAACTAATTTAATATTGTTTGTTCCACATCTAGCCTTATCCATGTTCATACTTTTTATCTGAATAAATGTAATTGTTTTCACAATGGACAGATAAATGCTGGTTCTAAGCAATTTGAATAAATGCATTTTGAAAATATAATCATTTTAAAACAATCAAATAGTTAATAATAAAGTATGCCGTTTTTTTGTGCAGAAATCGTTCCTGTTTCTTATCCGTAAATGCAATTCACATACATACATTTTTAAATTTAGGCCTAAATATTTTATGGCGTGTATTTTTGCAGGAGAACAGAATAAAGTTTTAACACAGACAGATATACAAAGCCAGTGCACTCATATCACTATGAATGAGAGAAAGGCTAAATAAGTCCCGCCTTTTTAACAGGGTTCCCACGGGTCCTTGAAATCCTTGAAAGTTTATGAATCTGAAAAAAAAAAAAATTCTTGAAAGTGCTTGAATTTATTTTGCGCAAGAAGTTTTCTGGAAAAAATTCCATATTATTCCCTCCGGTCCGCTAATGTGTTATTTCGCCAACACTTCATAGCCTATGCATACTAGCATGCTTGATTTACGTTAGTTAGGTACTTTGTGTTGTATGTTGCCACGACGTTCACGCGCACACGAAACTACTACTATGGTACCTCAACGTTTCTCAGGCACACCGTGAAACATTGCAAAAATAGGCTGAAACCGCTGAAAGTTTTTTTTTTTTATGTATTTGATCTGCACTACATTGTAATATGTTTTCAGTGCTTACACTGAAACCAAATATGTTCAGTCAATGACTGTATATTGCGTTCAATAAACATAAAACATTTGTGATAATCTGTTGCCCAAATATTTTATTTAATGTAATGTTGAATTGCTTTGCTTGTTAAGATAATGTAAACCAATGAGGCAAGAGAAACTCAAAAGCATATTCATATATCTTAAAACTTCTGGTTTCATGAGCCTAAGCTCTTTTCAATAAAATCCATGCAAAAGTTAATATCAGATCATTTTAGAATACAGTATAGGATGTACCAAATATTCTTCAGTTTTATGCCAAACAGAAAAACGACAAATAGAATATCAGATCTCTGTCATGTGGCCAAAAGTAAATGCAAAAAAATGCTTTTTTGCATAGTTGTGTTTGACACATGAAAACATCTCGGTTACGTATGGTAACCCTCGTTCCCTGAAGGAGGGAACGGAGACGTACGTCGGACGAAAGGGAACTGTAACAATGTATCTTACAAGGTAACACGATGTAACCTGCTCTCACTTGAAATGTGTCCCCACATTAAGTCCTTGAATTTGAGGGTATTGGACCTGGAAAGTCCTTGAAAGGTCCTTGAATTTGAAGTTAACCAAGGTGTGGGAACCCTGTAAAGAGAGAGTAAAAGAGACAATCGCCAATTGGCGAAGTCAAAGTGTCACTGCAGCTGCCGTTAGAAGCTCGAGTTGCTGTCCAGCCTGAAAAATAGTGTTTTGTCATGATTTTGAGTGTTTTGAAACAAAATTTATGAGACAGTTGTCAGATTTAATTTGTGATTTCAAACATGATATTTAATCATAAGCTTGTTGAACAGCTTTGGAGAATTTGATGTTTCCCCATTCAAAGAGATGGGAGCTACACTTGCATGACTGAAACAGCTGCCCGAGAGGCGTTTCAAAGATGGCTGCCGCCGAGTGAAATGACTTGCTTTAAAGGGACTTTGGTTTTAAGCAGAATATGGGTGTTAATCTGAGAATGAAGTGCATGTGGTCACTGATACTAATGTTAAAGTTGACATGGTCTTTGCTCTTCTATGTGTCAGATGCAGGACGAGCCGACATCTGGAGCTGTAGACGCCAGCTCTTCATCACAGCCGTCTCCTTTCGTTCCTTCTCCTAAACCCCAGAAGCGAGAGAAACTCAGCGCCTATTCACCAACAGAGGACACCTTCAGAGACACAGCCAACCTGGTTAAAGAGGACAGTGAAATATGACCAACACACACACGGGAAAATATACAAAGAAACACTCCCTTTGCACAGAATCTATTTTTATATGCAGCCTGCATACAACAGAAATCAATGTAAGATTATTTTTGGAAAAAAATGTAAAAGTATAGATGAGAATAGGTGAAATGTTTGTATAGCCTACAGAAAAGAGACTTTGCCTTCTGATACTTTGTATGCCAATTCATGTTGTATGATTCTTTTTTATTATTATTGTGACTTCATATTTGTATATCTTTGCACTGATGCTGCTGAAGGAGAATGTTATGAATATTTTGTACATTTGTAAATTGAAAAGATTTTGTTTGATAATATCCTCTGGTCAGACATTATTTTGAAATAGATTATTACTTATTCCTGGAGATTTACAGACACACACACACACACACGAGTAAAGTGCTTTGAGAGCCAGCTGAGACTTTGCCATTTGATCTGATTATCCTTAAGCGGTTTTCGCCACTGGAGAGAAAACACCACGCATATGCATCACTTATGTTGACATACCTCATTTGTGGAGCGGCCAGATTCAAGAGAAAGAGCAAAACACCACAGTTTGTCTGAAATATCAGATCTACTGAGTGCTATTAAAGGAATAGTTCACCCAAAAAATAAAAAAAAAATCTGTCATTATTTACTCATCTTTAAGATGTTCTCGTTGTCAGGCTCCAAAAACAACCATAAATCTAGTCCATATTATGTGTATTTCAAGTCTTCTAATGTCAAACAATAACTTTGTTAGGGGAACAAAGTTACCATTGAATATATGATAAAGAGCTGTGTGAAGTTTCTAATGACATCAGGGTGAGTAAATAATGACAGAAATGATAGTCCCAATACTGTGTGATCCAGAGAAAGGGACTCTCATGAAAGAAAGTCTGAAAATATGATGATGCAGTGACATATTCTGCTGTAAACACATTATAATAGAAGCAGAAGACACATGACTTCTGTTTTATATATTTAAATAATACTTGAAATTGCTCAGTTTATATGCATGTAAATGATTATGACTCTGTGATATCTACGACCCGTGCTGGAGATCTCTGATGTCCCATCAGCGTGTCAAGGGCTTTTCATATTTACTTTCCCATCTGACAAGTCCATGGGCAGTAAAGTCAATTTTAAGTGATTTTGTATATTAATGACATAAAAAAATAAATATTATGAATGTATTCTTCTTAATAAAGCCCATATGTGATGATAAAAAAAAAAGAACTGGAAACAAATTAATGCTGCTGTGAAAAAAAATCTAATAAATTTTTGTTTGTTTTTAAGAAATGTGCAGATTCTTTATGTACAACACACACACACAAACACACATATATATACATTACATATGGCTACATTTCTTGTTTTTTCCCCTAAATTTTCTTAATATCATATTTTATCTATAAAGAGAAAGTATGCTATAATCTCACAAAAATATTTTGTGCACACGGTATCAGTTTGCTTGAATATCTTGAACTCCCTTAAATTAGTTTATTTTGAAGTTTTTTTTTTTTTTTTTTTGAAGTTAGTAGGTCTTATTTTTTTAAAAATTATTAAAAAATGTTAACATCATCTACAGTATAGCTATACATATATACACTCACCTAAAGGATTATTAGGAACACCTGTTCAATTTCTCATTAATGCAATTATCTAATCAACCAATCACATGGCAGTTGCTTCAATGCATTTAGGGGTGTGGTCCTGGTCAAGACAATCTCCTGAACTCCAAACTGAATGTCAGAATGGGAAAGAAAGGTGATTTAAGCAATTTTGAGCGTGGCATGGTTGTTGGTGCCAGACGGGCCGGTCTGAGTATTTCACAATCTGCTCAGTTACTGGGATTTTCACGCACAACCATTTCTAGAGTTTACAAAGAATGGTGTGAAAAGGGAAAAACATCCAGTATGCGGCAGTCCTGTGGGCGAAAATGCCTTGTTGATGCTAGAGGTCAGAGGAGAATGGGCCGACTGATTCAAGCTGATAGAAGAGCAACTTTGACTGAAATAACCACTCGTTACAACCGAGGTATGGAGCAAAGCATTTGTGAAGCCACAACACGCACAACCTTGAGGCGGATGGGCTACAACAGCAGAAGACCCCACCGGGTACCACTCATCTCCACTACAAATAGGAAAAAGAGGCTACAATTTGCACGAGCTCACCAAAATTGGACAGTTGAAGACTGGAAAAATGTTGCCTGGTCTGATGAGTCTCGATTTCTGTTGAGACATTCAGATGGTAGAGTCAGAATTTGGCGTAAACAGAATGAGAACATGGATCCATCATGCCTTGTTACCACTGTGCAGGCTGGTGGTGGTGGTGTAATGGTGTGGGGGATGTTTTCTTGGCACACTTTAGGCCCCTTAGTGCCAATTGGGCATCATTTAAATGCCACGGCCTACCTGAGCATTGTTTCTGACCATGTCCATCCCTTTATGACCACCATGTACCCATCCTCTGATGGCTACTTCCAGCAGGATAATGCACCATGTCACAAAGCTCGAATCATTTCAAATTGGTTTCTTGAACATGACAATGAGTTCACTGTACTAAAATGGCCCCCACAGTCACCAGATCTCAACCCAATAGAGCATCTTTGGGATGTGGTGGAACGGGAGCTTCGTGCCCTGGATGTGCATCCCACAAATCTCCATCAACTGCAAGATGCTATCCTATCAATATGGGCCAACATTTCTAAAGAATGCTTTCAGCACCTTGTTGAATCAATGCCACGTAGAATTAAGGCAGTTCTGAAGGCGAAAGGGGGTCAAACACAGTATTAGTATGGTGTTCCTAATAATCCTTTAGGTGAGTGTATTTCTACCATATTATTATAAATGTATACATTACATTTATTTGCACTATGTAACTTTAATACATCATAAATCCTTCTTCCAAAACGTGTTTTTGTCTTTCCCAGATTCACTATGGTAAGCCTATTATAAGTGTTTATATTTGATGCTGTCTTCACGTGCTATCGGAATTATCATAAATACGAGTTTCCTAGGTAAAAATTGCACATGAACACCCTCTGATGTCGTGTTAACCACTGGGAAGTTTGGAAATAATTTTGATACCCAAATTCACGAGATGGGTGTGCCATAAACTTCAGGCAGCGGCTATTTACACTAAGTGAAAATAACATTTTCTTAGCGATAGATGATATTTACACTAAGTGCAAATAGCTGTAGATGATATTTACTAAGTGAAATAGCATACTAAGTGAAAATAGTGATATATTCTATTTACACCATGTAAGAGTAGCAGTTCTTTGCAATGTGTAAATAGTAATTACATGCAATTTATACTTTATTTTGACAGATACATACTATTTGCACCTCAGTATTGTTGTACATTAACAGGATGCAATAATAACAGAGTGTAAATGATTATATTTATAAAAATTATTATGCCTTAATGGGACAATAAAAGCCCTCCCTACACCTACCCCTACCCCTACCCAATAAATGCTTTTATTATTATTAAACATTTCGTTAGGCACTTTATTTCCATTTTTAGAACATTTTCTTAAGTAAATGCCTTTCCGATGTAATATGTGATGGGAAAAAGGAGAAGAGTGAGCTCGGCAAAAGGCGGATTCGAACCCGTGTCGATCGCTTCAAAACCTAGATCCTTAATGCTGCGTTCACACTGAACGCAAATTGATCGTCAAATTCGCGTCTTGTTGGACGCTTGAACATTTTGAATCCACTTGTGCGTCTAAAGCGAATTGGATGCGTGTATGAAGCGAGCGTTTGAAGCGAAATAGACGCGCGTTCGAGGCGTTCTTCTCCGTCTCCTTCCTCTTCTCCTTGAGGTACGTGTCCCTGAAGCTTTTCCACTTTTTTCTGCAGACGTCCTCATTATTTTGTTTACATTATTTTGTTATCGAAAAGTAGCTGTATATTAGCGGGAAAATAGTTGTAAAATAGCGGGGTCGATAACGTGAGTCAAAAGTGAAATGTGTATTTACAACTTACCAGGTTGCCCAATCTCCTCACTGACACTCTTCCAAGCAAGGTCCTTTTTATTCCTGTCTCTGTAGAAATATGAACTTGTGTCATATAGCTCCGTATGACTGCTAACTGCCAATATCAATCGCTCCTCCATGTTGAATGAATGACTCCATGCGGGCCTGCCCCCGTTTATCACGAGCAGGCTCCTGATTGGTTAACGCGGTGCGAACAGACGCCAAAGTTCAGATTTTTCAAATCGGGCGTCAGACGCAAATTCGCTTCAAAGACATGAATGCACAAAAAGCACCAGATAAAATCACTCACGCGTATCGTGCAAGACACTCGGACTGGACGCGTGAATGAGGCGAAATCGCGTCTATCGCGCCACAGGACATCCAGACGAGCGTGAACGCATATTTACATTGACTTAACATGGAAATCACTCGCTCCAGACGCTCAATTCGCATTCGGTGTGAACGCAGCATAAGCCTTACACCGTGTCCTAACTACACGCGACGCGATAAGATTCCAGAGACAAGAAACTTGTCTGTCCACACCAGACGCGACGCGACTACGAGATGCAACAAATCAATCAAAAACCACAGCCAATCAGAACAGCGTGTGGGCGGGCTCTGACGGCACCAGAGATTGAGTATGGGGTCTCTGCGGAACAAAAGTGGGCGTTTCTAAATTTGTGGGTTTTCAAACTGATGGGTGTTTATAAACCATGTAATGAAAATGATCCCCTTCACCCGACTCCACCCCTAAACCCTACCCACGCTGCGACATGGGCAAATCAGGTAACACAGTGAAAAACGCCCCTCTGTTTATGGCCTCACCCACTGATCTAGTAACTCCTATTACTATCCTGCAGAGACCTATACTTGGAGATTAATCTTGACAGCACTTGCTAGGAAATGTATAAGTAGCCTACATAATCAAATTCACAAATATTACACCATTTAAACATTACTAAAATACATACTGAGTTACTAAAACAATCTTTGTTATAGAATATACTTGTTTGTTCACAGTTTGAACGTTCTTGTTTCCATTTGTTTAATTTCAAGATCTGAGGTGAATTATCCATTGTTGCTTTTAGTCCGACTACGTTACAAAGCTGGGAGCACTAAATGATATTCAAAGTCACATTACACGCTTTTAACATTAAATAAAGCACATAAACACTACCTGAGATTATCATTGCCATGTTTTGTGTTGTTATTCCAGCCGCGACGTCGCATCTTAGAAACCGTTTGCCGTCGCAGTTGGTTAGGGCAAAAACTCTAATTACCATGGAAAAGATACCTTTTATCGCGTGTCGCGTGTAGTTAGGACACGGTGTTATGCTTTACTGACTATGCCACTGAAGATGTTGAAATACATGCGTCTTTTTGTAATCTAGTTTGGCCCAACCAGGCATTGTTAGGCGGAGATAGTGCGAATAGCACTAGCCAACAAGGTACGCTATTTGCACTTGGTCTAAATAGACACTCCGTAAACGGCAAACATGGTGGCGGGGAGAACTAGCCTACTGCTGTGACAGGTATGATTTATTAGTTTTTTTTTCCCCAAAACAGCTTGTCTTGTCGTCTTGTCTTTTCATTAATGTAGTTTACATATACATACGAGTAATCATTTGAAGCGTATTGTACGTTATCCACAGTGAAAATAGTCTGCATTTGACCGAAATTACAGAATCGGCAGAAAGCGGATATCTGGATAGCATCGTAAATGTTTATATGGTTGTCAGTGCATGTGACACTCATCATTTTGGTTTTAATAAGATTTTCCCAATAAATAGGCAAGAATAAACCTGGTGTCCTCCATGATTACTGTTCATTCCAACAACAAAGCACTTGAGTGCAACAAGCTTGTAATCACGACTTCAGGAGTGGGAATTAACAAATTTCCAATAACAGGCAGCATAGCCCTGACGGTTTTCGCGGGAAAGTCACTTGTCAGCATGTCTGTCTCTCGTCATAGCCGTAAATACTTATGCTGTCTTCACGTGCTATCGGAATTATCGTAAATACGAGTTCCCTTTCAGTCGGTCACGTTCGACGTACGTTGGACGTCACCGACGAATTGGGATCACTTCTGGGAGCCCCTATCAGCTTCGAGTGTATAGAGAACGGGCCAATGGCCATTGGATTTTTTGCATCTCGCGCTCCGCCCCGCATCGCGGGTATAAAGCGGAAGCGGATGCAGCGCACATTTGTCATTCACTTCGGAGCCAAACAAGCTCATGAAAGACTTCCTGCTCAGCAGAGAGAAAGAGAGAGAGCGAGAGAGGAGGCTTTTGTGCTGGGGAGAAGGCACGTGCAGTGACAACCGCGAGCTCACCGAAATCGGTGAAACAAACTGCTGTTTTTACAGCATCCCGGTTGGTTCGGTGGGGGCGTTCCACGGTGAGTGCAAACACAGGCTGCACTATCCCCTGTGTTTGCCGCGGTTGTTCCTGGGTGCTTCAGCACGTTAAAGAGCTTCTTCTAAAAGAGCAACACGGGTGTGAAATTGCGTCTTTTTCAAGATGTCATTCCACCCGTGCGTTTCTGGATGCGGTCGTTCCCTGTCACCAGCTGACGGTCACAATCGCTGCCTGACATGTCTGGGTATTCAACATGCCGAGGCAGCGTTTGTGGATAGCTCGTGTTCCCATTGCGGGAACATGACTATCTCGGCGCTAAGGTCGAGACTCGCCTACCTTCGGGAGGGTGGAGTCCCCTTACCTATGCCCCGATCTAGTGCTATCCCTGCCCAGCAGGATAGACCTACTTCGGCGAATAGCCAGGGTGACCTGAGGATCACGTTTAGGGCACACCCGCCGAGCCAGCCTCCGTGGGCCCCTAAACCCTCTGTAGTGCCGCAGCCGGTTGAGCTTCCGGAGGAAGTCGCTGGCCCCTCTCGAGGTGGTCCAACGGTGACCTTTGGAGCTCCAGCAGAGGATAGGATGTCGATCGCTGCATCGGAGGGGGAGTTTCAGTCCTCGGGGGATGAAGACCCGGCTGCGTTGCCTCCCTCTGGGAGAGTGACGTTGTCCAAGACGGACCCCGTGCTGACGGCTATGCTTTCCCGGGCCGCCGAAAAGGTCGGGCTCGTGTGGAACCCTCCAGCCTTCTAGGCTGGATGATTGGTTTCTCGGGGCAGCTCGCGCTGGTTCTCAGCGTCCCGCCCCGGTGCCCTTCTTCCCGGAAGTGCATGAGGAGCTCACGAGGTCGTGGACGGCACCTTTTTCTGCCAGAAACCGGCCGAGTGGCTCCTCCCTCCTCACTACTCTCGACGGCGGGCCAGCCAAGGGGTACGTGGGGATCCCGCCGGTGGAACGGGCGGTTGCGATGCAACTGTGTCCGGCGTCCGCTTCCACCTGGCGCGGAGACCCACGCCACCCATCCAAGGCCTGTAAGTTCTCCTCCAGTCTAACTGGGAAGGCTTACAAGGCTTGTGGACAGGCTGCGTCCGCCTTCCATGCCATGGCGTTGCTCCAGGTGCACCAGGCCCAGGCACTCATGGACATGCACGAGGGTAGACCTGACCCAGAGCTCCTCCGGGAGCTCCGGACGGCGACGGACCTCGCCCTCCGGGCGACGAAAGTCACCGCCCGTTCCATTGGTCAGGCGATATCCACTCTTGTGGTCCAGGAGCGACATCTCTGGCTCAACCTGGCCGATATGAGGGAGACTGATAAGCATCGGTTCCTGGACTCCCCCATTTCCCAGGTTGGGCTGTTCGGCGACGCAGTCGAGAGCTTTGCCCAGCAGTTCTCGACTGTCCAGAAGCAGACGGAGGCCATCAAACACATCCTGCCCCGGCGGTCAGCTGCTGCCCAGCTGCCGGCCGCAGCTCCTCCGCCTGCTCGTCGCCGAGGGCGGCCGCCCGTCGCCGCCCCCGCTCCCGCCCCCGCTCCCGCCCCAGCCCAGCAGCAGCCTCCACCAGGGCACAACGTGGAGCCGGCCGCGGGAAGGCCGTCCAGCCCGCTCAGGCCGCTGCCAAGCCAGGTGGCAAGCACCGTCGTAAGAGACCCTGAGACGGGCCACCCAGAGATGGAGGAGACAGCTCTTCAGGCGGTGGTGACAGCACCGCTCCTTCTCCCGCTGGAGGGCCGGGAGAGAATTCTATGTTCTTGTTTTGTTTCTGTACCCAAAACTTCAAAGAAAGAGCTGTTTCTAAAATCTCTGGGTGCCAAGAGAGCGCGCTTGGCGGTGTACGACGCTCCCATGCCTTGTCACCCTCCGGTGCCTCTCTCACAGTGGTACCGCTGTCCTGCATTTGAACGAATTCAAGCAGTTCAACACCGACTGGACGCGCTGCTCTGTGAGTCGCGCTGTCAGATTGACCGAGTCCAACTCCATACCGAGAAAAGAGATCCTCTGGAGTTGAAGTGGAACCTGTTCGTCGAGTGGTGTTCTTCTCGACGAGAAGACCCCCGAAGGTGTTCGATCGGCTCTGTGCTTTCCTTCCTGCAAGAAGGGTTGGAGCGAAGGCTGTCTCCCTCCACCCTCAAAGTGTATGTTGCTGCTATCGCCGCAAATCACAGCATGGTCGAAGGTAAGTCCCTAGGAAAGCACGATCTGGTCGTCAGGTTCCTGAGGGGGGCGAGGAGATTAAATCCGCCTCGCCCTCACTCTATACCCTCTTGGGATTTGCCCCTGGTGCTAACCGCATTACAGAGGGCTCCCTTTGAGCCTTTGCAGTCAGCAGAGTTAAAAATCCTGTCTTGGAAGACAGTACTCCTGACTGCATTGGCTTCCATCAAGAGGGTAGGGGACCTGCAGGCATTTTCGGTCGACGAATCGTGCCTGGAATTCGGGGCGGGTAACTCTCATGTAATCCTGAGACCCCGGCCCGGATATGTGCCCAAGGTTCCCACCACTCCCTTTCGGGACCAGGTGGTGAACCTGCAAGCGCTGCCTTCGGAGGAGGCAGACCCAGCCCTGGCTTTTCTCTGTCCCGTTCGCGCTCTGCGGACTTACGTGGACAGAACGCAAAGCTTCAGGACCTCAGAACAGCTCTTCATCTGTTACGGAGGCCAGCAGAAGGGAAAGGCTGTCTCCAAGCAGAGGATGGCTCACTGGATAGTGGATGCCATCGCCTTGGCGTATGAAACCCAAGGCGTGCCCTGCCCGCTTGGGTTGAGGGCCCACTCCACTAGGAGTGTGGCCTCTTCCTGGGCGCTGGCGCACGGCGCCTCGCTGACAGATATATGTAGAGCTGCGGGCTGGGCGACACCTAACACGTTCGCTAGATTCTATAGCCTCCGTGTAGAGCCGGTTTCTTCCCGTGTGCTCGCTTCAAATAGCCAGTAACACCGAAGGGCCCGTTCTAGTGTCGGCTTGCTGCGCCATTCCCCTCCTCATGGACCGGATACGTGCGCTGATATGCTCCAGTCGAGTTCCCCAGCACGGCGAACCCTGTTGAGTCCTCCGCAACCCGTGGCAGTCAGACGTGGCGGAGCGTCCGACGCCAGGTCTAACACTCGTATGCATTGGTGGAACTTGTGTTAGGCTGGGTATCCATATGTTGTGACCCCTACGGCGGTCCCATATGTGTATTCTTCCACGGTACGGCTCCCTACGGCGAGCCCGTGTCTTTCCCTTGGCAGAGCTCGCTCTGCCGTCTCTGTGCGGTGTAGTCTCCCGCCTGCATTGGCCGGGGCCACCCCTGGGACTTCCGTATGTTGTACTGCCCACGGCCAGTCCATACATGTATATTCCACATGATACCTCCCTACGGGTAGAATGTGGCTTCCGCAGCGGCCCCCCGGGGCACGCTTTCCCAGCGTTATCCAATACTCTGCTGAGTGGGTCTTGCGGAACAGCAGCAGTGACTCTCCCTGCGTAAGTTCCCCGCCCCGAACAGACGGGGGTCTGAGGGGCTTTCGCTGGGCGCTGGAAGTGGTAGTAACTGTGGCGTTTTCCATAGGGATCCCAATTCGTCGGTGACGTCCGACGTACGTTGAACGTGACCGACTGAAAGGGAACGTCTCGGTTACGTATGTAACCCTCGTTCCCTGAAGGAGGGAACGGAGACGTACGTCCCGTCGCCACAGTTGCTGTACCATCACTGCAGCGGCCGAGTCACTAGTTCGGCTCCTCAGTGAAAAACAAATGTGCGCTGCATCCGCTTCCGCTTTATACCCGCGATGCGGGGCGGAGCGCGAGATGCAAATCTCGCACGCCAATGGCCATTGGCCCGTTCTCTATACACTCGAAGCTGATAGGGGCTCCCAGAAGTGATCCCAATTCGTCGGTGACGTCCGACGTACGTCTCCGTTCCCTCCTTCAGGGAACGAGGGTTACATACGTAACCGAGACGTTTCCTAGGTAAAAATTGCACATGTATAGTGGGGAGAACAAGTATTTGATACACAGACGATTTTGCAGGTTTGCCCACTTACAAAGCATGTAGAAGTCTGTAATTTTTTATCATAGGTACTCTTCAACTGTGAGTGACGGAATCTAAAACAAAAATCCAGAAAATCACATTGTATGATTTTTAAGTAATTAATTTGCATTTTATTGCATGACATAAGTATTTGATACATCAGAAAAGCAGAACTTAATATTTGGTACAGAAATCTTTGTTTACAATTACAGAGATCATACATTTCCTGTAGTTCTTGACCAGGTTTGCACACACTGCAGCAGGGATTTTGGCCCCACTCCTCCATACAGACCTTCTCCAGATCCTTCAGGTTTCAGGGCTGTCGCTGGGCAATACGGACTTTCAGCTCCCTCCAAAGATTTTCTATTGGGTTCAGGTCTGGAGACTGGCTAGGCCACTCCAGGACCTTGAGATGCTTCTTACGGAGCCACTCCTTAGTTGCCCTGGCTGTGTGTTTCGGGTCGTTGTCATGCTGGAAGACCCAGCCACGACCCATCTTCAATGCTCTTACTGAGGGAAGGAGGTTGTTGGCCAAGATCTCGCGATACATGGCCCCGTCCATCCTCCCCTCAATACGGTGCAGTCGTCCTGTCCCCTTTGCAGAAAAGCATCCCCAAAGAATGATGTTTCCACCTTCATGCTTCACGGTTGGGATGGTGTTCTTGGGGTTGTACTCATCCTTCTTCTTCCTCCAAACACGGCGAGTGGAATAGTACTTATTCAAAACAAAGGCGTAGCTTGATGATGCCTTGATTTCGCGGAGCTTTTATTTCTGCTTCTTCCGCTCATGCGTATGTGGGGTAACGCAGGAGACACTTGTTCACACTGCAGTAAGCTAGATTGATATTAGGCATGGTAAAACATGGTACTCGCTGTAAATCAAGAAAACGAGATTTAAACAATAAGACTAACTGTGTTTAGCTATATATCAATGATTAGTTTTCTGTCGATGAATCCAAACAGTTGCTCACCTGTCTAATAAAACACATAATATATTAAAGTGTCTTTGGCGTTTCCATGGTTTCTACAAAATAAAAACAGAAATCGAGGGTAACGCGGGTATGATGTCATTGATAGGCGACGCTCGGACACGGTCCGTGTCCTGGTTAAAATTGCTTATTTCTCTAGATTTAAACATTCTTGGAAACATTTGGGATCATGTAAGTACACAAGTCGACAAAATATATAACCTTATTCTAGTGGTTTTTTGATATTTTAATCCAAAAATCTTACATATTGCTCCTTTTAATTAATTAATTTTCTCTCATTGTCTTCAACTACTGGGCTAAATGATATGGGTTGAGCAAATTAGTGAAGACAGGTGATACTGGTTACTGAGAAGCCTTTATAAATCTTCAAAAAAAAAAAAAATTGTGTTACTTAATAGGGTTGAAGGAATGAGTGTGAGGAATGATTATGAAGAGTTTTTTTTGTGTAAAAATGGAAGAAAGATTTTTTTAAAAAGTGTTCTGGAAAGTCTGAGCTGAATGAGAGCTTTGAGATCTATGCTCTCAAGTTTCCATTTGAGAGACTCCTTAATTTCAATTAGTCCTTTCATGCACATTCTACCTATCCATGCTCCACCAGTATGCTACCCTCTTCTATATGCTTTTTGCTTTAAAAAAAAAAAAAAAAGATTGATTAAAAAGTTATGACAAGATTTTAAATTTGGGATGAAAGTAATCAAAATAAACAATGTTGTGATGTGGATCAGAGTGTAACGGATTATCAAAAAATAAATGTATGGCAGGGGCTTGGTTCTGTCAGCTGTTGATTGTTTAGTTGCACTCAAAAGTGGAAGTAGATGAACGTGAGCTTGGGGTTTAAGCAAACTAAATGATTGTGAAGTCTGTTGTTTTCACCAGAAGATCCATTTATGACATTTAGATTTTTAAAATATGTAAGTATGTGTGTGTGTGTATATATACACTCACCTAAAGGATTATTAGGAACACCTGTTCAATTTCTCATTAATGCAATTATCTAATCAACCAATCACATGGCAGTTGCTTCAATGCATTTAGGGGTGTGGTCCTGGTCAAGACAATCTCCTGAACTCCAAACTGAATGTCAGAATGGGAAAGAAAGCTGATTTAAGCAATTTTGAGCGTGGCATGGTTGTTGGTGCCAGACGGGCCGGTCTGAGTATTTCACAATCTGCTCAGTTACTGGGATTTGCACGCACAACCATTTCTAGAGTTTACAAAGAATGGTGTGAAAAGGGAAAAACATCCAGTATGCGGCAGTCCTGTGGGCGAAAATGCCTTGTTGATGCTAGAGGTCAGAGGAGAATGGGCCGACTGATTCAAGCTGATAGAAGAGCAACTTTGACTGAAATAACCACTCGTTACAACCGAGGTATGCAGCAAAGCATTTGTGAAGCCACAACACGCACAACCTTGAGGCGGATGGGCTACAACAGCAGAAGACCCCATCGGGTACCACTCATCTCCACTACAAATAGGAAAAAGAGGCTACAATTTGCACGAGCTCACCAAAATTGGACAGTTGAAGACTGGAAAAATGTTGCCTGGTCTGATGAGTCTCGATTTCTGTTGAGACATTCAGATGGTAGAGTCAGAATTTGGCGTAAACAGAATGAGAACATGGATCCATCATGCCTTGTTACCACTGTGCAGGCTGGTGGTGGTGGTGGTGTAATGGTGTGGGGGATGTTTTCTTGGCACACTTTAGGCCCCTTAGTGCCAATTGGGCATCGTTTAAATGCCACGGCCTACCTGAGCATTGTTTCTGACCATGTCCATCCCTTTATGACCACCATGTACCCATCCTCTGATGGCTACTTCCAGCAGGATAATGCACCATGTCACAAAGCTCGAATCATTTCAAATTGGTTTCTTGAACATGACAATGAGTTCACTGTACTAAAATGGCCCCCACAGTCACCAGATCTCAACCCAATAGAGCATCTTTGGGATGTGGTGGAACGGGAGCTTCGTGCCCTGGATGTGCATCCCACAAATCTCCATCAACTGCAAGATGCTATCCTAGCAATATGGGCCAACATTTCTAAAGAATGCTTTCAGCACCTTGTTGAATCAATGCCACGTAGAATTAAGGCAGTTCTGAAGGCGTAAGGGGGTCAAACACAGTATTAGTATGGTGTTCCTAATAATCCTTTAGGTGAGTGTATATATATATATATATAATAAAAAACTTGAATTGCTGGATACAGACAAGAAGTTCATGATCTTTGAGGTGAGACAGGCTATTTTCATGTATAGTATGTTAATTTTATGTGAGAAAATAGTTTCTATAGGAGTTTTAACAACAAAAAGCAAGTGATTTGCTTTGTGGGACACAAAAGTCTGCCTTATTTATGGAAAAATGCCACATTATATGAAATACATCTTTATTTGATTGCATTTATGTTGCATACAGCAATCAGTTTCACAGACAAAAATACCCCTTTAAATATTTCATATTATTAAGTCACAAAGATGATACTTGTCTTGATCTGTTAAGCTACAACAAGATCTGCACGATTTTTGTTAAATTAAGAAATTAAGAAACAGAGATCACGATTCTCAACAGACAACTAAACAAAACATGTAATTTACTAGATGGTGACATGGCTGTTAGCCTCTAAAAAAGTACAAAATCACCATAAACGTAGTCCATATGACTACTTGTGCATGATATTTCAAGTCTTTTGAAGCCATAAAATTGCTTTGTGTGAGGGAAAATACCACAATTTATTTATTCATAAATGTTTCATTATATCGCAGCTCTCAATTCTCATTTGTGTTTCCGCATATTTAAACTAGGTAGAAGGAAAGTTACAAATAACTTCAATTTTGTTCTGTTGATAATGTTGAAATTGACATACAAAGTCATGATTAAATAAGATAAGTTGAAAGTATGGCAAAAAAAGGTTGCAGTTGAGTCATAATTGAGTCAGACAACTAAACAAAATATCATGTAATTTACTAGAGATTCTGACAAAATGATAATTGCTGCAGTCTATTTAAAATGTTTAATTAATCTGAATGAATTAAAAATTGAATAAATTAAAAACGGTTTGAGTGAATGATTCAATGACTCACTCATAAATACGTCACTTGTTTCATTACTGGATGAATGAGTGTTTTTGAATTAATCTCTTGAATGAATGATTCAATGACTCGCTCATAAGTAGTTCACTTCACTTGATTCATAACTGGATGAATGAGTGTTTTTGAATTAATCTCTTGAATGAATGATTCAATGATATACATTTTTAACAGCCACTTGTCGCCACCTAGTGGTGTAACAATGTAATCGATACAATCGTTATTTGAAGCGCCAAGTTACATTTTAAAAAAGTGATTTGCTATATTTTGATCACTTCCGTAGACATCGGTGTTTATATCCGAACGATAAACTTTTATCCTAGTACTTCTGTGATGATATGAACATTTGTAACACAGAAATAATAAAAACTGTGTGGTTAAAAAGTTGATACGATACTGTACGATAACTGCTCTGGATAACTGGTGTGATTTTGTCAAAGCTTCAATAGACACAGGCGAATCATTGTCATTTAGGAATGAGATTGTGTGGGTGTTTGAAACAAAATTGTGATCTTTTAACGATTAATAGTGCAGCTCTAGCTACAACATGCAAACTGTAGTGGCCTGTTCAGTAATTCTCTGGAGTGATGTTCAGTTCTCCTTGGGAGAAGGCATTAGAAACTTCACGAAGACGTCTGCTACACAAGTAGGCAGGTACGAGAGGGGAATCCAGATAAACTTGGCGTCCCAGCCCGCGGCGTAGCGTGTTCGGGGATAACGCGCTGAAAGAGCGTGCTGCATGCATGACGTCACTTTGGAAAGGTCAGTACTTGCCAGAGTCTTCATGGAGAACTCCTGCAAATTTATATCTAAAGGACAAGATAGAGAGAAATGCAAAAATGTCACATTATTCCAGTCGGTACACCAACATAAAAGCATCATCACACGAGACCCTTTCCCAAAACGTTTCCATCTATGGAAGTTGGCTGAGTAACTCATTAAATCATGAAAAGTATCAGTGACATTAGATATTTTACCCAATATGTGTGTGTGAAATGTATTATTAGAGTATAGAGGTGTTAACTAATGCTAAAAGACATTTAAAGCCACAATATTTAATTTTTCACCGCTAGAGGTCGCTTATTCAAAACAAAGGCATAGCTTGATGACACTTGGATTTTGCAGAGCTTTTATTATGCCGCAGACGAGCGCTTCCGCTTCTTCCGCTCATGCGTATGTGGGGTAACGCAGCGCTGTTTTATCATGTTACATACATTTGAGTGTGTTGAAAGTTATGTTATAATGCTACACTATGCGTTTGCTCGGCGGCTACTATGAGACTCTTCTTGCACATTGCAGTAAGCTAGACCGATATCAGGCATGGTAAAACATGGTACTCGTGGTAAATCAAGAAAACGAGATTTAAACAATAAGACTAACTGTGTTGAGCTATATAACAATGATTCGTTTTCTCTCGATAGGCGACGCACAGTCCGTGTCCTGGTTAAAATTGCTTATTTCTCTAGATTTAATTGTGCCTTTAAATCAGTTGTGAGTCAAGTGTCACATGTTTGGTTGGATGAGCACAGTTTGTGTGAATGTTTGCATGAACTATTCCTTTAACTATGCATAATGATGTCCAAAATATAAAGTACTATATCAAATAAAACCGGCATTGATATCCCATCTCAAGCACTCACAGTCCTGCAGGTATGAGTCTCCGTAGGCTCTCCTGACCTCTGCTGGGAGGTTGTTCCACCGTTTCTTCAGGTCATCTTCAATGAGGCTCACATCTGTTACTTGTGTTTTAAAGTAGCCTGGTTCAATGATACTTACCTTCATTCCAAAGTGCATCATATCCCTCCTGAAAACAGAGAGAGGATTTTAGAGACATTATTATGCATTGAAGTAAAGATTCAAATCTCAATGAAGCTGAAATAAGGGTCAGAAAGGGTCAGTCAAAGTGTTTCAAGGTTAACCTCAGAAATACTTTCTTATGGTGACTAATGTGAGTCTCACAAGGACGAATCACCACAGTTGTTGTGGTCAATTAGAAATTAATTTTGTTGGCTGTTTTTAATAAGTCAGATGATTTTAATGGCTTGCAATATAATATTTTTTATATTTGTAATGCATACATAAATACATATTTATTTATATTTAAATATTTTTTAAATAAATACATAAAATATATTTATTTATATTTGAAAATAAAATAATAAATGCATTTAAGCCATGACCTGCAACATCTGTACTTTTGTGGCCAATTAGAAAGATTTTGTTGGCTTTCTTTTTAATAAAATCAGATTAATTTATTGTCTTGTTATTTATATATATATATATAAATAACTTATATATATATATGATATATATATATAAAT
This sequence comes from Coreius guichenoti, assembly GCA_039654105.1. Lineage (NCBI taxonomy): Eukaryota > Metazoa > Chordata > Actinopteri > Cypriniformes > Gobionidae > Coreius > Coreius guichenoti. The sequence continues at coordinate 5,905,947 of CM077172.1, read as the reverse complement.
TACAATTTATTTTTATTTATATTTATATTTGAATAAATAAATGTAAAACATGATCTGCGAAATCTACTTTTGAAGCTCTTGTAATAGGTGAATTAGAAATATATTTTGTTGGCTGTTTTTAATAAGTCAGATGATTCTTGGCTTGTTAGCAATAAAATATATATATATATATATATATATATATATATGTTTTATATTTTTGTAATACATTTTTATTTTCAAATTTTTAACTTTTTTTTTTACTATTTTAACATTTTAATACATAGTGTATTTATATTTGAATAAATAAATAACTGTAAAACATGACCTGTGAAATCTGTACTTTTGAAGCTCTAATAGTTGTAATAGGAGAATTAGAAATGGATTTTGTTGGTTGTTTTTAATAAAAGCTTTAAGGCCAGAGGATTTTTTTGGCTTGTTAGCAATACGATACTTTTTGTATTTTTTAAAATCTTTTATTTAACACATTTATTATATTGAAATGTAAAGATACCTATAAATAAATCTAAGCCATGATGACCTGTGAAATCTGTACTTTTAAAGCTCTAAATTGGAAGGACTAAAGAGTGTGATAAAGAACAAGTGCAATACATTATAAGGTCTTGTTAGCATGTCTCAAAGTTTAGAAGTCTTGACATACCTCAAGCTATCAGAGAACGCCTCCACACCCCATTTAGAGAGACAATATCCTCCCCCGATGAGTGAGACTCTGCCCAGTATGCTGGCCACGTTCACCACCCGACCCCGGGCCTTCTTCAGCAGAGGAAGGAACTTCAGCGTCACCTCGATGAGGCCGATGAGGTTTACGTCCAGGACCTTCTTAAAGTCCTCCAGCTGCATCCAATCTGTGGGGCCGACGGGGACCGAGATGCCAGCGTTGTTGACTAAACCCCACAGACCTGACGCAAGAAAGAAGAAGCTTTAAAAAAATTGAGTGTTGTGTAGATAATGTAAAGATTTTATGGTAAAACTTTACAATACGGGTGCACTAATATGCATTAATTCATACTTAACTAATGCACAGATAATCATGAGTTAATGTATGACTCATGAAAAACTAAACAATTTATTAATGATTACTGCATCGGCAACTAATGAAGATTATATATGATTAATAGATTAAGTAATCATTAAATTGTTATTAGTTAAATGTGTCATATTGTATTAATTCCCTAATAACATATTATATTAACTAATAATGTAAATCAATGCGTTAATTACCACAGTGGTTAAAGCCATGCATTTCAACTTTCAGTTGTCTGCTTTAATTAATCATTAGCTAACGATTTGCAAAGGTATCATTATGTTATGACTTTACTTGTTGAGGCACATGACTATTAACTTATTCAAAATTAATTCAAAAGCCATAACCAACAATGACATATTACTTAACAATTAGTTAATAGTGATGTGCCTCAACAAGTCATAACATAATGAAACCGTTGCAAATCGTTAGCTAATGATTAATTAATGCAGACAACTGAAAGTTGAAATGCATGGCTTTGACCCATTGTGGTAATAACGCATTGATTTACATTATTAGTTAATATAATATGTTATTAGGGAATTAATACATGATGTCATATTTAATTAATAGCAATTCATATATTACTTAATCTATTAATCATATATAATGTTCATTAGTTGCTGATGCAGTAATCATTAATAAATGGTTTAGTTCTTCATGAGTCATACATTAACTCATGATTATCTGTGCATTAGTTAAGTATGAATTAATGCATATTAGTGCACCCTTATTGTAAAGTGTTACCGATTTTATTTTTCAATCTTAATGATACAACATATAGGCCTATCCTGACATAGGCCTACTTTGTATTACACTCTATAATTGTGCAAGTTAGGGAATATATTAATATTTATCCAGTTATTTATCCAGTTTATCCAAAATTGTGTACATGCAAACCACACAATTAAGGTCAAAGGTCACTAGAATGTTTAAATGTCAGGTGCATCATGAGGAAAGCTAATAAATGATGCAGCTTTGGTATGAGAATGGCATTTCGCTGAAGATGCTCCTCCAGGTCAACTAAAAGCACTTGTCCAGCAGTTGAAGATTTATGAGTTGGTCTGAGGGCTGTGTGGTTGTCAAAGTGCCTGTATCTCGGCTTTATCTCTTGCTGTGCTTGACTCGAGCTGGCACATTATCTATCCCCCGCCAAACTGTCCGTCTCACCTCTCTCCCCGGTCTCGCTGCGCACGCGCTCCAGCGCGCGCTGGATGCTCGCGCTATCGGTAACATTGAGCAGAAGCGTCTTCAGTCTGGGGGAGGCCGCCGCGCGCAGTCTGGAGGCACCAGGTTCGGTGAGACACGCGGCGATTACACAAAACCCCCGCCGGTCGAGCTGCAGCGCCGCGAGGTTTCCGAAGCCGCTATCGCAGCCCGTCACCAGGACGTGTTTCTCGTGGATGCCGGTGATGAGACCGGAGTCTCTGAAGAACCAGACCGCCGCGGCGGCGAGCGCTACAGCGGCCAGTGAAAGCCAGCAGCACAGTGGGTCAGCGCTGAAGAACACCTGCGGTGGAGATGATGGATGAACCTGTGCTGAATACACACTGACCTTTCCAGCCGTTTATGGTTAGCTACTATGATGATTTTATACTGATTTTCATTTTATTTGACAGGCCACATTTTTTCCCCAATTACTAGATTTAAATGATTACACTTAGTAGGCTGGTGTACAAAAACACTGCACTGAGAAATACTGAATCTAACAAATTAACATCTAGCCAATAATAACAATTTTAAAGCAAAACAGAAAATATTTACTATAGTAGCCTAGGCCTATAGACATGCCCATGAATTAAGATTTGTCTCACATTTTTTCACACAAGTTTTTCATGACTATGAAACAAAGATAATGTGTCATAATTGTATTTTTTTCTTACCCTAACGGAGAAATTGCAATGGTTATTGTTGCTAATAAAACTGTGACATTAGCAATTGACACCACTTTCATAAATCAATCAGTAAATGTCAGAAATATTTGTATATCCTCTAACTTTAATTGTAGATGTTTATTTTATTTTTTTAGATATGTATTTGTTTATTTTATTCATGTAGATTTTTTATTTATATATATATATATATATATATATATATATAAACACTGCACTGAGAAATAGTGGCTCTAACAAATTAACATCTAGCCAATAATAACATATTTTTAAAGCAAAACATAACTAGAAAAAAAATCGATTTCAAAGCATTTCATGACCATGAATTTTGTGTGTTTACTATAAATTAAACACATCATCTAAACTGTTTAAAATGCTAAATAAAAACATGTAATAGTAGACAAATCATTCAAAAGGCCACTAGGTGGCCTCTCATGTATGTTCCCTCATATCTCTTGTCAATCATTTATTGTAAAAATCATTTATAGCATTGAACAGAAATATTCATTATCAAAGCATGCACACATTAATCCCTGCTATGTTGTATACATTTATGAAATAAAGACACAAGTTACGTGATTGTACTCAGAATAGACTGACATACCATGACTAGTGCAGTCGTCAATACTCCTTTAGCATGAAAACTAGAAGATCTTTTGTTTCTTCACTCCCGTCCTGATCCCACTGAAGAGCTCAGGGACCGCAAACTGACTGCAGGGTCAAAGGTCTCTCGTGAACGTGTACACCACATTCAGTAAACGTCACCAAGATTGTGCAATTAAACTCTGGCCTCATTTAGCTTCTAAACATTCAAACTTTGATTTGTGTGGCCATGCTACACTGTACCTGTGGTCAGTGTTAGTCTAATTACTTAACTCACATTACTTGTAATGCGTTACATTACAAGTAATGCGAGTTAAGTAACTAGATTACTTTTCCAAGTAACTAGTAAAGTAATACATTACTTTTAAATATACAACACAATATCTGAGATACATTTTTTCAAATAAGTAACGCAAGTTACTTTCTTTTCCCATTTATTGACTGACATCTCTCCTGTCCCCATGTTTAGAGAAATCGGGAGCAAGTGCAGAGGCGTTTGTGTGTAAACATGATGGTTATTGTAGTTCTAGACAATGTGAACATGTATTTACTCATCTCACTTGCACAAAAACAGATTCCATATTCTTCAAAATGAATAAAAACAGTTAAATGCAAGCTCACAATATTATGCAAACCTGCAATAGTTATATATGTTAAATAGCACAAATATACTTAATGTATTTAATCTCACTTTATTAAACAATGTCTTTGTCGCTAACCTTCGATGATCCAATTCAGCCATAAAAAAATAAGAAAAAATGACTTAAGATAAACATCACATTTGCTTTTAGTTTTTGTTTGTTTTTATTCCTGAAGGCTGCATCTGAAAATCACATACTTCTCTACTAGGTGAAAAACAGTACAGTATGAAAAGAAGTTTTGTAGGGGAGAGCGGGGCACAACCTACAAACCCGATTCCAAAAAAGTTGGGACACTGTACAAATTGTGAATAAAAACAGAATGCAATAATGTGGAAGTTTCAAATTTCAATATTTTATTCAGAATACAACATAGATGACATATCAAATGTTTAAACTGAGAAAATGTATCATTTTAAGGGAAAAATAAGTTGATTTTAAATTTCATGGCATCAACACATCTCAAAAAAGTTGGGACAAGGCCATGTGGCATCCCCTCTTCTTTTTATAACAGTCTGCAAACGTCTGGGGACTGAGGAGACAAGTTGCTCAAGTTTAGGAATAGGAATGTTGTCCCATTCTTGTCTAATACAGGCTTCTAGTTGCTCAACTGTCTTAGGTCTTCTTTGTCGCATCTTCCTCTTTATGATGCGCCAGATGTTTTCTATGGGTGAAAGATCTGGACTGCAGGCTGGCCATTTCAGTACCCGGATCCTTCTTCTACGCAGCCATGATGTTGTAATTGATGCAGTATGTGGTCTGGCATTGTCATGTTGGAAAATGCAAGGTCTTCCCTGAAAGAGACGACATCTGGATGGGAGCATATGTTGTTCTAGAACTTGGATATACCTTTCAGCATTGATGGTGCCTTTCCAGATGTGTAAGCTGCCCATGCCACACGCACTCATGCAACCCCATACCATCAGAGATGCAGGCTTCTGAACTGAGCGCTGATAACAACTTGGGTTGTCCTTGTCCACTTTAGTCTGGATGACATGGCATCCCAGTTTTCCAAAAAGAACTTCAAATTTTGATTTGTCTGACCACAGAACAGTTTTCCACTTTGCCACAGTCCATTTTAAATGAGCCTTGGCCCAGAGAAAACGCCTGCGCTTCTGGATCATGTTTAGATATGGCTTCTTTTTTGACCTATAGAGTTTTAGCCGGCAACGGCGAATGGCACGGTGGATTGTGTTCACCGACAATGTTTTCTGGAAGTATTCCTGAGCCCATGTTGTGATTTCCATTACAGTAGCATTCCTGTATGTGATGCAGTGCCGTCTAAGGGCCCGAAGATCACGGGCATCCAGTATGGTTTTCCGGCCTTGACCCTTACGCACAGAGATTGTTCCAGATTCTCTGAATCTTTGGATGATATTATGCACTGTAGATGACGATAACTTCAAACTCTTTGCAATTTTTCTCTGAGAAACTCCTTTCTGATATTGCTCCACTATTTTTCGCCGCAGCATTGGGGGAATTGGTGATCCTCTGCCCATCTTGACTTCTGAGAGACACTGCCACTCCGAGAGGCTCTTTTTATACCCAATCATGTTGCCAATTGACCTAATAAGTTGCAAATTGGTCCTCCAGCTGTTCCTTATATGTACATTTAACTTTTCCGGCCTCTTATTGCTACCTGTCCCAACTTTTTTGGAATGTGTAGCTCTCATGAAATCCAAAATAAGCCAATATTTGGCATGACATTTCAAAATGTCTCACTTTCAACATTTGATATGTTATCTATATTCTATTGTGAATAAAATATAAGTTTATGAGATTTGTAAATTATTGCATTCCTTTTTTATTCACAATTTGTACAGTGTCCCAACTTTTTTGGAATCGGGTTTGTAACATTTTTTGACTTTCTCAGTTTGTGTAAATCCACTTGGGGTTCAGAGTATTTCTTTTTTCCCCACATTAATTTCACACATCTAGTACAATTATGTGGTTTTGTTTCATTAATACAGTGTATACTTTTTTCTTGATTTACTCCGAATGAATAGAAGTGAAATGTGACAACATGCCCCATAGGTGGGGTACATTGTAACATGACCATATGACAGCTTAAAATATTATCTGATCTAATCAAAAAATATACAAAACAAACTAAAATATTTTGTTAATAAAATACGATCATCAACTTTTTCATATAAAATAAGGGCATTTTTTAATAATTAAAAAAACTGATTTTTGAGTTTGACAACAAACACCACAAAACACAGCTATACAGCATAGTTCAAAACATAATAATTATGTTTATATAATTATTATGTGAATATAAAATTACGCTCACCCCTACTCATAAAAGAGTAGGCAAAAAGTACCCTGATGGCCTACTATTTCCGGTGCGATTCTGAAGTGTGCATATGATCCATACGGGACTTTACTATCCCATGAGGCCACAGGAGTAGGATGTGTGAATGACAGTGAAGCAACCCAGCAAGCAATAGCCGTCATTTCACCGTCCCGGTTAACTATAGACCCGATATAGTTCGGCTATGAGTAACCCACTTTTAGCCAAAATAACCTTGAATTTGGTTACATGTCGTTTTTCCAAAATAACTTGTAAGATGTATGATATTCCATCATGTAAGAAAAGTCAACAGTGATTACAAGGTGTTTGGTTTCATTTCTTTCACGTTCTATGCGTAGGCTGTGCGTAGCCACGATTTAGCTCCTAGTCAGACCGGCTATTTGTAGCCCACTTATAGTCAAAAGTCAAAATTGATTCATTATAGTTTTTGGCCATGTAGCGCATGAGATGGTTGATATCTATCATGTTTGCAATGTCAATAATATCTACAAGATGTGTCATTTCATGACATGGTCTATCTGTAGCCACGATTTAGCTCTGAATTGGACGGGGTACGTGTAGTCTGCTTTTAGCCCACCCATTTGTAAACATTTGAATTAGCATTAGCTTTGCTGTCCTGCATAACATTCACTTAAAATGTAAGACAGTCACACATTCTACGATATTATTTGACTGTCTTACATTTTAAGTTAAATAAAAAAATGCAATTACAATTCTCAACCGCTAGATGGCAACTGTAGCCTGTACTACTGGCAACAGTTACAGAACAGGAACAAATAAAACAAGACAAAATAATAATAATAATAATAATAATATCTACCGTGGTTCTCTCTTTGTAATACAGTACACGAAATGTATCAATAGTATGTTCAATGTCATCAGAATATAAAGGCGAGAAAGAATTACCAAAAAATGGTTAAAGATTAAGGAAAAAAAAGTGAAGATAGAGAAAAAGAACATAAGAACATGAGGGTAAGATATTTATACATCACTTACGGTATACAGATTAAAGTCATTACAAATTGAAGTCGTTTTACTTGCTTTCTTATTTACAGAGGATGAAATAGTGTTAAGATATATGTTAAATTCTTTCAATGTTGGTGAATTTACATTTGTGGATATAAAATTTACAAAGAAAATACATTAAATTTATAACAAAGTAAGTGTTGCTTTTAATAGAGTCACAACCATAGTGACCAAAAATAATGTCTTTAAAAGTTATGGCTATGCCTTGCTGGATATTATCATTAATAAAAGCCTCAATGTTTGCAAAGTTGTTTAGTATAATAACCTGACCAAAATAAATGATGAACAGTTTCTATATGGACTTGACAAAGTGAACATCTCGTATCAATATCAGTTTTAAATTTCATCATGAAATGTTTAACAGGGTAAAATTTATTTATTATTTTGAAAGACAATTCTTTTACTTTATTAGTGAGAAAGTATTTTTGTTTGTTTTTTTCCAGAAAAACATATTTTACCTATAGGGGTTTCTATTGGTTGAGGAATAGTAATAGTCGTAAGAGGAGAGCGACTGCTATTTTTAAAGAGCATGCTAATTCCTGATGGTATCGCTCCCATAACTATGGCAAATTATTTAGGGGTAACTGGCAAGTTATATTTTGAAAGAAATTCAGTATAGGACATTAATAAACCTTGATTATTAAACAACTGATTTACTAAAAGCAAATCATTTTTGAAGGCAACGCCAGATTTGAAAGGTAGTAGAGATCACTGTTGCCAGATCTCGCGATAAACATGTCTGCCGTTTTGAATTTTTTTTCCACGAGAGGAGAACAACAACGGACAACACCAAACGTTAAAGGACATTCTTTGGCCTTGTAAGTATCTGTGTTTTTGTTTTGACATGTGTTCATTATATATCTACATTATTTGTTATTACTAGGAACCGTGACATTTTAGCGAGTAACAGTGTAGAATACGCCATGTTGTGGTTAGCTTAACAGGCTACATGCACCTGTGCAGTAACCTGTGTTTCTGTGTGCCCTTAAACTCTAAAATTATCTGAATTCATGGAGATAAACATGAAACATGTGAAGCCTATTATAATTTGTTATGAAAGCCACAAATATCCTTTTACTCTTTAGATCATTATGATATGAAAATATCATAGTTTTTGACTTGGCAAGGCAAATTTATTTGTATAGCACATTTCAACAACAAGCCAATTCAAATTGCTTTACATAAAACATAAAAGCAACATAGGGTAATATAAAAAGACAATATAAGAAGACATTTAAAAACAGTTTAAAATAGTTTAATAGAAAATAAAAACATGATAAAACAGGAGAGTAAGGTACAGTTCAGTGTAAGAAATGTATCATTCCTTTCCAGTTAATAAAAGGCAGCGGCAAACAGTAAAGTCTTTAACCTTGATTTAAAAGAATTAAGAGTTGCAGCAGAACTGTAGTTTTCTGAGAGTTTGTTCCAGATATATCGTGCATCATAACTGAATTCTGCTTCTTCATGTTTAGTTTTGACTCTGGGGACAGAAAGCAGACCTGTCCCAGACGACCTGAGAGGTCTGGATGGTTCATAATGCAGCAGAAGATCAGAAATTTACTTTGGACCTAAACCATTCAATGCTTTAAAAACCAGCAGTAGTATTTTGAAATCAATTCTTTGACAGACAGGAAGCCAGTGTAAAAACCTCAGAACTGGAGTGATGTGATCCACTTTCTTGGATTTAAAGACACTAGGTTTATTGCAAATTATCCAACAATCAGTCAACAAAGCACAACAATGAATATACAGAACAGAACACTTAGGCTACATTCAAAGCACATTGCACACACAAAGGAATAAAATCAGCTTTCCCAATTGTCTATCTCGTTGTTTTAATGCAACATGGCGACAATTCTGTCATCATTTACTCACCCTCAAGTTGTTCCAAAGTTGTTTCTTTCGTCTGTTGAACACAAATGATATTTTGAAGAATGTGGGTAATCAAACAGTTTATGGACCCCATTGACTTCCTTAGTATTTATTTTCCTACTATGAAAGTCAATGGCTACCATCAAATGTCTGGTTACCAACATTCTTCAAAATATCTTTTTTTTTGTGTTCAACAGAAGAAAGAAACCCATACAGGTTTGGAACAACTTGAGGGTGAGTAAATGATGACAGAATTTTAATTTTTGGGTGAACTATCTCTTTAAACATGTCACATACCTGTATCTTAAAAACTATATTGCCCAGCTCTAGTGTGCATCCAAGCAAAAGAGAATGACTTCGTCACAATTACTGTAATTAAAGTAAAAAAATTATGATGTCAACAATGCTTTTCTTGTGCAAATTTTTTTTTTTTCTTATTTGGCAGATGCCGTGATGACCAACTTCCCAGCGGCAACAGAGTTTGAGTTAAGGAATGCAATTGGGGGGCCATTTTAAACAATGGAAATAAAACCAACAATTAATCATGTTGTTTTATAAACCAACAAAAGGGTTAACCTTTTTTTTTTTTTTACTTAAAAGTTAACTTTTAACTTTTTATTTTGTCATTCTTTATATTTTTATTATATTATGTTGTAAATGTTCCATATTTTTTATCATAATCTTTATATTTAATTGTATTTTTAATATTTTATTTTGTCATTTTTATGTTTTGATCTTTTTGTATTATCTTAATGAATGAATTAATGAATGAATGAGGCATTTATATAGCGCTTTCATATGTACTACTGTACACCCAAAGCGCTTTACACTCATGTCAGGGGTCTCTCCTCAACCACCACCAGTGTGCAGCATCCACTCGGATGATGCGACAGCAGCCACAGTAAAACGGCACCAGTGCGCTCACCACACACCAGCGATAGGTGGAGAGGAGAGAGGGTGATAGAGCCAATTCAATGGATGGGGATTATTAGGAGGCCATGATTGATAAGGGCCAATGGAGGGAATTTGGCCAGGACACCGGGGTTACACCCCTACTCTTTACAAGAAGTGCCATGGGATTTTTAATGACCACAGAGAGTCAGGACCTTGGTTTAACGTCTCATCTGAAGGACAGTGCTTGTTACAGAACAGTGTCCCCATCACTATACTGGGGTGTTAGGACCCACACAGACCACAGGTTGAGCACCCCCTGCTGGCCTCACTAACACCTCTACCAACAGCTACCTAGTTTTCCCAGGTGGTCTCCCATCCAGGTACTGACCAGGCTCAGCCCTGCTTAGCTTCAGTGGGAAACCAGTCTTGGGCTACAGGGTGATATGGCTGCTGCTTAAGTTGTCTATGTTCTTAATGTTCTTTTTCTAAATAAATCCTTTATATTTAACTTGTTTGGATGGATTGTCATTTATGAGAACCTGTTATATTTGAGTGAAAAGAATCCTTTAGCCATCATTTTGTTGTCTATTAGACGTATATATGTAGTCATTCACTAGCGGTCTATTTGATGACTAGTCTATTCTTGGGCTATGGTTAGACGTCTGTTAGATTTTCACTGACAGCCCAAATTTTGCCTTGTTTTAGCCTAGACATCTGGGCTGTGTTTTGACGCCTATTAGACGTCTTTTAGATGCAAAATTGCTTGCTGGGAACGCAACTGATGCTGTAGGTCACATGATAATGACAGCATGGCGGATGTAGTACATCTAGATTACATTCATACTACACACATTCATACTAGATAGTTTACTTTTGGTTTTCAAAATAAGTACCTACTTAAGAGAGTATGCGATTTTGGATGCAGCCTAAGAGTGTTGAACTTTCTTCTTCTGCGTCCTGTTCTTTTGCATTCCAGGGGTGCGTTTCCCGAAAGCATCGTTAGCCAACTATGGACGCAAGTTCCGTCGTTATCAGCATAGTTCAACGAGTTGGTGTTTCCCGAAACCATAGTTCCAACGAACATTCACAAACCGCATCGCAAAGTTGTATGGTTGGAAAGACAGCTCTTGACCTGTGGTTAGAAGAATAGTTTTTTGTTTGAATAGCATGTGGACTTAATAAATCCTTATTTTGAGCAAAATAAGCAAGCTGACATTCAGTACAATCTATACATTTTTATTTAGAATATATACAAATGTCATTTACGTCATTTAGTTTGTCAAGATCGAGATTTAAAGCACCGTTTTTGAAGAGTGTGCATGTGCTTACGTCCTCTAGTTGCCTACGTAAGAACGAGCCTATGATTGAATCTGGAAATAAAGCAAAATAACAGAAAAATTAGAGATAGTTTTCAGATGCCATATCCATAATTTATAGCAAAAAATCTCATCTCATCACCTGCGTGATGCCATTAACCAACGTGGTTGAACGACAAATTTGCGACAGTACGGTTTACCTCTACTGTACGGGTGTGAATTTGCATTTCCTTCAGCCTTTTAGTGTGAAAGGGCCTTTACGTTTGCCAAAAATACAACATCTGGGTGTTTTTTTGTTAGTACAAAAAAAATAAAAAATAAATTTTCTTCTCAAACATCCGAATTCTAAAGAAATTCTAAAAACAATTATCACCAATAGAATAATATATTAAAGGTGGGGTAAGTGTTATTTCAAAACTGCTTTATAAAAGTGTCTCGCCGAGTACCAAAACAAACTTGTAGCCAATCAGCAGTAAGGGGCGTGTCTACTAATGATGGTGAGAAGAGAGCGCTCAGTGCATGTCATTATTCAAAAGACACAACACACGGGACGGACATTAGCCGAGTGACGACAGAAATAGAGAGATGGCAGATAAAAAAACAAATGTGGAAAATGTCTATGGAACAAAAGAAGACTTACGATCAGGCAAGAAGTATCAGCTTTCCAGCGCTGGAGAGAACTCAAGGAGCGCTAAGGCCTGCAATCGGACGCCGAGGTTGCTTTATTTCTAATCGATAGGCGAGTAACATTGATTTTGTTTTGTTTCACAGAACTAATATATGCTGGCTTTTGCTTGAATATGCTCGTGTGTCATGTTTGCTTGTTTGTCCATTTGCAATCGTATCGTCGTTCACTTCAGCTATGATAAAGACCCATTCATTTCCACATCCTATAAGCCACTGTCTGTTTCAAGTGTCAGCTCGCAGTGTGTCCAAAAAGTAAGATAATAAACTCCTAATATATGTTTGTTTCCTTTGGGTCCTCTTTTAGTGATCGATATAACCCTCTAATCTTGGATAGTTAGATGGACTGTCGTGCTTGTGCTATCGAGTTGTTCATGAGAACTGTGTTTGTGTTTTTGGGATGTAAGGGATGACTTTTTCATTGAGCATTCGACCTACACAATGTAACACACATTGCTTTCACTTATTGATGACATCGTACCCTTGGCCGGCTGGCACAGCAGATTCCGCCATAGTCGTTGCCTGCGCTGCGTACGTATGTGTGGGGCGGAGCTATCAAAACAGGGGCGAGACCCTTTTGGGGTAGGGGCGTGTTTGTTTTGGTGATTTGAAATATCAACATCGGTTACCAGAAAGCACTTACCCCACCTTTAAATGAACTCAGCTTAAGGAGTTGGCAGGTAAACCAGTATATACTCTCTACCGGGCCTTATCTGATATGAAAAATTACAGTATTGAACATGTTAGGCACAAATGGGAATATGAGTTTAACAAGGAAATAAATGAAGAGGCCTGGAGAAATATTTTTATCAACTTGCATAAAGTAACAAATTCAGTTAACTGGAGAGAATTCAGATGGAAATGCTCTATCCGGTTTTTCAGAACATCAGTAGTGGTATCCAAGATGAATCTCAACCAAACGGCTTATTGCTCTAGAGACTGTGGGGAGGCCCTGGCCAATCATACACATATTTTTTGGACTTGCCCTAAACTATCTGGTTTTTGGAATGGGGTATTTGATATTGCAGAGAAAACATTGGTCATAAAATTAAATAGAGACCCCATGGTGGCTATTCTTGGGGCAAATATAAAAGATGTGAAATCTAAGGAGGGAAAATATTTACTTCAAATACTCTTCGTAGCTGCTGGCTCCAAAGAGAGCCACCAACCTGCAATCAATGGTTATCTTTAATTAGAGAAATATATGTTATGGAAAAAATAACTTATACTCTTAGATTGCAACAGGCCTTGTTTCAGAAAAAATGGGCAGCCTGGTTGAAGGGATTGGCTTTGGACTGGGACTGAGGGCGGTGCAGGTGTGGCCAATCTGTTAATATATGCTCAGCTGCAATAGTGGTCTATGACTCAAGTGAATTAATAGAGAGTCACACTCTCCTTGTTTGGATTAAAGTGCTAATTTGTATAGTTTTGTTGATTGTTTTCTGTTTTGGTGTCATTTATTTTATTTTATTCTTAATTTGCAATATTTATTTATATATTAATTTATTTTTCCTACGTAGATTCTTGTTATATATTGTTTGGTATGTGATGAGGCCTGACACTTGACAGGTTCTGATCTAGCTGACTGAATAGCACAGACTTCACAAGTGTGATGCTGGTAAGGTGATCACTAACGAATTGTTAGAGCTGTGTGTGTAAACCTCACCCCCCTGGCCTCAAGAGGAGCGCTAGCAGCTGCGGTCTTTAGTGTCCTTGTTAGCGCGCCAGAGACCCTGACTTGAATCCCGCTCGTGACGGGTCGTGTAGGATCAATTACACATAATCATGTCATTGGTTTCATATTCGCTCAAGAAAGTTTTATTTTGGAGATAATGAGAGGATATTTACACTGGGATAAAGTATGGGACTTGCTGTAAAATTATAAGAAGAAATATTTATTTGTGATCTAGCAAATCCTTAATGAAAAGTCAAGATCAGAACACAAATGTTAGAGAAAACATTTTAAAATTTAGTTTTTTATTTAAAATCAATATTGTAAAAATTAAGTATGAATTAATTTATATATATTTGTACAATATAAAGTGTTACATCATGTCTCAGTATACTGCATGAGTGTAGCACAGAGAAGTGGCTGTTTGTGCTTACAGAACTGAAACTTTGGGTTTAACAGCATTTTTTAAGACGAAAGCGTCCGAGATGAAGGTTGGCATGTAGGAGAGAGGCAGCCAGAAGAACTTGGCATCCCAGCCTGGAGAATATCTGGTGCGAGGATGGACGGCAGCCACAGCATGCTCCATACAGCTCACCACCTTCATCAGATCTGGATCCAGAATCTTCTTAAACTTCTCCTTAATCACCAGCTTTGCTACAAACACAATTACTAGTTATAACTTTTATAACTAGGGAGTGTGACCTTTATTTGCTCTTATTTGAAATGGATTTGAACTCACTTTTGTCAATGAAATCACTGCCGTACTCATCCTTCACCTCCTGAGGCAACTTCTTCCATAATCTCCGTATATGACTTTCAAAGATACTGAAGTCAGCAATGCTTGTTTTGAAGAATCCAGGCTCAATGCATAAAACCTTCACTTCAAATGGTGCCATGTTTCTCCTGCAGAACAAAGAAAAACACATTATAGTCCCCGGTTTCACAAACAAGTCTTAAAGGATTAGTTCACTTCAGAATGAAAATTTCCTGATAATTTACTCACCCCAAGATGTTCATGTCTTTCTTTCTTCAGTCGAAAAGAATTTAAGTTTAAATTAAAACATTTCAGGATTTTTCTCCATATAATGTATTTCAATGGCAACCAAAATGTTCAAGGTCCAAATCAATGCAGTTTCAAAAGGCATCGAAGTGCTTCAGAGGCTCTGCACGATCCCAGCTGAGGAATAGGGTCTTATCTAGCAAAACGATCGGTCATTTTCTAAAAAAAAATGTATATACTTTTTAACCACAATTGTTCGTCTTGTGCTGGTCTGCAACACGCCAGACATTACGTAATCACATCGGAAAGGTCACGCTAGACGTAGGCGGAAGTACCGCCCCATAGTCTTTGCACCATAGATACGTATACATATCTATTGCTGCATCCCAATTCGCATACTATCCATCCTAAATACACTGAACAAAATTATAAATGCAACACTTTTGTTTTTGCCCCCATTTTTCATAAGCTGAACTCAAAAGATCAAAGACTTTTTCTATGTACACAAAAGGCCTATTTCTCTCAAATATTGTTCACAAATCTATCTAAGTGAGCACTTCTCCTTTGCCGAGATAATCCATCCACCTCACAGGTGTGGCATATCAAGATGCTGATTAGACATCATGATTATTGCACAGGTGTGCCTTAGGCTGGCCACAATAAAAGGCCACTCTAAAATGTGCAGTTTTATCACACAGCACAATGCCACAGATGTCCCAAGTTTTGAGGGAGCGTGCAGTTGGCATGCTGACTGCAGGAATGTCCACCAGAGCTGTTGCCCGTGAACTGAATGTTTATTTCTCTACCATAAGCCATCTCCAAAGGCGTTTCAGAGAATTTGGCATTACATCCAACCCGGCCTCACAACCGCACACCACGTGTAACCACACGAGCCCAGGACCTCCACATCCAGCATCTTCACCTCCAAGATCGTCTGAGACCAGCCACCCGGACAGCTGCTGCAACAATCGGTTTGCATAACCAAAGAATTTCTGCACAAACTGTCAGAAACCGTCTCAGGGAAGCTCATCTGCATGCTCGTCGTCCTCATCGGGGTCTCGACCTGACTGCAGTTCGTCGTCGTAACCGACTTGAGTGGGCAAATGCTCACATTCGATGGCGTCTGGCATTTTAGAGAGGTGTTCTCTTCACGGATGAATCCCGGTTTTCACTGTACAGGGCAGATGGCAGACAGCGTGTATGGCGTCATATGGGTGAGCGGTTTGCTGATGTCAACGCTGTGGATCGAGTGGCCCATGGTGGCGGTGGGGTTATGGTATGGGCAGGCGTATGTTATGGACAACAAACACAGGTGCATTTTATTGATGGCATTCTGAATGCACAGAGATACCGTGACGAGATCCTGAGGCCCATTGTTGTGCCATTCATCCATGACCATCACCTCATGTTGCAGCGAGATAATGCACGGCCCCATGTTGCAAGGATCTGTACACAATTCCTGGAAGCTGAAAACATCCCAGTTCTTGCATGGCCAGCATACTCACCGGACATGTCACCCATTGAGCATGTTTGGGATGCTCTGGATCGGCGTATACAAGAACGTGTTCCAGTTCCTGCCAATATCCAGCAACTTCGCACAGCCATTGAAGAGGAGTGGACCAACATTCCACAGGCCACAATCAACAACCTGATGAACTCTATGCGAAGGAGATGTGTTGCACTGCGTGTGGAAAATGGTGGTCACCAGATACTGACTGGTTTTCGGACCCCCCAATACAGTAAAACTGCACATTTTAGAGTGGCCTTTTATTGTGGCCAGCCTAAGGCACACCTGTGCAATAATCATGCTGTCTAATCAGCATCTTGATATGCCACACCTGTGAGGTGGATGGATTATCTCGGCAAAGGAGAAGTGCTCACTAACACAGATTTAGACAGATTTGTGAACAATATTTGAGAGAAATAGGCCTTTTGTGTACATAGAAAAAGTCTTAGATCTTTGAGTTCAGCTCATGAAAAATGGGGGCAAAAACAAAAGTGTTGCGTTTATCATTTTGTTCAGTGTAGTATTCGAAAATAGAATTTGTATGTCGCAAATCATAGTATGTTGAAAAGAGCCCGGATGGTCTACTATTTCCGGTCAGAATTCGAAGTGCAGATCGACGCACACTCTAACGGCTGATATTGCCACCCAACCCATTGCGAGTTGGACGAGGATTCGATTAGAACTACTACGCGGATAAAAAGTGTTAAAAAACTACAAACATGATGGATGTGCGAGTCCAACGGTTAAGTAGAGAGGTTTAGATTAAGGGGCTTGAGTGATCAATTAACAGTATTTAACCTGACTAAAAGATATTTATTCAATGTTATCCACATATTTCACCTGCAGCAGCATTGTTAACTTTTGTACTGATACATTTAGACATTAACTTTTAAATGCATCATTATATTTAAACTGCAAACACATGAGGAGAGTCTCTGCATTAAAGACCCACAAATGGCAGATCAACGTGCTACTACATTTCTCTCCGATACGGTAGGAAATTAAATTGAATGTGGAGGATTTTAACTGTGATGATGATTGACAGGGCAGTTTAAACAGTGACGGGATGCACGTAACTAAGTCCGTTATAGATGACAAAGTAGTATGTCCTAAAGCTTGCATACTCTTCTGCTACACACTCAAAAGTATGTACTTTTTCTTCACAAATTTCTTTTCCACTGAAGAAAGAAAGACATGAACATCTTGGATAGCATTGGGGTGAGTAAATTATCAGGAAATTTTCATTTTGAAGTGAACTAATCCTTTAAGCCTAGCCCCAGACCAAAATGCATGTTTGAGCTGTTTTAACTGAACGCAACTTGCACTGAACATCCTAAAATATGTCAGTGCCATTGTTTTGTCTCAAGATGCACACCAGTAATGAAACTATTCCTAGTGTTGTTATTAACTTAAAGGGATAGTTCACCCAAAAATGAAACTTCTGTCATTAATTACCGTCATTAATTATACACTCACCTAAAGGATTATTAGGAACACCATACTAATACTGTGTTTGACCCCCTTTCGCCTTCAGAACTGCCTTAATTCTACGTGGCATTGATTCAACAAGGTGCTGAAAGCATTCTTTAGAAATGTTGGCCCATATTGATAGGATAGCATCTTGCAGTTGATGGAGATTTGTGGGATGCACATCCAGGGCACGAAGCTCCCATTCCACCACATCCCAAAGATGCTCTATTGGGTTGAGATCTGGTGACTGTGGGGGCCATTTTAGTACAGTGAACTCATTGTCATGTTCAAGAAACCAATTTGAAATGATTCGAGCTTTGTGACATGGTGCATTATCCTGCTGGAAGTAGCCATCAGAGGATGGGTACATGGTGGTCATAAAGGGATGGACATGGTCAGAAACAATGCTCAGGTAGGCCGTGGCATTTAAACGATGCCCAATTGGCACTAAGGGGCCTAAAGTGTGCCAAGAAAACATCCCCCACACCATTACACCACCACCACCAGCCTGCACAGTGGTAACAAGGCATGATGGATCCATGTTCTCATTCTGTTTACGCCAAATTCTGACTCTACCATCTGAATGTCTCAACAGAAATCGAGACTCATCAAACCAGGCAACATTTTTCCAGTCTTCAACTGTCCAATTTTGGTGAGCTTGTGCAAATTCTAGCCTCTTTTTCCTATTTGTAGTGGAGATGAGTGGTACCCGGTGGGGTCTTCTGCTGTTGTAGCCCATCCGCCTCAAGGTTGTGCGTGTTGTGGCTTCACAAATGCTTTGCTGCATACCTCGGTTGTAACGAGTGGTTATTTCAGTCAAAGTTGCTCTTTTATCAGCTTGAATCAGTCGGCCCATTCTCCTCTGACCTCTAGCATCAACAAGGCATTTTCGCCCACAGGACTGCCGCATACTGGATGTTTTTCCCTTTTCACACCATTCTTTGTAAACTCTAGAAATGGTTGTGCGTGAAAATCCCAGTAACTGAGCAGATTGTGAAATACTCAGAACGGCCCGTCTGGCACCAACAACCATGCCACGCTCAAAATTGCTTAAATCACCTTTCTTTCCCATTCTGACATTCAGTTTGGAGTTCAGGAGAATGTCTTGACCAGGACCACACCCCTAAATGCATTGAAGCAACTGCCATGTGATTGGTTGATTAGATAATTGCATTAATGAGAAATTGAACAGGTGTTCCTAATAATCCTTTAGGTGAGTGTATATTAGTAAAGCTGTTTGTTTTTAGGATGACAATTTTTAAAAGTAAATTTTTTAGGCTCATTAATTCTTTAGGCTGCTCTACCTCAGTGTTCTAACAGCGCTCGTCAATGTCAAAATGATCGAGATGGCCAATCAAATCAAAGAAGGGAGGTCTTACTGTCATACTTTCACAACGCAACGAGAGTTCATGGAAAGATGTAGCTAAGTAGATGCAAGTATTAGACAACTGTTTTATGATAGAAATGTTCAGCTACCGACAGTAATAGACTATCTAGTGATGCTACTCAACTTTTTATGAAATTTCGCCGTTTTGAATTGAAAAAATGCGATCATGATTCATAAATGAATGTGACGACGCGGCAAAAAACGTTTGCATTTTCTACATATTAGACATACGAATAAGAGTGAATTTGTGCACATTTTAAAATATTATTTGCAAATAGTTTAAATTGATTAGTTAATTACTACAATCAGACCTAGAACTTATACCATTCTTATTTATTTATTCCCTTAAATCCCTTTTAATCCTTTAATTATTCAATTCCTTTATTATTATTATTTATAATAATATAAATTATACCGGCAGGAAGACACCCCCGTGGTTTTAAAATGCGGCTGTAGGATGCTTTTCCTTTTGATGCTCGTCGTGGGTCTTCCGGTTCTTAATCCTGTTGTGTGTTCAGTTCCTGTTGTCAATCTTGAGACGTGCACACAATTTTCAGAATTTTTTGTTCAGAAAATACAGGATATTATAATCACACCTCTCTTCTCTTGACAGATCACTCTCAATTGGCCCTTCCATCCAGTAGCTTTACAAATTTTCAACCAGTGTCTTCATCAAAATTACTTAAAGGGGTCATAAACTGATAAATCAAATTTTCCTTGAGCTTTTGACATATAAGAGGTCACCATACTATAAGAATATCCTGTAAGTTTCAGAACTGAAAACTTCCTTGTTAGCCCAATAAAAGCTTTTATTGACACCAGGCCCAGCAAACGACAGGTTTTTCAAAGTGGGAATCTATGACGTCAAAGGGAGGCAAGCACCGCCTCTGCAGAAGAAGATCAACTCTACTTCATCACTGCCTGTTTAGCCCCGCCCACCGATTCACGCATGACATGCAATAGAATAGGTAGCCTTTAGTAACATAGGCCTACGTGGTGTTAAACCAGATCGAGCTACCAAGCAATAAACATGCCGTTGAGGATTACAAAATATTGTGCAGTGCCTGGGCTCGACAGTAATGCAACATGTAAGTAACTGTGTTAATTCTAATGCCTGATCTGAAATGTAATTATTCATGTACAGTCAGATGTTCTTTGTCTGTGTGTCAGTAAATCAAACCAGTGACTAAACGTCAACTTGCGTTGTTTCTCTTAGTAGGATGAAAATAATCTGTTATTTAACGGTGATTCAATTCTATAAAGAAAGCGATCAAAGAAAGCTCCCTTTGCAATCGTTGGAGCAGCGCGCGCTGGAGCTGTCAATCAAATGGCGACAGTTTATCAGTGACGTGTTTATCAGTGACTCCCGTTTTATTCAACGTTCAACTACATCACGTTTGCACTGTTAGTGAAGATGAAAGCATTCGTTAGTGTGCAGAAACAATGACGAGATCACTGCTTTCATGCGCTCAGCATGTCTGTGATCGGCTACAGTGTTCATCTCTGCAACCTTTCATGCCACGATCTGAATATAATGCCATAGATCTAAATATAATGCAACACTTTTCACGATTAGTTAACCATGAGAGCTGTAATAGTAAAAACGCGCTAAAAGAGAGAGTAATACTTAGCTATTTCAAATGGAAAGACGTTAGCCAATCACAACAGTGGGCGTTTACACTGAAGTCTCACAGCAGACACGCCCCTTAAAACAGAGCGTTCAAACCAGAGGGCTAAAATCAGGGTAGGAAAAGTGCCTTTTATTTATAAATTATGACCATTTTTGATGTAAAAAGCATTCTAACATTATAATTGCACCCCAGGAAACATCATAAAACAATAAAACAACGCAGTTCATGACCCCTTTAAAAATAATTTCTCAGATGAAACTCACATTCTATCAGTCAGATATATTGCCTGGTCGCCTGTTTAGAGAGGTTTTAGACACAATCTGCCCCATCCTCTTAGCTATGATAAACGGGCGTATTTCCAGAAAGTTTCAAACATGCTATCGTACAGCCCTTCTTGAAAGGACCTCATCTTGACCCCACCATGCATAACAACTACCGGCCTATCTCTAAACTCCCATTCATCTCAAAGATTTTGAAAAAAGTTGCACTCTTAAGGCCCGTTCACACCAAGAACGATAACTTTAAAGATAACTATAAAGATAACTATATTAACGTCCACACCAGCGGACGATATCGTTCTGTTTATTCTAAGTGCATGCTTGTCTGCCGCTTTAAATATTCGAGCTCATTACAGCAGGATTGATTCTGATTGGCTCTCAATGTTTTTATCGTTCATCAGCTGGAAAAAAAATAGTTCTAAAAGTGATCCCAACAATATCGTTGCTCTATATCTTTATCGCTGTGGTGTGAACTCTGCTATTCATTAATATTGAGAACGATTTTTAGAACTATATCTTTATCGTTATCTTTATAGTTATCATTCTTGGTGTGAATGGGCCTTTACAGTTTACTTCATACCTGGATACTATTCTAGACCCCTTTCAATCTGGTTTTAGAGCGCTGCATAGCACTGAGTCAGCTTTGCTGAAGGTTACAAATGACATTCTGCTGTCCATTGATTCTGGGTCATCTGCTATCCTGATACTTTTAGATTTGAGTGCCGCATTTGACACTATTAATCATAACATTCTTCTGAAACGACTTGAGTGTGTTGTTGGAGTCCAGGGCCTAGCTTTACAGTGGTTTGCCTCAAACTTAAAGGGGAGGACCTTCTCTGTAAATATCAGGTAATTTACTTCACCCTCTGCGCGCATCCATTGTGGTGTTCCACAGGGATCCATTCTTGGCCCTCTTTTGTTTTCCCTCTACATGCTCCCTTTAGGCTCAATATTCCAGAAACATAACATAAATTATCATTGTTACACTGACGACCTCCAACTATATCTTGCAATTAAACCAGGAAATTACTTTTCATTAGATCATCTCTTCGCATGCCTCAATGAAGTCAAAACCTGGATGACAAATACGAAGTTCTTCTACTGGGTCCTGCTGCTTCCAATAACTCATTAAAACACAGTTAGGCCCAATCCCAATTCTATTTTATACCCCTACCCCTTGCCCCTTAAAACAGAGTGGCAAGGTGTAGGGGTGAAAATATTCCCAGAAGAAATGGGACACCACTACTACACCATTACACGTCATCATATGTCATAGTACCCCGTTTGTTTTATTAGTGACCTGTAACATTTAACCAGTATGAACAGCAATGAAGTGCACATATCTAACAGAAATCAGGCATGAGCATGTTTAACAGATTACTCACTCCCAATGTTGTTTTGCACTGTATTTGAAAACAGCGCTCGTTTTTAGTTCGAAAACGTATGAGCCTTCGAGTTTCCTAAGACGATACAGAATGATTCAGAACATACAAGACTGCTGGAGCCACTTTTCCATTGGTCCAAACTGTTTTTTTTTTTTTATTAACCGTTCCATTCCGTGCCGATCCGAGCCGGCCCACATAAATACGGTTTTGTTTTCTACTGTGGTAACGATAACGGAGCTCTTTGCAATGTAATACAAACAAGTCAGCTGTTGCCTTGGTAACGACTTACAGACGATACGTGATGTAAATGGCAACTGCGTTATGAAGGATGACCAGATAATTCTTTTAACTGTATTATTATTTTGTGTTCACATCACTGGCAGCCAGGCAACACATAAGTGATCGATCCCGAGTGTCAACATCACTACACGCATTCTAGCAGCACGGTAGTCGGTGTATGCAGAGAAATTCCTCACACCCCTTCGTTCAAAGTGTGGTCCCGAAAAAATCTTTGTTTGAAGGGCTGTCTGGCCCTTCCCCTTACCCCTACCATTTCAGCCAAAAGAGAATCGAGACACCCCTACCCCTTCATGTGAACACGCAAAACGAAGGGGTAGGGGAAAGGGAAGGGGTAGAAATGGGATTGGGCCTTAGGCTCCTCAAGTAACAAACTACACAATCGTGCAAAGAATCTTGCTGTCTATTTTGATCCTCTTCTCCAATTTGACAAGCATGTAAATGCAGTTGTAAAGAGTAGCTTTTTTCAATTTAGATCTATAGCAAAAGTGAAACACTTTCTTTCTAGTAAAGACCTTGAAATTGTGATTCATGCACTAATTTCCTCTCGATTGGATTACTGTAGCTCTCTGTACGTAGGCCTACCTCAATCTACACTGTTACAGATCAAAATTCAGCAGCCAGATTGTTAACAGGAACTAAGAAAAGGGATCATATCTCCCCTGTCCTTGCCTCTTTGCATTGGCTACCAATATAATTAAGAGTCGACTTTAAGATCCTTCTTTTTGCATACAAGGCACTGCACAATTCGGATTGTATTTGTGATCTTATTAGGCCATACACAGCCACTAGGTTACTAAGATCTTGTGATCAGATACTTTTATTTGTCCCTTGTTCTCGTTGTAAATCAAAAGGTGATCAAGCTTTCTCTGTAGTCGCCCCAAAGCTCTGGAACAGTCTACCTTTGAACATCAGAGCCTCTCCATCACTGGATGCTTTTAAATCCAGTTTAAAGGGATAGTTCACCCAAAAATGCAAATTAGTCCATGATTTACTCACCCTCAAGTCATCCTAGGTGTATATGACATTCTTATGGATATTTTTCTTACACAAACGCATCACTTCGCTTCAGAAGGCCTTTATTAACCCCCCGGAGCGATGTGGAGCACTCTTATGATGGATAGATGCACTTTTATGGACTTCAAAACAGAAACAACCATTCACTGCCATTATAAAGCTTGGAAGAGCCAGGACATTTTTTGATATAACTCTGATTTTATTCGTCTGAAAGAAGAAAGTCATATACACCTAGGATGACTTAAGGGTGAGTAAATCATGGGCTAATTTTCATTTTTGGGTGAACTAACCCTTTAAAGACTTATTTTTACTCTCTAGCGTTCGAGTGATGCTGTGTATGTACTTTATATTAGCTGGTGTTCTACGTTATGTATGTATGTATGTATATATATATATATATATATATACATTTTGATTGATTTTGATACTTGATTTTTATCTCCATTTTTGTTTTTTTTCTATTCCTTTTCTCTTTATTTTATTTTTATTGATTTGTTTTTATTTTATTTTAAAGTACTTTGGATCAACTACGGTTGTGTTAAACTTGTGCTCTATAAATAAAACTTGACTTTACAGTAGCTCGCACATCACGCGCACACAGAATCATTCAGTAGCACAGAAATGTATTGTCAACACTGTCGTGTTATTCATCAGTAAAATAGCTTAGAAACTGAAAAGTTCTAGCATATATTTCTTAGTAACTAAAACCCACAGCTTCACTATTAGTAGAGAGTCAAGTAGAATTCATTCACATGCAATCACTCTCTCACTAATGCATTCATATAAATGTAATCTACTGTGCTACTTTATCTGCATCTGATTTAGAACAAACATAAATCTGTGAGAAATATAACGACCCAAAGACAAAAGAACTGATAAAAATAAGCTGTTATGTAGGAGCGCTGTGTCATATGCCATAGCTGTGCACAAGGCAACCTGCGTTCGAGTCTCAGCTCGAGGACGGTTCAGGCTTATTTGCTCATTAATGACGTCATTAGCGACTAGTCTAACTTAGTTTAATCACATAAATGTCGACTTAAAAAATCTGAAGTCATTCAACCCCTATAGGCCACACCCACATATTACATTGGCTTGTATCTGAGAAATGTTTTGAATCTGAATTCTTTTGATCAGTTTTTGTCTCCAGAAGAATCATTCTGTGGTTACTGGACATACTAACCTTAGACTGTCATTAAAAGCTTCTACTCCATACTTAGTAATGCAGTACGCCCCACCCTGGGTACTAATCCGTCCAAACACACTGGCCACATTGACCACCCTGCCCTTGGCTTTCTTAATGAGCGGTAACACACTCAGAGTAACGGCAACAACCCCGATCAGATTGACATTGATCATTTGTTTGAAGTCCTCAATATCCAGCCAGTCATTGGGAGCAGTTGGGAAAGAGATACCAGCATTGTTGACCACGGCCCACAGACCTGCAAACACACACGCAAGCACACATTGTATTTTCATGTTTGTATGGGGACATTCCATAGACAATGATTTTTATACTGTAACTGTATATTCTATCCCGTTACACTAACCCTACACCTACCCATCACAGAAAACTTTCTGCATTTTTACATTTACACATTTTCAGAAAACATCACTTAGTCTGATTTATAAGCTGTTTTCCTTATGGGGACCAAAACATTTCCCTACAAGGACAAGGATTTCAGATATTGCCATCTTTGTGGAGACATTTTGTCCCCATAATGTAGGGTTTACTAGGACCACACACACAAATTACAAAATGCATCTGTTTTCTTTCATTACAAGAGATTGCTAAATACAAAGCATTGGTGACAGGAAGTGTCATGTGAATATCATGTGAAAAACTACTTGACCAACAATGTCATTTAAAGAACACTATGAGAAAACACAACATAAACTGTTCAGTAGAATAATACATGTCATTGGTCGAACAACAATTATGCAACAGAACATGAATAATTAACTAAATTAAAGCATTTATTTTGACTAATCATTCCTGATATTTATTTATTTTTCCCTCAATTGAAAAATTTGGGATATTTAGGTTTATATATAACAAACCGATTCCAAAACCATTCTTGGTCAACTTTTTTTCGTATTAATTAATTAGTTTACTGACTTTAAAATCTTAAAATCTTTCTTTTCATTTAATTACAAATTCAATTATAAGTACTTTTTAAAATAATTACAAATTGAACAAAAAATGTATTAAAACAATTGTATGTAAAGAATTTTAAACTAATATAGCTTCAATACATTAAAGCAAGTAGTAGGCTAAATAAGAGGAACAAAGAAACATAAAAGCAATAAACAAAAAGTGCTTTCAGTATTTAAGGGTATCTGAACGTTTTCCATTCAAGAGCTGTGAGTGATTTTTGTCTTTCTCAGATTTACTAGTTTGATTATGACTGATGACAGCATAGACAGCGGGAGATCTAATAAGCTGCATTCACACTAATGCACAGATCTCTTCTGAAATATAAGAAGATGGTTTGTCCTGTTTGTTTTATATAAAGACATAACTGACTGTTTACATTAAGCATTTTGAGACACAAGGTGACGGTTTTCTGTGACGGGTGTTTGTGTAAGCGATCCAAAGTGCGGGGGAAATTACAGTTCTTGGGGAGACAGAAAGCTTTCCCTTCATATTTATTCATTTAAAACAGTATTACTCCACCATTGAGTTTTTTAACGTAATTACTGCTGTGCAACAGACTGCAAGGGATTGTGGGATGTGGAAAAAAACAGTCCCACTTAAACCACTTTTAAGAGGTTCACATGCTTGTGGTGTGTGTGCGTGTCTGTGAGAGGAACATTTACGAGGTGTAGATATTTGGAAAACTGGCTGTATATTTATGTACGACATGTATGCATTTGGAAAGTGTAGTTATTACACAGATGTATATGAGAATATATTTGATAATTGTTTGGATTCTGTGTTAAAATATTTTCTTGATTTGGTGGTTACATTTAACCACTTACTGTGCGTTCACACCGCCACCGGCGAGAGCATCAAAATTCGCTCTGGCCGCCCTGCCAACAACGCTGCAGAAAGATCGAATGCTTGGTCTTTTTTTAAACCGTAAGGGGCCGCAAAGCAAACAAGCATTGAAGCAGGAGGTATTTGTGCAGACTGTCCACAAGTAGGGTATAAGTTAACCTCATGAAATATTTTAAATGTGAAAGTAAGAAATTGATCGATGGAAAGAATTTAACAATTATAGTTACATGTTTGCTAACGAAATAAACCTATTAAAAGCCATTTGTGTGGTGTGGCTTTTGTGTTCATGGTTAAGTTTATAGGAGACGTTTACTAGCCGTGGTCTTTAATTAACATTAATTTGTGTGCAGCCTACAATACAATAACTGTGCTGGTTGAAGTGCAGCATTAATGCAATTGGTCAAATCGGTGTTGTTTTGAGCAAATGAATTGCATTCCTGCTGAAAAACAAGCGTTCTAGCGCGAAAATGTTGCCTATAAATAGTATTGCGCACCTTCTTATCAAACCCACCACAGCAATGATCAACCTCTCCTCCATTTTGCTTGGGAACTAATGGGGTCGGAACCAAAGTTTACAAGACTGCGTTCTCTGGAATCCTCTCAAGCGGAGCACTTCTACATTCCGATTGGTTGCTGCCGAACTGCGTCATAGCTCATTACCATAAAGTTGACCTGATTTCAACTCTCCTCGAGGCCCAAATCGTCCAAGACGCTCCGCACCGCTCTCGCCGGAGCTCGCTGATGGGTCCCATTGAAAATGAATGACTTCCGGCCACTTTGACGCTCTCGTCGCCGGCGGTGTGAACGCACAGTTACACGGTGTCGAAAACGGTGTTGAAAGCAGCCTTCTGTCAGTGAGTTTCATATTTTTAATATATATGTAACGGAGGTATTTTTCTCTATAGGACTTTTATTTTGACGGGTTTTCTCAGCGTCCGCGGGAGACGAAAGGTCGTCTGGGAAGAGGGAGAGATGTAATGAGCAGACACGCTACGATCGCTGTGTGAGTAGTCTATTTTTACGCCTGTGATTTAACGTAAGAGTGGTATACGTTCAGTTTAAATTTTGTGAGTTTAGTGCACACTGACATCACTGTGTAAATCTGGAGACGTCGTTGTAGCAGAAGTTCGGTTGAGTGCGTCATCGGAAGGAGAGAGGTGTTGGAGACTGGCCGAGAGCACACGAGAGCGTTGCTGGAGCCGTGAGTTTCATCCAGAACACTGTTGTTTTTGCATCATTCGACTGTAGGCATTTTGAGAGTTCTGCTGTTTTTTTACGAGTCATCCATGAACTGTCTTTTGGAACGAGAGACATTGGTTTCTTCCTGCGAGTCACTTGAGTGCGCCTGTTAGTGTGCGAGAATGTGTTTTTACGAAGCAATTTTTTTTTTTTTTGCTGAAACTTATATTGTTTTTTTTTTTGCTGAAACTTATATTGTTTTTTTTTTTTGTTTATTACTCTTACATCCTACGACATCTCCCTGTTCTGCCTCACCTGTCTCATTGTTGCAAGTCATCTAAAGTCATCTCATCAAAGTCATCGTTGCTACAGACTGGTACAAGAGTTCGTTACACTCACTCACACACACACACACACACACACACAGACACAAAACTTTACTGATATTGATTGAACCGAGCTGAGTGTTTAAATGAACTGAGAGTGTCAATTTGAACCGTGTCTGTGAGAACTGAGTCAGAAGGAAATTGAATCATTAACTGATTCATAAGAGTCGTTTGAGTGAAGTCACAAGTGTTTTCTGTTTGAAATGAGTTATTTGGAATGAGTTATGTGAAGTGAATCATTTGAAGTGAATCATTCAAAGTGAGCCATTCAAGTTAAACTACAAGAGTTTGTGACCTATCCAGTGTTGTTTGGGAAACTGGTATTGAAAATAATTTGGTGAAACGTATATTTGAAGTGTTTGCAGGAACTGTTAACCTTTTGGAAGGTTTACCAAGATTGAAAAGGAATTTTGAGAAACTTTTGTTTTTATTTTCATTTTATTATTTCATTCTACTGAGACAAAACCAAATACAAAATACAGTTTGAATTTGAGCTGTCACTCATATCACATGTCTATACTTCAGGAAGCCACTGTGTTGACACCTACTGATCTGAAGCCCACCCTATCTATCCCTGTAGTATATTATACCATAGTGTAAGATAAAACATATTCACACATTGTGCATAATCGAGACTCAAAGCACTAGAGTGGGGACCAAGATCCTTTCACTCTCAAGTCATCCAGGGTAACGTTTTCATTTCCCCTACGGAGCGAGACTTACAGTTTTGTTACATATAATCCCACTGGAAGGTTCCAGTGGTGTGTGTGAGGATTTGGAAGCAGGCAGAATACGGATGGAATCGCTGGAGACAGAATCGTGATGCATCGATTATTTTCTCCCACCCCTAAAATACACCGATCATAACATTATGACCACTCACAGATATAGTGAATAACACTGATTATCTCTTCATGACGGCACCTGTTAGTGGGTGGGATATATTAGGCAGCAAATGAACATTTTGTCCTCAAAGTTGATGTGTTAGAAGCAGGAAAAATGGGCAAGTGTAAGGATTTGAGCGAGTTTGACAAGGGCCAAATTTTGATGGCTAGACGACTGGGTCAGAGCATCTCCAAAACTGCAGCTCTTGTGGGGTGTTCCCGGTCTGCAGTGGTCAGTATCTATCAAAAGTGGTCCAAGGAAGGAACAGTGGTGAACCGGCGACAGGGTCATGGGCGGCCAAGGCTCATTGATGCACGTGGGGAGCGAAGGCTGGCCCATGTGGTCCGATCAAACAGATGAGCTACTGTAGCTCAAATTGCTCAAGACGTTAATGCTGGTTCTGATAGAAAGGTGTCACAATACACAGTGTGTGCACTATGGGAAGAAGGCAAGCCGGCGGAGGCAGTGTGTTTTTTTTTTTTTTTTTTTTTTTTTTTTTTTTTTTTTTTTTTTTTTTTTTTTTTAAAAATATATATATATATATATATATATATAATATGGGTTGTAAAGTGTAAAAAATCTTGTCAATTTGATTTTATAAAGTTCACTATATAATTTCTTAGCATTTTAATTTTTTTCCGTTACATCATGCATTCAATTTCAAATTCAAATGCATTCCCAATTGCACCTTGCTCTGATAACATCTTATGTATTTATATTTTTTTCTCTCAACAACAACGTTTCAAACATTTTTACAACTATTAGAAGGCAAAGTGTCAGTAAAGTATCATCTCTTTCTGTGACTTACCCTTCTGTCCCACCAGGTTTTTAATGGTGTCGGAGACTTTTTTAATGCTGTCGTTATCAGTGACATCCAAATGCAGCGCTGTGAGTTTGTCGGAGCAGGCCTTCTTCAGCTCAACCTCTCCCTTCTCCGTGTAGCAGCCAGCGATGACACGGAAACCCTTTGTGTCCAGGTGTCTGGCCAAGAGATTCCCAAAACCTGTGTCACAGCCTGTGATATACACAAACTTCTCCGATTTGTTGGGAACTCTTCCCAGTTCTCTGAACCACCGATAGACATAGAGCAAGACTATGAGACCAACAACGTACAGGAACATGTCTGCAGAAGAAAATAAATTTTTCATATGAAAAGAGATTCATCTTCATGCAACACCCCCAAAAGCAACAATATAAAGATGAGAGAGTGCACATTTGTTCAAAGCTCCACTCAACCTGACCTAGTGAACCAATAACTCAGTGGCTTATGATTGTAGGACAGTGCAAATCAGTATGAAGGTTTTGTAGAAACATAAGCATAATTTGCAAGTGGGACATGTCCCATCCACTTTTTGCCAGGGTTATTGTCCCCACCACTTTTGAAACATCTCGCAGCACAGATGTACCTAATAGAAAGAAACATCTCCATTTGATTAGCAATTCGTTAGTTTGTGTTAAATAGGAGGTGATCGCTGGAATGTGTTTTTTTTGTGAGTGCTCGTTGCCGCTGTTATCAGTTCCCTCTTGGCGCTCGTGCACTTCAATCTATCGCTTAACGCCATTGCGGAGACACACTAATAATTCCAGTGAAATCACAAAACAAAGTGCACACAAACGTGTCCCTGCTCTTGATATAGTATCACTTCTGAACACCTTTGGTTTTAATGAGAAATGTATATGAGGGCGGATTAGAACCCACAACCTCTGACACCCACTTTTTAAAACAGTTACGCCACTGTGCAGAAGTGCAATAAAAATAAAAGATACATTTAAAATAAAGATACATGGCAGTGTATGATAAATAAAGGAATAATAATACTACGTTTTTCTGTTTCTTTATGTTTTCATATGGGAGAATTGTGCAAGTGGGTGATTGCGAAAGGGGAACGATTGTCAGATTCGTGAACGAATCGTTCTTTTGATTCTGATCTTGTCAAAGAATCAGTTGAACCGGTTAATTCAAGCTGGTTTGAAGGATTCGTTAACGAATCAGGCTGAATCGGACTCGGAACGGTTCTGAACAATTCATTGAAGCGTTTATTTCAAGCATGTCCGATTTAAAATCGGCAAGTGAACAGGGGTATTCCAGAAAGCAGGTTATGTGACATACCCGGGTATGTTTAAGAGTAAGCGAATAACCTGAAATTTCAGTTCCAAAAATAGAGGTAACTTTCAGGCTAGACATAGCAACATAGTGGACATAGCAACTTACTCTCTGAACATAACCTGCTCCAGAGCAGCTTCTGCTCCAGGGTTAGTTTACTTCAGAGGTGTTCAGCGCATGTGTGCCCTATTGATGAGGCTCCAGTGGGCGTGACTGATTGCGCACAGTATTTTTTTATATATATATATATATATATATATATATATATATATCACTTAACTTTTCATATTTTCAGTTTTGCCAAAACTCGATCCTAACATTTTGCTCGTTTCTATATCCATGAGGAATACATGATAAATGCAGAGATATTTTAAAGCCGATACATCTGTCTTTATAATCTCTTCTGCATTGGTGTCACGGGTGGTTATACAATACGTAGCGCACAAGGAAATGCAAAATCAATAATGTTTTAATAATCATCCAACTGGAACACAAAGGAGAACTGCAGGCCAACACATTAACAAGACAGGACAATAAACAGGAAAACTCAGGGCGTAAATCCACAAGGACTAACGAGTTAATTAATAGAACACCAGGTGAACATGAATAGATAATCGGACACACTGGGAAACTGGGTCAAATGACAGACACATGGAAAACAGAATCAAAACACAGCATACATGTTTCAACTGGATTCAGATAGTGGGCTAAATATGAGATTTGTAATCAGTTATTAATCATTAATTTGATTTTGAGATGACGTCACTTAAAGGGTTGAATGACCGCTAGGCTATTAAACTATCACCTTTTATGATCATACATGATGCATTTATTAATTCAGTCTGAATGCAATAGTAGATACGGGGGAACATTATTCAAAATAACTACTGATTAATATTATGACACTGGAACCAAATGTACATTATAGACCTCATCATAGCTGTCAGGATTATGTTTTGTTTAGTTGTCTTTTTTTATTCCTGTGTTTGTTCAGTTTAGCCTTGATTGTTTTCTAGTTAGTCTCCTTAGTTACTGATTACGTTCAGCTGTCGGTCATTGTGTTCCTCTTGTTAACTCAGTGTACTGAGTACTCCCTGTTTTGTTCTGTTCCTTGTCAGTTATTGTCATTGCGTAAGTGTGGTAGACGTGTTTATTCTCCTGTGTAATTCTGTTTGTGGATTAAAGACTAGAGTGAATTCCTGACTCCTTTGTTGGATTCAACCATATGACTGTGACAAAATAATCGACCCTCAAAATTACTAAAATTGAATGGATCTGTTACCTGCAGAACGGTCGCTCGCTGGAGGAAAACTGGTGGAGTTTCTGGATCTCTACAATGAGGTGCGCTAGGATGATGAGACCCTTAAACAGCTTTTCTGGAGTGGAATGGATGACATTCTTGCACAGATAATGCAAGAATGAGGGAGGAGCACCGCCCCCTTGCCACGTTTGCTGACCAAGTTTAAGGAACCCTGCGTTATGGGTTTGTGGATCCTCCCTCACTGTGGGAGTCGTGGAGGATGACACCATCAACTCTAACTCCCTGGGACATTCAACACCTTCAGCAGCCATCTCCCTGTCTGCTCCAGATAGGGCTTGTCGTCCCAGCCCGGAGAGTCCCGGGCAACAAGAGAAAACCTGCCACAGACCAGACACACAGTGTGTGAGACCCTCTAACCACGGAGTCAGATCCAGCCAAAGAGTTTGTCCCGGAGCCATTGCCAGTTGTCATATCCATCCCCAGGCCGGAGTATATCGCCAGGTCCATGATGGAGAGAGTGCTGTTTGATCAGTCCACCCCAGGGCCAGATGGGGATGACTGGCTCATTGATTTTACAGTGGAGCCAACTCCCACCCTCAAACTCTCTTCTCTGGTTAAGCCAGCTATGATTCTGGACTCGCCTGTCCCGCTGGCGCCTCACAGCTCCTTCGCCACCGGCATGGCTCTGTGAAGTGGATCCCCTGGTTAAACCCCAGGCCTACAGGCCCATTTCTTCATCTTGACCTGTCAGTCCTTTGGTCCTCCGCCTTCAGCCCTCCAGGTGATGACACCGAGCCGGTCCTACTTACTGGCCACTAGAAGCGAGTACACGAGAGGACACTGGCTCTACACGAAGATTGTAGAATCTCGATCAGTGAGTGCGCTCGCTCGCTCATAAACTGCGCGTACATGGCGACCGAGTCGATTTCCATACTGAGAAAAGAGATCCTCTGCACAGGGAGAGTTTGCTCTTTTCCCAGTTGACCCGAAGGCCCAGACGGGCGAGGTGCTGGAGCACCAGGTCCCTGTGTTCGCAAACCTGCTCTCGAGAGAGAGCTAGAATCAGCCAGCCGTCGAGATAGTTCAAGATGCGAACCTTGTGCTGCCTGAGTGGCACAAGGGCTGCCTCGACGACCTTCGTGAAGACGCGAGGAGACAGGGCTAACCCAAATGGGAGTACCATGTACTGGTATGCCTGCCCTTCGAAAGCAAACCGTAGAAATGGTCTGTGTCGAGGAAGAATGGAGACATGAAAGTACGCGTCCTGCAGGTCAATCACTGCAAACCAATCCGACGGATGAACGCATTCGAAAATGTTTTTGGTTGCCAACATCTTGAATGGAAGCCTGTGAAGGGTTCGGTTCAAGATGCGCAGGTCCAGGCCGGGTGGGAGGGGCTGGGGCCGGGGCCGGGTGGGAGGGGCTGGGGCCGGGGCCGGGTGGGAGGGGCTGGGGCCGGGGCCGGGGCCGGGGCCGGGGCCGGGGCCGGGTGGGAGGGGCCGGGGCCGGGGCCGGGTGGGAGGGGCCGGGGCCGGGTGGGAGGGGCCGGGGCCGGGGCCGGGGCCGGGTGGGGCCGGGGCCGGGGCCGGGGCCGGGTGGGGCCGGGTGGGGCCGGGTGGGGCCGGGGCCGGGGCCGGGGCCGGGGCCGGGGCCGGGGCCGGGGCCGGGGCCGGGTGGGGCCGGGGCCGGGGCCGGGGCCGGGGCCGGGGCCGGGAGGGGCGGGAGCCACAGGGGGGTGCCCTCGGCAGTGAGCAGGCTGAGGCGTCTGAGCCGGCGGTTGGGTGGAGGCAGCAGCTGGCCGCCAGGGCAGAATATGTTTAATAGCCTCAGTCTGCTCCTGGGCGGCCGAGAACTGTTGGGCAGAGTCCTCAACCGCGCCACCGAAGAGCCCAGCCTGAGAGATAGGGGAGTTGAGGAAACATGTTCACTCAGCCTCCTGCATATCTGCCAGTTTGAGCCAAAGGTGCCTTTCCTGGACCACACAAGTGGCCGTCACCTGACCCAGGGAACGCGCCGTCACCTGACCCAGGGAACGCGCCGTCACCTGACCCAGGGAAGTACCTGGCAGTACACAGCTCTTGCATGAGCCCTGGATCAGCCCTGCCCTCGTGCATGTCTCTGAGCACCCGTGCCTGATGAACTTGCAGGATGGCCATAGCATGCAAGGAGGAGGTGGCTGCCCCGCAGCTCTATAGGCTTTGGCCACCAGAGTGGATGAAAACCTACAGGCCTTGGAGGGGTGCTTTGGGTCGCCGTGCCAGGTGGAGGTGCTCTGGGGACACAGTTGCATCGCCACAGAACGCTCCACTGGGGGGACCCCAGTGTACCCTTTTGCCACCGCCCCATTGAGGGCAGAGAAGGCAGAAGAGGACGTCGAGCGATCACGAGAAGTCATTGGAGACTTCCATGATTTCATGACCTCTTCATGCACTTCCGGGAAGAAAGTAATTGGGGCCGGGTGCTGACGGACGTCCATACCCGCCGCCCCCAAAAACCAATTGTCGAGCCTTGAGCGGATCAGCCAATCAGCGGAATCAATCTGTTTACCGCACCCAGAAATACACGGGTGAGACATCTTCGAAAAAGACGTGCCGCGTGCAGCTCTTTTGGAGAGAAAAAAAACTCAACAGCAGTGCTGAAGCGCCCAGTGAGAAACACACACACTGTGGCAGATCACTGCACAGACCAGCAGCAGGAATGTGATCTCGCTGGAACACGCCGTCACACCAACACCGCTGAAGAGTAGCTGAACTCATTGAAGGCTTGCAGTGGAGACAAGTAAAGAGAAACACTCGGTTCCGAAGCAGAAACATAATGCGAGATTGCATGCGCGGCTCCTTGTATAGCCACGCGGGTGGGCGGAGTTCGCTATGCAAATTCCACAGACCCATGGCATTGTCTTGCCATTGGCTCGTTTTGTAGAACTCGAAGGTGATAGGCTTCTAAGCGAAACCCCCATTCCGTCAGTCACTGACATAACGCGGAGTGACTGACTGAAAGGGAACGTTAGTGCTCTGCCTTGGCTTCTTCCTCCACCAGTTCTGCTGGGGTATTCCTCTCTGCTGGCTCCTACTGTCGCCTGTCCATCTCCAGCCAATCCCTGCCCTCCTCCCAAACCCCAATGGTCTTGTGCATACGGTGCGAGGACCAGCCTTGCATGAAGGGGGAGTATCCAATATTGCAAGCCCAACCTTATATGCTTGTCTCAATAAACCAACAACCCAACGGTCATTCAACCCAATTTATTACTGGTGTCTATGAGATGACGTTAATAATCAGCAGTAAATCTCAATGTGATTTGATCAGTGATTTAATAAATGTGACCAATATCAGGAAAAAATTCACATTGGCAACTTAACAATTTTAACATGAGACATTTTAACATTAACATTTAACGTTAATAACTCATTTTAACTATTATTTTAATACATAAAGTGCATTTATGAATTTATATTTGAATAAATAAATAAATATAAAACATGACCTGCAAAGCTCTAATAGTTGTAATAGGCGAATTAGAAATGGATTTTGTTGGCTGTTTTTTAAGCCATGATAACCTGTGAAATCTGTACTTTTGAAGCTCTAAATTGTAAGGACTAAAAAGAATGATAAAGAACAAGTGCAATACATTATACAAGGTCTTATTGGCATGTCTCAAAGTTTAGAAGCCTTGACATACCTCAAGCCATCAGAGAATGTCTCTCTAAATGGGGTATGGAGGCAATATCCTCCCCCGATGAGTGAGACTCTGCCCAGTATGCTGGCCACGTTCATCACCCGACCCCGGGCCTTCTTCAGCAGAGGAAGGAACTTCAGCATCACCTCGATGAGGCTGATGAGGTTTACGTCCAGGACCTACTTAAAGTCCTCCAGCTGCATCCAATCTCTGGGACTGAGATTCCAGCGCTGGGCAAAACAAAAGTACAAAAAACGCCTATGACCTGTCAGACTCAGCAGCAGTGGCGTAGAGTCTAAGGGGCCGTTCACACAGAACGAGTTTTTCATTCCACTGCTCTACTTTTCCATTATTTTTATATGTAAACACCAGTGTTGGGCAAGTTACTGAAAATTAGTAATTAGTTATAGCTACTTCTTTTAAAAGTAATTGAATTACTTTACCAATTACTGTATATCAAAAGTAATTAGTTACTAGGGAAAGTAACTTTTAAGTTACTTTTATGTCTGCTTTTTAAATGTAAATATGAACAGTACTGAATAGTCAAACACAATAAACATAATTTTTAGACCTATTTATTGTAATCAACAGGGCAACAGGTCTTCAAATCAAGCAGTAGTACAAAAGTCCCTTTTAATATTTGAAATGAAATAACAACTGTCAGTCATTTAACAGTGGTTTTTTTTTAGATCCCTGAATTTTAGCCCGAGTCCGACAGGCCCCGACTTTTTTACGCCCCTAGGGCCGGGCTTCGGGCCAATTTTCACGTCATACCTCACATGCGGGCCGGGCTTCGGGCCTGTTTTAGGCTTCTCCTTCGTTTTATATTTTAGACATTCATTAATTAAAATAAACTATGAGATGTGCTGCGCTGGTGGAACCAACACGAGACCATGCTACCATGACTGGCTTGCACGGTGTTTAGAGTCCGCGGCCGCGCCAGCAGCAGTAGCAGCGAGCGTTCCTTCAGCGCAGCTGCAAGAGTTATTTACAACTGGTCACTTAGTTAGTTTTCTCTGATCAGATATCTATCCAATTGTGAAAAGACCAGGAGTAAATGCCTTCCGAAATTCTTTCGAGACGGATTTATATCCGATCACTTAAACAAAACAATTCAGAAGGTGGTCTGGGACGCATTTCATACGAAACAGGACAAATATAAATGCATCTGGTTGTTTAAATCACATACAGTGGGGAGAACAAGTATTTGATACACTGCCGATTTTGCAGGTTTGCCCACTTACAAAGCATGTAGAAGTCTGTAATTTTTATCATAGGTACTCTTCAACTGTGAGTGATGGAATCTAAAACAAAAATCCAGAAAATCACATTGTATGATTTTTAAGTAATTAATTTGCATTTTATTGCATGACATAAGTATTTGATACATCAGAAAAGCAGAACTTAATATTTGGTACAGAAACCTTTGTTTGCAATTAGAGATCACACGTTCCCTGTAGTTCTTGACCAGGTTTGCACACACTGCAGCAGGGATTTTGGCCCACTCCTCCATACAGACCTTCTCCAGATCCTTCAGGTTTCGGGGCTGTCACTGGGCAACACGGACTTTCAGCTCCCTCCAAAGATTTTCTATTGGGTTCAGGTCTGGAGACTGGCTAGGCCACTCCAGGACCTTGAGATGCTACTTACGGAGCCACTCCTTAGTTGGCCTGGCTGTGTGTTTCGGGTCGTAGTCATGCTGGAAGACCCAGCCACGACCCATCTTCAATGCTCTTACTGAGGGAAGGAGGTTGTTGGCCAAGATCTCGCGATACATGGCCCCATCCATCCTCCCCTCAATACGGTGCAGTCGTCCTGTCCCCTTTGCAGAAAAGCATCCCCAAAGAATGATGTTTCCACCTCCATGCTTCACGGTTGGGATGGTGTTCTTGGGGTTGTACTCATCCTTCTTCTTCCTCCAAACACGGCGAGTGGAGTTTAGACCAGAAAGCTCTATTTTTGTCTCATCAGACCACATGACCTTCTCCCATTACTCCTCTGGATCATCCAGATGGTCATTGGCAAACTTCAGACGGGCCTGGACATACGCTGGCTTGAGCAGGGGGACCTTGCGTGCGCTGCAGGATTTTAATCCATGACGGCGTAGTGTGTTACTAATGGTTTTCTTTGAGACTGTGGTCCCAGCTCTCTTCAGGTCATTGACCAGGTCCTGCCGTGTAGTTCTGGGCTGATCCCTCACCTTCCTCATGATCATTGATGCCCCACGAGGTGAGATCTTGCATGGTGCCCCTGACCGAGGGAGATTGACCGTCATCTTGATCTACTTCCATTTTCTAATAAACGCGCCAACAGTTGTTGCCTTCTCACCAAGCTGCTTGCCTATTGTCCTGTAGCCCATCCCAGCCTTGTGCAGGTCTACAATTTTATCCCTGATGTCCTTACACAGCTCTCTGGTCTTTGCCATTGTGGAGAGGTTGGAGTCTGTTTGATTGAGTGTGTGGACAGGTGTCTTTTATACAGGTAACGAGTTCAAACAGGTGCAGTTAATACAGGTAATGAGTGGAGAACAGGAGGGCTTCTTAAAGAAAAACTAACAGGTCTGTGAGAGCCGGAATTCTTACTGGTTGGTAGGTGATCAAATACTTATTTCATGCAATAAAATGCAAATTAATTATTTAAAAATCATACAATGTGATTTTCTGGATTTTTGTTTTAGATTCCGTCACTCACAGTTGAAGAGTACCTATGATAAAAATTACAGACTGCGTGTTGGCAAACTGAAAATAGGCTAAGTCAATTCAAAAAGAAATAGTCAAGCAATGCGCACTGTTCACGCGAGCAGCTCATGACTACTCAGAGCGTTTCTGTTCAAAATGCTGCGCGCTCCATCACTGCATGTGCTGTGAGTTTAACCTGCATTTTTAGACTAATCCTGACTCCTGAGTATTTAATTTAAGTTGCATACATTTTGTTCTTGCACTGATGTTAAATGGGTAGCCATTTTGCACTTTGACAGCCAGTTTGAGATGTAGGCTATATTTGAGTATTGTGTGTATTGGATAGTTTACAAAATCAAATGATTCTGACAGTTTTTGCCATTGAAATGACTGAGAAAAAAGTGTCCAAATCAATCAACCTGAATTCACCCTATACTCTTTGAAATCATTGCATTATGTTGCTTGAAACCCCAAATATTATAACATTCTTCATTAACAATTATTCAGTTATTTGTAACAATGTCATTGTAAAAAAAAAAAAAAGATAAGACAAGTAGTTCCAATGTAGCTATCTACTTTTTGATAGTAACTTGTAGTGTAGCTAACCACTTTTTCAAAAGGGTAGCTGGACTGTAACTTAACTACTTTAACTTACAAGTAGCTTGTAAAGCTACACTTTCAGAGTAGCTTGCCCAACACTGGCAAGACAAGTCGAGTGTTGATTTGAGAGGCTAAATTGATCAAATGTGTGGTTAACTCACTGTCAGCTGCTGGCCGCTTGGTCGTCACTTTAAAAAACAAAAACTTTGTTAAAAAAAATTTAACAAACAAAAAATGCTCCAAACATTTTTCTAAATTAACTTAATAAAGAAACTAAACGAAATATAACCACAGACATTAAAAACAAAACTGAACTATTTTAATAGCTGCAACAGTAGTGTGTAATAGGGAGGATAAAAAAAAAAAAAAAACGGGCTCCAGTCGGACTCGGGCCGAGAATTTTGATAAGCTGTTGGACACGGGCCGGTCTAGGGCCTGAGTGTCTTGGGCAGGGGCCGGGCTGGGGCCTAGATTTGAGGCCCGTGCAGGGCTTTACTACAGCGAGAATGAGCTTCTTGTCTGCAAGCGTTCATTTTTCACAAAAGAGAGTAACGCGAGTAACGAACTCATTTAAATTTCAGTAATTGTAATTGCATTACTTGATTAAAAAAAAATTTAGTTACATGCACGTTACCACTAAAAGTAGTGGAATTACAGTAACGCGTTAGTTTGTAGTGCGTTACTCCCAACACTGGTAAACACGCAAGACGAACATGTTTGACCATCGCGCTCACGTCTTGCACCTTTTGCAGCATCTCGTGCATGACATGGCATTCTAAAAATGCGGCACTCAAGCTTAAAAAATTCAGCTAGTCAACAAGTCTCTAGACCTTGTGGTTTTTGCCCATTCCACTGCCTGTGTCTCGCGTTTTTCAAAGCAAAAACGTGTTCTGTGGGAACTAGCCCTAAGGTGTGTTGCAGATACTTTTAATCCGAGCGACCCTAATCCTAAAAAGTGTTTTGAAGAATCCAGGCTCAATGCATAAAAACATCACTCCAAAAGGTGCCATGTTTCTCCTGCAGAACAAAGAAAAATACATTAAATATGACCCTAATAGATACTTCTGCCTACGTCTAGTGTGACCTTTCCGACGTGATTACGCAATCACTGGCATGCTGCAGAGCAGCGCAAGATGAGCACCAATTTAGGTTAAAAAGTATATTCATTTTTAATTTTTTTTTTTAAATGACCGATCGTTTCGCTAGATAAGAACTTATTCCTCGTCTGGGATCGCGCAGAGCCTCTGAACCCCTTCGAAGCCCTTTGAAACTGCATTGATTTGGACCTTCAACATTTTGGTTGCCATGGAAGTCTATGGTGTGGAGAAAAATCCTGGAATGTTTTCCTCAAAAAACTTAATTTCTTTTCGACTGAAAAAAGAAAGACATGAACATCTTGGATGAGATGGAGGTGAGTAAAATATCAGGAAATTTTCATTTTGAAGTGAACTAATCCTTTAAGGTCAAAGGTCACTAAAGTGTGCAAATGTCAGGTGCATTACAAGGAAAGTATGTCATTCTATAATAGCCTAAATGATGCAGCTTTAGTATGAGAATGGCATTGATGCTCCTCCAGGTCAACTAAAAGCACTTGTCCAAGAGTTGCAGATTTATGAGTTGGTCTGAGGGCTGTGTGGTTGTCAAAGTGCCTGTATCTCGGCTTTATCTCTTGCTGTGCTTGACTCGAGCTGGCACACTATTTATCTCCTGCCAAACTGTCCGTCTCTCTCCCCGGTCTCACCTCTAACCAGACCGCCGCGGCGACGAGTGCTAACAGCGGCCAGTGAAAGCCAGCAGCACAGTGGGTCAGCGCTGAAGAACACCTACGGTGGAGATGATGGATGAACCTGTGCTGAATACACACTGACCTTTCCAGCTGTTAATGATTACTATGATGATTTTAAAAATCGATCTGTTCTCGGTCTGCTCCTGGCTCTGGGGTGCACTGATCAACGTGCTTTGTCTCTGGCGATGAAATGGTTTCTGGCTCTGGGACTCGGACGGTCTGGGTGGCGGCCTCGGGCTCGCAGGTGGTGAGGGAAAGGCCGCCATGTTTCACCATCCAGCCCAAGTGCCCCAGAAAACTCCGGTTCTCGGGTTGGAGGAGAATCTGCAGCGCCAGTAAGTACATATCTTTTTCTCCTTGTACTCGTTTTAGAGAGGTCGATTATTCTGTCACGGTTAGGTGTTTGAGAAAGGTGCAGCGACAAAGGAAATGGTGAGAATGATAAAGTCCTTTTAATCAAATAACAAACTCAGAAGAATGACCACGTTCACACAAACAATAACTGACAAAGGACTGAACTGAAAAGGGAGTATACATACACATAGTAAATGAGGACACTAAACAGGAACAGATGGACGAGGATTAACTAATCAGAAACCATAGTAACTAACGAGAACTAATACAGACATGACAGAAACGACTAAACTGAACATAACTGTGACACCTGTCCACATGTTGAGAGAAATTGGGAGCAAGCGCAGAGGCGTTTTTGTGTAAACATGTAGTTGTAGACGAAATGTAAGCATGAATTTACTCATCTCACTTGCACAAAAACAGATTCCGTATGTATCAGTAGGCAAAAATTACCCAGATGACCTCCTATTTCCAGCGAGTTTCTGAAGTGTGCATACGATGGACACTTTACTATCCCATGAGGCCATGGTAGAGGATTTATGAATGGCAATGAAGCGACGTAACTGACGG
Organism: Coreius guichenoti; assembly: GCA_039654105.1. Lineage (NCBI taxonomy): Eukaryota > Metazoa > Chordata > Actinopteri > Cypriniformes > Gobionidae > Coreius > Coreius guichenoti. Next base: position 5,863,561 of record CM077172.1, on the reverse strand, counting down.
TCACATGATACAGATTACATTCATACTAGATTAAACGTACTTGTGAAGTAATTACTTACTCAAAATAAGTACCTACTCAAGAGATAGTATGCAATTTCGGACGCAGCGTAAGAGTCAAGAGTCCTATTATTTTGCAATTCAGAATGGCAGCACAGCTGAAAGTTTTGTTTGAGCTGTGCCCTCTACTGTACAGGCATGAATTTGCATTTCCTTCAGCCTAAGGCTTATTCATTTAGCAAAAGTAATGTAACACATTATTTTTCATAAAAAGTAACTAAGTAACGCAACTTTCCCCAACACTGCCGGTCGGATCAGTTCTGTGCTTATGTATGTATCAGACGTAGGCCAGTTAGAGCTGTGCGTGTAAACCTCACTAACCCTGGCCTCAAGAAGCGCTAGCAGCTGCGGTCTTTAGCGTCCTTGTTAGCAAGCCCGCCTCCCATGCCGGAGACCCCGGTTCGAATCCCGCTCGGAGTGGGTCAAGTAGGACCGGTTACATTTGGTGCCATGACCCGGATGGGAGTGAGATTTAGGGGGGCTGAGTGTAACGGACATAGGCCAGTAAGAGCTATGCATAAACCTCACTCGGCTGGCCTCAAGAGGCACGCTAGTGACTGGCGCTAGCGTCCTTGTTAGCACGCCCACCTCCCACACCGGAAACCCCGATTCAAATCCCACTTGTGGCAGGTCGAGTAAGACCAGTTACACATAATCCATGTCATTGGTTTCATATTTGCTCAAGGTTTTATTTTGGAGACAATGAGATGATATTTACACTGGGATAAAGTATGGGACTTTTGAAATGCTGTAAAATTATAAGAAGAAATATTTATTTGTGATCTAGCAAACACAAATGTTAGAGAAAACATTTTAAATTTTAGTTTTTTTATTTAAAATCAATATTGTAAAAATTAAGTATGAATTAATTTATATATATTTGTACAATATAAAGTGTTACATCATGTCTCAGTATACTGCATGAGTGTAGCACAGAGAAGTGGCTGTTTGTGCTTACAGAACTGAAACTTTGGGTTTAACAGCATTTTTTAAGACGAAAGCGTCCGAGATGAAGGTTGGCATGTAGGAGAGAGGCAGCCAGAAGAACTTGGCATCCCAGCCTGGAGAATATCTGGTGCGAGGATGGACAGCAGCCACAGCATGCTCCATACAGCTCACCACCTTCATCAGATCTGGATCCAGAATCTTCTCAAACTTCTCCTTAATCACCAGCTTTGCTACAAACACAATTACTAGTTATAACTTTTATAACTAGGGAGTGTGACCTTTATTTGCTCTTATTTGAAATGGATTTGAACTCACTTTTGTCAATGAAATCACTGCCGTACTCATCCTTCACCTCCTGAGGCAACTTCTTCCATAATCTCCGTATATGACTTTCAAAGATACTGGAGTCAGTAACGCATGTTTTGAAGAATCCAGGCTCAATGCATAAAACCTTCACTCCAAACGGTGCCATGTTTCTCCTGCAGAACAAAGAAAAACACATTAAATATAGTCATGGCTATTTTAAATAATAAATTCTGGGAATATTGTTGGTTTGGTGGTAAAGTTCAACTGACCTATAGTTACATTTGCACGTTAGAGAAAATACACTCACCTAAAGGATTATTAGGAACACCTGTTCAATTTCTCATTAATGCAATTATCTAATCAACCAGTCACATGGCAGTTGCTTCAATGCATTTAGGGGTGTGGTCCTGGTCAAGACAATCTCCTGAACTCCAAACTGAATGTTAGAATGGGAAAGAAAGGTGATTTAAGCAATTTTGAGCGTGGCATGGTTGTTGGTGCCAGACGGGCCGGTCTGAGTATTTCACAATCTGCTCAGTTACTGGGATTTTCACGCACAACCATTTCTAGAGTTTACAAAGAATGGTGTGAAAAGGGAAAAACATCCAGTATGCGGCAGTCCTGTGGGCGAAAATGCCTTGTTGATGCTAGAGGTCAGAGGAGAATGGGCCGACTGATTCAAGCTGATAGAAGAGCAACTTTGACTGAAATAACCACTCGTTACAACCGAGGTATGCAGCAAAGCATTTGTGAAGCCACAACACGCACAACCTTGAGGCGGATGGGCTACAACAGCAGAAGACCCCACCGGGTACCACTCATCTCCACTACAAATAGGAAAAAGAGGCTACAATTTGCACGAGCTCACCAAAATTGGACAGTTGAAGACTGGAAAAATGTTGCCTGGTCTGATGAGTCTCGATTTCTGTTGAGACATTCAGATGGTAGAGTCAGAATTTGGCATAAACAGAATGAGAACATGGATCCATCATGCCTTGTTACCACTGTGCAGGCTGGTGGTGGTGGTGTAATGGTGTGGGGGATGTTTTCTTGGCACACTTTAGGCCCCTTAGTGCCAATTGGGCATGGTTTAAATGCCACGGCCTACCTGAGCATTGTTTCTGACCATGTCCATCCCTTTATGACCACCATGTATCCATCCTCTGATGGCTACTTCCAGCAGGATAATGCACCATGTCACAAAGCTCGAATCATTTCAAATTGGTTTCTTGAACATGACAATGAGTTCACTGTACTAAAATGGCCCCCACAGTCACCAGATCTCAACCCAATAGAGCATCTTTGGGATGTGGTGGAACGGGAGCTTCGTGCCCTGGATGTGCATCCCACAAATCTCCATCAACTGCAAGATGCTATCCTATCAGTATGGGCCAACATTTCTAAAGAATGCTTTCAGCACCTTGTTGAATCAATGCCACGTAGAATTAAGGCAGTTCTGAAGGCGAAAGGGGGTCAAACACAGTATTAGTATGGTGTTCCTAATAATCCTTTAGGTGAGTGTATATATACATTTTGATTGATTTTGATACTTGATTTTTATCTCCATTTTTGTTTTTTTTCTATTCCTTTTCTCTTTATTTTATTTTTATTGATTTGTTTTTATTTTATTTTAAAGTACTTTGGATCAACTACGGTTGTGTTAAACTTGTGCTCTATAAATAAAACTTGACTTTACAGTAGCTCGCACATCACGTGCACACAGAATCATTCAGTAGCGCAGAAATGTATTGTCAACACTGTCGTGTTATTCATCAGTAAAATAGCTTAGAAACTGAAAAGTTCTAGCATATATTTCTTAGTAACTAAAACCCACAGCTTCACTATTAGTAGAGAGTCAAGTAGAATTCATTCACATGCAATCACTCTCTCACTAATGCATTCATATAAATGTAATCTTTATTGTGCAACTTTATCTGCATCTGATTTAGAACAAACATAAATCTGTGAGAAATATAACGACCCAAAGACAAAAGAACTGATAAAAATAAGCTGTTATGTAGGAGCGCTGTGTCATATGCCATAGCTGTGCACAAGGCAACCTGCGTTCGAGTCTCAGCTCGAGGACGGTTCAGGCTTATTTGCTCATTAATGACGTCATTAGCAACTAGTCTAACTTAGTTTAATCACATAAATGTCGACTTAAAAAATCTGAAGTCATTCAACCCCTATAGGCCACACCCACATATTACATTGGCTTGTATCTGAGAAATGTTTTGAATCTGAATTCTTTTGATCAGTTTTTGTCTCCAGAAGAATCATTCTGTGGTTACTGGACATACTAACCTTAGACTGTCATTAAAAGCTTCTACTCCATACTTAGTAATGCAGTACGCCCCACCCTGGGTACTAATCCGTCCAAACACACTGGCCACATTGACCACCCTGCCCTTGGCTTTCTTAATGAGCGGTAACACACTCAGAGTAACGGCAACAACCCCGATCAGATTGACATTGATCATTTGTTTGAAGTCCTCAATATCCAGCCAGTCATTGGGAGCAGTTGGGAAAGAGATACCAGCGTTGTTGACCACGGCCCACAGACCTGCAAACACACACGCAAGCACACATTGTATTTTCATGTTTGTATGGGGACATTCCATAGACAATGATTTTTATACTGTAACTGTATATTCTATCCCGTTACACTAACCCTACACCTACCCATCACAGAAAACTTTCTGCATTTTTACATTTACACATTTTCAGAAAACATCACTTAGTCTGATTTATAAGCTGTTTTCCTTATGGGGACCAAAACATTTCCCTACAAGGACAAGGATTTCAGATATTGCCATCTTTGTGAAATTCAATTGAAAAATTTGGGATATTTAGGTTTATATATAACAAACCGATTCCAAAACCATTCTTGGTCAACTTTTTTTCGTATTAATTAATTAGTTTACTGACTTTAAAATCTTAAAATCTTTCTTTTCATTTAATTACAAATTCAATTATAAGTACTTTTTAAAATAATTACAAATTGAACAAAAAATGTATTAAAACAATTGTATGTAAAGAATTTTAAACTAATATAGCTTCAATACATTAAAGCAAGTAGTAGGCTAAATAAGAGGAACAAAGAAACATAAAAGCAATAAACAAAAAGTGCTTTCAGTATTTAAGGGTATCTGAACGTTTTCCATTCAAGAGCTGTGAGTGATTTTTGTCTTTCTCAGATTTACTAGTTTGATTATGACTGATGACAGCATAGACAGCGGGAGATCTAATAAGCTGCATTCACACTAATGCACAGATCTCTTCTGAAATATAAGAAGATGGTTTGTCCTGTTTGTTTTATATAAAGACATAACTGACTGTTTACATTAAGCATTTTGAGACACAAGGTGACGGTTTTCTGTGACGGGTGTTTGTGTAAGCGATCCAAAGTGCGGGGGAAATTACAGTTCTTGGGGAGACAGAAACCTTTCCCTTCATATTTATTCATTTAAAACAGTATTACTCCACCATTGAGTTTTTTAACGTAATTACCGCTGTGCAACAGACTGCAAGGGATTGTGGGATGTGGAAAAAAACAGTCCCACTTAAACCACTTTTAAGAGGTTCACATGCTTGTGGTGTGTGTGCGTGTCTGTGAGAGGAACATTTACGAGGTGTAGATATTTGGAAAACTGGCTGTATATTTATGTACGACATGTATGCATTTGGAAAGTGTAGTTATTACACAGATGTATATGAGAATATATTTGATAATTGTGTGGATTCTGTGTTAAAATATTTCTTGATTTGGTGGTTACATTTAACCACTTACTGTGCGTTCACACCGCCACCGGCGAGAGCATCAAAATTCGCTCTGGCCGCCCTGCCAACAACGCTGCAGAAAGATCGAATGCTTGGTCTTTTTTTAAACCGTAAGGGGCCGCAAAGCAAACAAGCATTGAAGCAGGAGGTATTTGTGCAGACTGTCCACAAGTAGGGTATAAGTTAACCTCATGAAATATTTTAAATGTGAAAGTAAGAAATTGATCGATGGAAAGAATTTAACAATTATAGTTACATGTTTGCTAACGAAATAAACCTATTAAAAGCCATTTGTGTGGTGTGGCTTTTGTGTTCATGGTTAGGTTTATAGGAGTTTAAACATGCAGTTTATAGGAGACGTTTACTAGCCGTGGTCTTTAATTAACATTAATTTGTGTGCAGCCTACAATACAATAACTGTGCTGGTTGAAGTGCAGCATTAATGCAATTGGTCAAATCGGTGTTGTTTTGAGCAAATGAATTGCATTCCTGCTGAAAAACAAGCGTTCTAGCGCGAAAATGTTGCCTATAAATAGTATTGCGCACCTTCTTATCAAACCCGCCACAGCAATGATCAACCTCTCCTCCATTTTGCTTGGGAACTAATGGGGTCGGAACCAAAGTTTACAAGACTGCGTTCTCTGGAATCCTCTCAAGCGGAGCACTTCTACATTCCGATTGGTTGCTGCCGAACTGCGTCATAGCTCATTACCATAAAGTTGACCTGATTTCAACTCTCCTCGAGGCCCAAATCGTCCAAGACGCTCCGCACCGCTCTCGCCGGAGCTCGCCGATGGGTCCCATTGAAAATGAATGACTTCCGGCCACTTTGACGCTCTCGTCGCCGGCGGTGTGAACGCACAGTTACACGGTGTCGAAAACGGTGTTGAAAGCAGCCTTCTGTCAGTGAGTTTCATATTTTTAATATATATGTAACGGAGGTATTTTTCTCTATAGGACTTTTATTTTGACGGGTTTTCTCAGCCTCCGCCGCGTCCGCGGGAGACGAAAGGTCGTCTGGGAAGAGGGAGAGATGTAATGAGCAGACACGCTATGATGGCTGTGTGAGTAGTCTATTTTTACGCCTGTGATTTAACGTAAGAGTGGTATACGTTCAGTTTAAATTTTGTGAGTTTAGTGCACACTGACATCACTGTGTAAAGCTGGAGACGTCGTTGTAGCAGAAGTTTGGTTGAGTGCGTCATCGGAAGGAGAGAGGTGTTGGAGACTGGCCGAGAGCACACGAGAGCGTTGCTGAAGCCGTGAGTATCATCCAGAACACTGTTGTTTTTGCATCATTCGACTGTAGGCATTTTGAGAGTTCTGCTGTTTTTTTACGAGTCATCCATGAACTGTCTTTTGGAACGAGAGACATTGATTTCTTCCTGCGAGTCACTTGAGTGCACTTGTTAGTGTGCGAGAATGTGTTTTTGAACCGCACTAGTTTTCTACGAAGCAATTTTTTTTTTTTTTGCTGAAACTTATATTGTTTTTTTTTTTTGTTTATTACTCTTACATCCTACGACATCTCCCTGTTCTGTCTCACCTGTCTCATTGTTGCAAGTCATCTCATCAAAGTCATCGTTGCTACAGACTGGTACAAGAGTTCGTTACACTCACTCACACACACAAATTTGAATTTGAGCTGTCACTCATATCACATGTCTATACTTCAGGAAGCCACTGTGTTGACACCTACTGATCTGAAGCCCACCCTATCTATCCCTGTAGTATATTATACCATAGTGTAAGATAAAACATATTCACACATTGTGCATAATCGAGACTCAAAGCACTAGAGTGGGGACCAAGATCCTTTCACTCTCAAGTCATCCAGGGTAACGTTTTCATTTCCCCTACGGAGCGAGACTTACAGTTTTGTTACATATAATCCCACTGGAAGGTTCCAGTGGTGTGTGTGAGGATTTGGAAGCAGGCAGAATACGGATGGAATCGCTGGAGACAGAATCGTGATGCATCGATTATTTTCTCCCACCCCTAAAATACACCGATCATAACATTATGACCACTCACAGATATAGTGAATAACACTGATTATCTCTTCATGACGGCACCTGTTAGTGGGTGGGATATATTAGGCAGCAAATGAACATTTTGTCCTCAAAGTTGATGTGTTAGAAGCAGGAAAAATGGGCAAGTGTAAGGATTTGAGCGAGTTTGACAAGGGCCAAATTTTGATGGCTAGACGACTGGGTCAGAGCATCTCCAAAACTGCAGCTCTTGTGGGGTGTTCCCGGTCTGCAGTGGTCAGTATCTATCAAAAGTGGTCCAAGGAAGGAACAGTGGTGAACCAGCGACAGGGTCATGGGCGGCCAAGGCTCATTGATGCACGTGGGGAGCGAAGGCTGGCCCATGTGGTCCGATCAAACAGATGAGCTACTGTAGCTCAAATTGCTCAAGACGTTAATGCTGGTTCTGATAGAAAGGTGTCACAATACACAGTGTGTGCACTATGGGAAGAAGGCAAGCCGGCGGAGGCAGTGTGATTATTTATTTATTTATTTATTTATTTTATATATATATATATATATATATATATATATATATATATATATATATATATATATATATATATATATATATATATATATATATAATATGGCTTGTAAAGTGTAAAAAATCTTATTTGTCAATTTGATTTTATAAAGTTCACTATATAATTTCTTAGCATTTAAATTTTTTTCCATTACATCATGCATTCAATTTCAAATTCAAATGCATTCCCAATTGCACCTTGCTCTGATAACATCTTATGTATTTATATTTTTTTCTCTCAACAACAACGTTTCAAACATTTTTACAACTATTAGAAGGCAAAGTGTCAGTAAAGTATCATCTCTTTCTGTGACTTACCCTTCTGTCCCACCAGGTTTTTAATGGTGTCGGAGACTTTTTTAATGCTGTCGTTATCAGTGACATCCAAATGCAGCGCTGTGAGTTTGTCGGAGCAGGCCTTCTTCAGCTCAACCTCTCCCTTCTCCGTGTAGCAGCCAGCGATGACACGGAAACCCTTTGTGTCCAGGTGTCTGGCCAAGAGATTCCCAAAACCTGTGTCACAGCCTGTGATATACACAAACTTCTCCGATTTGTTGGGAACTCTTCCCAGTTCTCTGAACCACCGATAGACATAGAGCAAGACTATGAGACCAACAACGTACAGGAACATGTCTGCAGAAGAAAATAAATTTTTCATATGAAAAGAGATTCATCTTCATGCAACACCCCCAAAAGCAACAATATAAAGATGAGAGAGTGCACATTTGTTCAAAGCTCCACTCAACCTGACCTAGTGAACCAATAACTCAGTGGCTTATGATTGTAGGACAGTGCAAATCAGTATGAAGGTTTTGTAGAAACATAAGCATAATTTGCAAGTGGGACATGTCCCCACCACTTTTTGCCAGGGTTATTGTCCCCACCACTTTTGAAACATCTCGCAGCACAGATGTACCTAATAGAAAGAAACATCTCCATTTGATTAGCAATTCGTTAGTTTGTGTTAAATAGGAGGTGATCGCTGGAATGTGTTTTTTTTGTGAGTGCTCGTTGCCGCTGTTATCAGTTCCCTCTTGGCGCTCGTGCACTTCAATCTATCGCTTAACGCCATTGCGGAGACACACTATTAATTCCAGTGAAATCACAAAACAAAGTGCACACAAACGTGTCCCTGCTCTTGATATAGTATCACTTCTGAACACCTTTGGTTTTAATGAGAAATGTATATGAGGGCGGATTAGAACCCACAACCTCTGACACCCACTTTTTAAAACAGTTACGCCACTGTGCAGAAGTGCAATAAAAATAAAAGATACATTTAAAATAAAGATACATGGCAGTGTATGATAAATAAAGGAATAATAATACTACGTTTTTCTGTTTCTTTATGTTTTCATATGGGAGAATTGTGCAAGTGGGTGATTGCGAAAGGGGAACGATTGTCAGATTCGTGAACGAATCGTTCTTTTGATTCTGATCTTGTCAAAGAATCAGTTGAACCGGTTAATTCAAGCTGGTTTGAAGGATTCGTTAACGAATCAGGCTGAATCGGACTCGGAACGGTTCTGAACAATTCATTGAAGCGTTTATTTCAAGCATGTCCGATTTAAAATCGGCAAGTGAACGGGGGTATTCCAGAAAGCAGGTTATGTGACATACCCGGGTATGTTTAAGAGTAAGCGAATAACCTGAAATTTCAGTTCCAAAAATAGAGGTAACTTTCAGGCTAGACATAGCAACATAGTGGACATAGCAACTTACTCTCTGAACATAACCTGCTCCAGAGCAACTTCTGCTCCAGGGTTAGTTTACTTCAGAGGTGTTCAGCGCATGTGTGCCCTATTAATGAGGCTCCAGTGGGCGTGACTGATTGCGCACAGTATTTTTATATATATATATATATATATATCACTTAACTTTTCATATTTTCAGTTTTGCCAAAACTCGATCCTAACATTTTGCTCGTTTCTATATCCATGAGGAATACATGATAAATGCAGAGATATTTTAAAGCCGATACATCTGTCTTTATAATCTCTTCTGCATTGGTGTCACGGGTGGTTATACAATACGTAGCGCACAAGGAAATGCAAAATCAATAATGTTTTAATAATCATCCAACTGGAACACAAAGGAGAACTGCAGGCCAACACATTAACAAGACAGGACAATAAACAGGAAAACTCAGGGCGTAAATCCACAAGGACTAACGAGTTAATTAATAGAACACCAGGTGAACATGAATAGATAATCGGACACACTGGGAAACTGGGTCAAATGACAGACACATGGAAAACAGAATCAAAACACAGCATACATGTTTCAACTGGATTCAGATAGTGGGCTAAATATGAGATTTGTAATCAGTTATTAATCATTAATTTGATTTTGAGATGACGTCACTTAAAGGGTTGAATGACCGCTAGGCTATTAAACTATCACCTTTTATGATCATACATGATGCATTTATTAATTCAGTCTGAATGCAATAGTAGATACGGGGGAACATTATTCAAAATAACTACTGATTAATATTATGACACTGGAACCAAATGTACATTATAGACCTCATCATAGCTGTCAGGATTATGTTTTGTTTAGTTGTCTTTTTTTATTCCTGTGTTTGTTCAGTTTAGCCTTGATTGTTTTCTAGTTAGTCTCCTTAGTTACTGATTACGTTCAGCTGTCGGTCATTGTGTTCCTCTTGTTAACTCAGTGTACTGAGTACTCCCTGTTTTGTTCTGTTCCTTGTCAGTTATTGTCATTGCGTAAGTGTGGTAGACGTGTTTATTCTCCTGTGTAATTCTGTTTGTGGATTAAAGACTAGAGTGAATTCCTGACTCCTTTGTTGGATTCAACCATATGACTGTGACAAAATAATCGACCCTCAAAATTACTAAAATTGAATGGATCTGTTACCTGCAGAACGGTCGCTCGCTGGAGGAAAACTGGTGGAGTTTCTGGATCTCTACAATGAGGTGCGCTAGGATGATGAGACCCTTAAACAGCTTTTCTGGAGTGGAATGGATGACATTCTTGCACAGATGCTACTAATGAGGGAGGAGCACCGCCCCCTTGCCACGTTTGCTGACCAAGTTTAAGGAACCCTGCGTTATGGGTTTGTGGATCCTCCCTCACTGTGGGAGTCGTGGAGGATGACACCATCAACTCTAACTCCCTGGGACATTCAACACCTTCAGCAGCCATCTCCCTGTCTGCTCCAGATAGGGCTTGTCGTCCCAGCCCGGAGAGTCCCGGGCAACAAGAGAAAACCTGCCACAGACCAGACACACAGTGTGTGAGACCCTCTAACCACGGAGTCAGATCCAGCCAAAGAGTTTGTCCCGGAGCCATTGCCAGTTGTCATATCCATCCCCAGGCCGGAGTATATCGCCAGGTCCATGATGGAGAGAGTGCTGTTTGATAAGTCCACCCCAGGGCCAGATGGGGATGACTGGCTCATTGATTTTACAGTGGAGCCAACTCCCACCCTCAAACTCTCTTCTCTGGTTAAGCCAGCTATGATTCTGGACTCGCCTGTCCCGCTGGCGCCTCACAGCTCCTTCGCCACCGGCATGGCTCTGTGAAGTGGATCCCCTGGTTAAACCAAAAAAAGCTGGGGCTGGGCCTGGGGCTGGGGCTGGGGCTGGGGCCGGGTGGGAGGGGCGGGAGCCACAGGGGGGTGCCCTCGGCAGTGAGCAGGCTGAGGCGTCTGAGCCGGCGGCTGGGTGGAGGCAGCAGCTGGCCGCCAGGGCAGAATATGTTTAATAGCCTCAGTCTGCTCCTGGGCGGCCGAGAACTGTTGGGCAGAGTCCTCAACCGCGCCACCGAAGAGCCCAGCCTGAGAGATAGGGGAGTTGAGGAAACATGTTCACTCAGCCTCCTGCATATCTGCCAGTTTGAGCCAAAGGTGCCTTTCCTGGACCACACAAGTGGCCGTCACCTGACCCAGGGAACGCGCCGTCACCTGACCCAGGGAACGCGCCGTCACCTGACCCAGGGAAGTACCTGGCAGTACACAGCTCTTGCATGAGCCCTGGATCAGCCCTGCCCTCGTGCATGTCTCTGAGCACCCGTGCCTGATGAACTTGCAGGATGGCCATAGCATGCAAGGAGGAGGTGGCTGCCCCGCAGCTCTATAGGCTTTGGCCACCAGAGTGGATGAAAACCTACAGGCCTTGGAGGGGTGCTTTGGGTCGCCGTGCCAGGTGGAGGTGCTCTGGGGACACAGTTGCATCGCCACAGAACGCTCCACTGGGGGGACCCCAGTGTACCCTTTTGCCACCGCCCCATTGAGGGCAGAGAAGGCAGAAGAGGACGTCGAGCGATCACGAGAAGTCATTGGAGACTTCCATGATTTCATGACCTCTTCATGCACTTCCGGGAAGAAAGTAATTGGGGCCGGGTGCTGACGGACGTCCATACCCGCCGCCCCCAAAAACCAATTCAGCCAATCAGCGGAATCAATCTGTCTACCGCACCCAGAAATACACGGGTGAGACATCTTCGAAAAAGACGTGCCGCGTGCAGCTCTTTTGGAGAGAAAAAAAACTCAACAGCAGTGCTGAAGCGCCTAGTGAGAAACACACACACTGTGGCAGATCACTGCACAGACCAGCAGCAGGAATGTGATCTCGCTGGAACACGCCGTCACACCAACACCGCTGAAGAGTAGCTGAACTCATTGAAGGCTTGCAGTGGAGACAAGTAAAGAGAAACACTCGGTTCCGAAGCAGAAACATAATGCGAGATTGCATGCGCGGCTCCTTGTATAGCCACGCGGGTGGGCGGAGTTCGCTATGCAAATTCCACAGACCCATGGCATTGTCTTGCCATTGGCTCGTTTTGTAGAACTCGAAGGTGATAGGCTTCTAAGCGAAACCCCCATTCCGTCAGTCACTGACATAACGCGGAGTGACTGACTGAAAGGGAACGTTAGTGCTCTGCCTTGGCTTCTTCCTCCACCAGTTCTGCTGGGGTATTCCTCTCTGCTGGCTCCTACTGTCGCCTGTCCATCTCCAGCCAATCCCTGCCCTCCTCCCAAACCCCAATGGTCTTGTGCATACGGTGCGAGGACCAGCCTTGCATGAAGGGGGAGTATCCAATATTGCAAGCCCAACCTTATATGCTTGTCTCAATAAACCAACAACCCAACGGTCATTCAACCCAATTTATTACTGGTGTCTATGAGATGACGTTAATAATCAGCAGTAAATCTCAATGTGATTTGATCAGTGATTTAATAAATGTGACCAATATCAGGAAAAAATTCACATTGGCAACTTAACAATTTTAACATGAGACATTTTAACATTAACATTTAACGTTAATAACTCATTTTAACTATTATTTTAATACATAAAGTGCATTTATGAATTTATATTTGAATAAATAAATAAATATAAAACATGACCTGCAAAGCTCTAATAGTTGTAATAGGCGAATTAGAAATGGATTTTGTTGGCTGTTTTTTAAGCCATGATAACCTGTGAAATCTGTACTTTTGAAGCTCTAAATTGTAAGGACTAAAAAGAATGATAAAGAACAAGTGCAATACATTATACAAGGTCTTATTGGCATGTCTCAAAGTTTAGAAGCCTTGACATACCTCAAGCCATCAGAGAATGTCTCTCTAAATGGGGTATGGAGGCAATATCCTCCCCCGATGAGTGAGACTCTGCCCAGTATGCTGGCCACGTTCATCACCCGACCCCGGGCCTTCTTCAGCAGAGGAAGGAACTTCAGCATCACCTCGATGAGGCTGATGAGGTTTACGTCCAGGACCTACTTAAAGTCCTCCAGCTGCATCCAATCTCTGGGACTAAGATTCCAGCGCTGGGCAAAACAAAAGTACAAAAAACGCCTATGACCTGTCAGACTCAGCAGCAGTGGCGTAGAGTCTAAGGGGCCGTTCACACAGAACGAGTTTTTCATTCCACTGCTCTACTTTTCCATTATTTTTATATGTAAACACCAGTGTTGGGCAAGTTACTGAAAATTAGTAATTAGTTATAGCTACTTCTTTTAAAAGTAATTGAATTACTTTACCAATTACTGTATATCAAAAGTAATTAGTTACTAGGGAAAGTAACTTTTAAGTTACTTTTATGTCTGCTTTTTAAATGTAAATATGAACAGTACTGAATAGTCAAACACAATAAACATAATTTTTAGACCTATTTATTGTAATCAACAGGGCAACAGGTCTTCAAATCAAGCAGTAGTACAAAAGTCCCTTTTAATATTTGAAATGAAATAACAACTGTCAGTCATTTAACAGTGGTTTTTTTTTAGATCCCTGAATTTTAGCCCGAGTCCGACAGGCCCCGACTTTTTTACGCCCCTAGGGCCGGGCTTCGGGCCAATTTTCACGTCATACCTCACATGCGGGCCGGGCTTCGGGCCTGTTTTAGGCTTCTCCTTCGTTTTATATTTTAGACATTCATTAATTAAAATAAACTATGAGATGTGCTGCGCTGGTGGAACCAACACGAGACCATGCTACCATGACTGGCTTGCACGGTGTTTAGAGTCCGCGGCCGCGCCAGCAGCAGTAGCAGCGAGCGTTCCTTCAGCGCAGCTGCAAGAGTTATTTACAACTGGTCACTTAGTTAGTTTTCTCTGATCAGATATCTATCCAATTGTGAAAAGACCAGGAGTAAATGCCTTCCGAAATTCTTTCGAGACGGATTTATATCCGATCACTTAAACAAAACAATTCAGAAGGTGGTCTGGGACGCATTTCATACGAAACAGGACAAATATAAATGCATCTGGTTGTTTAAATCACATACAGTGGGGAGAACAAGTATTTGATACACTGCCGATTTTGCAGGTTTGCCCACTTACAAAGCATGTAGAAGTCTGTAATTTTTATCATAGGTACTCTTCAACTGTGAGTGATGGAATCTAAAACAAAAATCCAGAAAATCACATTGTATGATTTTTAAGTAATTAATTTGCATTTTATTGCATGACATAAGTATTTGATACATCAGAAAAGCAGAACTTAATATTTGGTACAGAAACCTTTGTTTGCAATTAGAGATCACACGTTCCCTGTAGTTCTTGACCAGGTTTGCACACACTGCAGCAGGGATTTTGGCCCACTCCTCCATACAGACCTTCTCCAGATCCTTCAGGTTTCGGGGCTGTCACTGGGCAACACGGACTTTCAGCTCCCTCCAAAGATTTTCTATTGGGTTCAGGTCTGGAGACTGGCTAGGCCACTCCAGGACCTTGAGATGCTACTTACGGAGCCACTCCTTAGTTGGCCTGGCTGTGTGTTTCGGGTCGTAGTCATGCTGGAAGACCCAGCCACGACCCATCTTCAATGCTCTTACTGAGGGAAGGAGGTTGTTGGCCAAGATCTCGCGATACATGGCCCCATCCATCCTCCCCTCAATACGGTGCAGTCGTCCTGTCCCCTTTGCAGAAAAGCATCCCCAAAGAATGATGTTTCCACCTCCATGCTTCACGGTTGGGATGGTGTTCTTGGGGTTGTACTCATCCTTCTTCTTCCTCCAAACACGGCGAGTGGAGTTTAGACCAGAAAGCTCTATTTTTGTCTCATCAGACCACATGACCTTCTCCCATTACTCCTCTGGATCATCCAGATGGTCATTGGCAAACTTCAGACGGGCCTGGACATACGCTGGCTTGAGCAGGGGGACCTTGCGTGCGCTGCAGGATTTTAATCCATGACGGCGTAGTGTGTTACTAATGGTTTTCTTTGAGACTGTGGTCCCAGCTCTCTTCAGGTCATTGACCAGGTCCTGCCGTGTAGTTCTGGGCTGATCCCTCACCTTCCTCATGATCATTGATGCCCCACGAGGTGAGATCTTGCATGGTGCCCCTGACCGAGGGAGATTGACCGTCATCTTGATCTACTTCCATTTTCTAATAAACGCGCCAACAGTTGTTGCCTTCTCACCAAGCTGCTTGCCTATTGTCCTGTAGCCCATCCCAGCCTTGTGCAGGTCTACAATTTTATCCCTGATGTCCTTACACAGCTCTCTGGTCTTTGCCATTGTGGAGAGGTTGGAGTCTGTTTGATTGAGTGTGTGGACAGGTGTCTTTTATACAGGTAACGAGTTCAAACAGGTGCAGTTAATACAGGTAATGAGTGGAGAACAGGAGGGCTTCTTAAAGAAAAACTAACAGGTCTGTGAGAGCCGGAATTCTTACTGGTTGGTAGGTGATCAAATACTTATTTCATGCAATAAAATGCAAATTAATTATTTAAAAATCATACAATGTGATTTTCTGGATTTTTGTTTTAGATTCCGTCACTCACAGTTGAAGAGTACCTATGATAAAAATTACAGACTGCGTGTTGGCAAACTGAAAATAGGCTAAGTCAATTCAAAAAGAAATAGTCAAGCAATGCGCACTGTTCACGCGAGCAGCTCATGACTACTCAGAGCGTTTCTGTTCAAAATGCTGCGCGCTCCATCACTGCATGTGCTGTGAGTTTAACCTGCATTTTTAGACTAATCCTGACTCCTGAGTATTTAATTTAAGTTGCATACATTTTGTTCTTGCACTGATGTTAAATGGGTAGCCATTTTGCACTTTGACAGCCAGTTTGAGATGTAGGCTATATTTGAGTATTGTGTGTATTGGATAGTTTACAAAATCAAATGATTCTGACAGTTTTTGCCATTGAAATGACTGAGAAAAAAGTGTCCAAATCAATCAACCTGAATTCACCCTATACTCTTTGAAATCATTGCATTATGTTGCTTGAAACCCCAAATATTATAACATTCTTCATTAACAATTATTCAGTTATTTGTAACAATGTCATTGTAAAAAAAAAAAAAAGATAAGACAAGTAGTTCCAATGTAGCTATCTACTTTTTGATAGTAACTTGTAGTGTAGCTAACCACTTTTTCAAAAGGGTAGCTGGACTGTAACTTAACTACTTTAACTTACAAGTAGCTTGTAAAGCTACACTTTCAGAGTAGCTTGCCCAACACTGGCAAGACAAGTCGAGTGTTGATTTGAGAGGCTAAATTGATCAAACGTGTGGTTAACTCACTGTCAGCTGCTGGCCGCTTGGTCGTCACTTTAAAAAACAAAAACTTTGTTAAAAAAAATTTAACAAACAAAAAATGCTCCAAACATTTTTCTAAATTAACTTAATAAAGAAACTAAACGAAATATAACCACAGACATTAAAAACAAAACTGAACTATTTTAATAGCTGCAACAGTAGTGTGTAATAGGGAGGATAAAAAAAAAAAAAAACGGGCTCCAGTCGGACTCGGGCCGAGAATTTTGATAAGCTGTTGGACACGGGCCGGTCTAGGGCCTGAGCGTCTTGGGCAGGGGCCGGGCTGGGGCCTAGATTTGAGGCCCGTGCAGGGCTTTACTACAGCGAGAATGAGCTTCTTGTCTGCAAGCGTTCATTTTTCACAAAAGAGAGTAACGCGAGTAACGAACTCATTTAAATTTCAGTAATTGTAATTGCATTACTTGATTAAAAAAAAATTTAGTTACATGCACGTTACCACTAAAAGTAGTGGAATTACAGTAACGCGTTAGTTTGTAGTGCGTTACTCCCAACACTGGTAAACACGCAAGACGAACATGTTTGACCATCGCGCTCACGTCTTGCACCTTTTGCAGCATCTCGTGCATGACATGGCATTCTAAAAATGCGGCACTCAAGCTTAAAAAATTCAGCTAGTCAACAAGTCTCTAGACCTTGTGGTTTTTGCCCATTCCACTGCCTGTGTCTCGCGTTTTTCAAAGCAAAAACGTGTTCTGTGGGAACTAGCCCTAAGGTGTGTTGCAGATACTTTTAATCCGAGCGACCCTAATCCTAAAAAGTGTTTTGAAGAATCCAGGCTCAATGCATAAAAACATCACTCCAAAAGGTGCCATGTTTCTCCTGCAGAACAAAGAAAAATACATTAAATATGACCCTAATAGATACTTCTGCCTACGTCTAGTGTGACCTTTCCGACGTGATTACGCAATCACTGGCATGCTGCAGAGCAGCGCAAGATGAGCACCAATTTAGGTTAAAAAGTATATTCATTTTTAATTTTTTTTTTTAAATGACCGATCGTTTCGCTAGATAAGAACTTATTCCTCGTCTGGGATCGCGCAGAGCCTCTGAACCCCTTCGAAGCCCTTTGAAACTGCATTGATTTGGACCTTCAACATTTTGGTTGCCATGGAAGTCTATGGTGTGGAGAAAAATCCTGGAATGTTTTCCTCAAAAAACTTAATTTCTTTTCGACTGAAAAAAGAAAGACATGAACATCTTGGATGAGATGGAGGTGAGTAAAATATCAGGAAATTTTCATTTTGAAGTGAACTAATCCTTTAAGGTCAAAGGTCACTAAAGTGTGCAAATGTCAGGTGCATTACAAGGAAAGTATGTCATTCTATAATAGCCTAAATGATGCAGCTTTAGTATGAGAATGGCATTGATGCTCCTCCAGGTCAACTAAAAGCACTTGTCCAAGAGTTGCAGATTTATGAGTTGGTCTGAGGGCTGTGTGGTTGTCAAAGTGCCTGTATCTCGGCTTTATCTCTTGCTGTGCTTGACTCGAGCTGGCACACTATTTATCTCCTGCCAAACTGTCCGTCTCTCTCCCCGGTCTCACCTCTAACCAGACCGCCGCGGCGACGAGTGCTAACAGCGGCCAGTGAAAGCCAGCAGCACAGTGGGTCAGCGCTGAAGAACACCTACGGTGGAGATGATGGATGAACCTGTGCTGAATACACACTGACCTTTCCAGCTGTTAATGATTACTATGATGATTTTAAAAATCGATCTGTTCTCGGTCTGCTCCTGGCTCTGGGGTGCACTGATCAACGTGCTTTGTCTCTGGCGATGAAATGGTTTCTGGCTCTGGGACTCGGATGATCTGGGTGGCGGCCTCGGGCTCGCAGGTGGTGAGGGAAAGGCCGCCATGTTTCACCATCCAGCCCAAGTACCCCAGAAAACTCCGGTTCTCGGGTTGGAGGAGAATCTGCAGCGCCAGTAAGTACATATCTTTTTCTCCTTGTACTCGTTTTAGAGAGGTCGATTATTCTGTCACGGTTAGGTGTTTGAGAAAGGTGCAGCGACAAAGGAAATGGTGAGAATGATAAAGTCCTTTTAATCAAATAACAAACTCAGAAGAATGACCACGTTCACACAAACAATAACTGACAAAGGACTGAACTGAAAAGGGAGTATACATACACATAGTAAATGAGGACACTAAACAGGAACAGATGGATGAGGATTAACTAATCAGAAACCATAGTAACTAACGAGAACTAATACAGACATGACAGAAACGACTAAACTGAACATAACTGTGACACCTGTCCACATGTTGAGAGAAATTGGGAGCAAGCGCAGAGGCGTTTTTGTGTAAACATGTAGTTGTAGACGAAATGTAAGCATGAATTTACTCCTCACTTGCACAAAAACAGATTCTGTATGTATCAGTAGGCAAAAATTACCCAGATGACCTCCTATTTCCAGCGAGTTTCTGAAGTGTGCATACGATGGACACTTTACTATCCCATGAGGCCATGGTAGAGGATTTATGAATGGCAGTGAAGCGACGTAACTGACGGTCACATGATACAGATTACATTCATACTAGATTAAACGTACTTGTGAAGTAATTACTTACTCAAAATAAGTACCTACTCAAGAGATAGTATGCAATTTCGGACACAGCGTAAGAGTCCTGCGTCCTATTCTTTTGCAATTCAGAATGGCAGCACAGCTGAAAGTTTTGTTTGAGCTGTGCCCTCTACTGTACAGGCATGAATTTGCATTTCCTTCAGCCTAAGGCTTATTCATTTAGCAAAAGTAATGTAACACATTATTTTTCATAAAAAGTAACTAAGTAACGCAACTTTCCCCAACACTGCCGGTCGGTTCAGTTCTGTGCTTATGTATGTATCAGACGTAGGCCAGTTAGAGCTGTGCGTGTAAACCTCACTAACCCTGGCCTCAAGAAGCGCTAGCAGCTGCGGTCTTTAGCATCCTTGTTAGCAAGCCCGCCTCCCATGCCGGAGACCCCGGTTCGAATCCCGCTCGGAGTGGGTCAAGTAGGACCGGTTACATTTGGTGCCATGACCCGGATGGGAGTGAGATTTAGGGGGGCTGAGTGTAACGGACATAGGCCAGTAAGAGCTATGCATAAACCTCACTCGGCTGGCCTCAAGAGGCACGCTAGTGACTGGCGCTAGTGTCCTTGTTAGCACGCCCACCTCCCACACTGGAAACCCCGATTCAAATCCCACTTGTGGCAGGTCGAGTAAGACCAGTTACACATAATCCATGTCATTGGTTTCATATTTGCTCAAGGTTTTATTTTGGAGACAATGAGATGATATTTACACTGGGATAAAGTATGGGACTTTTGAAATGCTGTAAAATTATAAGAAGAAATATTTATTTGTGATCTAGCAAACACAAATGTTAGAGAAAACATTTTAAATTTTAGTTATTTTATTCAAAATCAATATTGTAAAAATTAAGTATGAATTAATTTATATATATTTGTACAATATAAAGTGTTACATCAAGTCTCAGTATACTGCATGAGTGTAGCACAGAGAAGTGGCTGTTTGTGCTTACAGAACTGAAACTTTGGGTTTAACAGCATTTTTTAAGACGAAAGCGTCCGAGATGAAGGTTGGCATGTAGGAGAGAGGCAGCCAGAAGAACTTGGCATCCCAGCCTGGAGAATATCTGGTGCGAGGATGGACAGCAGCCACAGCATGCTCCATACAGCTCACCACCTTCATCAGATCTGGATCCAGAATCTTCTCAAACTTCTCCTTAATCACCAGCTTTGCTACAAACACAATTACTAGTTATAACTTTTATAACTAGGGAGTGTGACCTTTATTTGCTCTTATTTGAAATGGATTTGAACTCACTTTTGTCAATGAAATCACTGCCGTACTCATCCTTCACCTCCTGAGGCAACTTCTTCCATAATCTCCGTATATGACTTTCAAAGATACTGGAGTCAGTAACGCATGTTTTGAAGAATCCAGGCTCAATGCATAAAACCTTCACTCCAAACGGTGCCATGTTTCTCCTGCAGAACAAAGAAAAACACATTAAATATAGTCATGGCTATTTTAAATAATAAATTCTGGGAATATTGTTGGTTTGGTGGTAAAGTTCAACTGACCTATAGTTACATTTGCACGTTAGAGAAAATACACTCACCTAAAGGATTATTAGGAACACCTGTTCAATTTCTCATTAATGCAATTATCTAATCAACCAATCACATGGCAGTTGCTTCAATGCATTTAGGGGTGTGGTCCTGGTCAAGACAATCTCCTGAACTCCAAACTGAATGTCAGAATGGGAAAGAAAGGTGATTTAAGCAATTTTGAGCGTGGCATGGTTGTTGGTGCCAGACGGGCCGGTCTGAGTATTTCACAATCTGCTCAGTTACTGGGATTTTCACGCACAACCATTTCTAGAGTTTACAAAGAATGGTGTGAAAAGGGAAAAACATCCAGTATGCGGCAGTCCTGTGGGCGAAAATGCCTTGTTGATGCTAGAGGTCAGAGGAGAATGGGCCGACTGATTCAAGCTGATAGAAGAGCAACTTTGACTGAAATAACCACTCGTTACAACCGAGGTATGCAGCAAAGCATTTGTGAAGCCACAACACGTACAACCTTGAGGCGGATGGGCTACAACAGCAGAAGACCCCACCGGGTACCACTCATCTCCACTACAAATAGGAAAAAGAGGCTACAATTTGCACGAGCTCACCAAAATTGGACAGTTGAAGACTGGAAAAATGTTGCCTGGTCTGATGAGTCTCGATTTCTGTTCAGATGAGACATTCAGATGGTAGAGTCAGAATTTGGCGTAAACAGAATGAGAACATGGATCCATCATGCCTTGTTACCACTGTGCAGGCTGGTGGTGGTGGTGTAATGGTGTGGGGGATGTTTTCTTGGCACACTTTAGGCCCCTTAGTGCCAACTGGGCATCGTTTAAATGCCACGGCCTACCTGAGCATTGTTTCTGACCATGTCCATCCCTTTATGACCACCATGTACCCATCCTCTGATGGCTACTTCCAGCAGGATAATGCACCATGTCACAAAGCTCGAATCATTTCAAATTGGTTTCTTGAACATGACAATGAGTTCACTGTACTAAAATGGCCCCCACAGTCACCAGATCTCAACCCAATAGAGCATCTTTGGGATGTGGTGGAACGGGAGCTTCGTGCCCTGGATGTGCATCCCACAAATCTCCATCAACTGCAAGATGCTATCCTATCAATATGGGCCAACATTTCTAAAGAATGCTTTCAGCACCTTGTTGAATCAATGCCACGTAGAATTAAGGCAGTTCTGAAGGCGAAAGGGGGTCAAACACAGTATTAGTATGGTGTTCCTAATAATCCTTTAGGTGAGTGTGTATATATATATAGTCTGGGGTGCATTTCCCAAAAGCATCGTTAGCCAGCTATAGTCGCAACTGTGTGGGTAATGACTGAACATGCACCATTGGCTTTGGGAAACACCCCTGAATAGTTCCTGATATAAACAAAAGTGTAAATATGCTCATTATAGTGCCATCTTGTGGCCAGATATCACATACAGCGCTACACTGCCTTCTGCTGACACCTTGCACAAATCTTCCAACTTTTATCATGACTGGCCATTCACAATTGGAAGTTATCAGCTGCTGAATTTTGACTGGGTGCTGGTGCTCATTTGTGCTGTCTTATCTGATATTTTTGGGATATGTTTGCACTTGCAGCAATTACAGATTTTTCCTAATTCGAATGGTTGCAGAGTTATCATGATAATTAATTGCAGAATGTTTTGTTATGTTTGGACCTTGCATTCATAACATACATGTTGATTAATAAAAGTGTGCCACAGGCCACACCCACATATTACATTGGCTTGTATCTGAGAAATGTTTTGAATCTGAATTCTTTTGATCAGTTTTTGTCTCCAGAAGAATCATTCTGTGGTTATTGGACATACTAACCTTAGACTGTCATTAAAAGCTTCTACTCCATACTTAGTAATGCAGTACGCTCCACCCAGGGTACTAATCCGTCCAAACACACTGGCCACATTGACCACCCTGCCCTTGGCTTTCTTAATGAGCGGTAACACACTCAGAGTAACGGCAACAACCCCGATCAGATTGACATTGATCATTTGTTTGAAGTCCTCAATATCCAGCCAGTCATTGGGAGCAGTTGGGAAAGAGATACCAGCGTTGTTGACCACGGCCCACAGACCTGCAAACACACACACACACACACACACACACACACACACACACACACACACACACACACACACACACACACACACAGAGACACACACACACACAGACACAGAGACAGACACAGACAGACAAACAGTACAAATTACAAAATACATCCGTTTTCTTTCATTACAAGAGATTGCTAAATACAGCTTTGGTGACAGGAAGTGTCATGTGAAAATCATGTGAAGAAACAACTCAACCAATAACTTCATTAAAGAACACTATGAGAAAACACAACATAAACTGTTCAGTAGGAGAATATTACATATTTCATTAGTCCAATAACAAGACATGCAACAGAACATGAATTAATTAAATTAAAGCGTTTATTTTGACTAATTATTCCTGATATTTAATTAAATAGTTAATTAGATTAGATATAGATTAGTTAATTAATTTGATATTTAATTAATCAAAATAAATGCTTTATCTATCTATATATATATATATATATATATATATATATATATATATACACACAGGCATAACATTATGACCATAGATGAAGTGAATAACACTGATTATCTCTTCATTACGGCACCTGTTAGTGGGTGGGATATATTGGGCAGCAAGTGAACATTTTGTCCTCAAAGTTGATGTGTTAGAAACAGGAAAAATGGGCAAGCGTAAGGATTTGAGCGAGTTTGACAAGGGCCAAATTTTGATGGCTAGACAACTGGGTCAGAGCATCTGCAAAACTGCAGCTCTTGTGGGGTGTTCCCGGTCTGCAGTGGTCAGTATCTATCAAAAGTGGTCCAAGGAAGGAACAGTGGTGAACCAGCGACAGGGTCATGGGCGGCCAAGGCTCATTGATGCACGTGTGGAGCGAATGCTGTCCCGTGTGGTCCGATCAAACAGACGAGCTACTGTAGCTCAAATTGCTCAAGAAGTTAATGCTGGTTCTGATAGAAAGGTGTCAGTGCATCGCAGTTTGTTGCGTATGGGGCTGCATAGCCGCAGACCAGTCAGGGTGCCCATGCTGACCCCTGTCCACCACCGAAAGCGCCAACAGTGGGCACATGAGCGTCAGAACTGGACCACGGAGCAATGGAAGAAGGTGGCCTGGTCTGATGAATCACGTTTTCTTTTACATCACGTGGATGGCCGGGTGCGTGTGCATCGCTTACCTGGGGAACACACAGCACCAGGATGCACTATGGGAAGAAGGCAAGTCGGCAGAGGCAGTGTGATGCTTTGGGCAATGTTCTGCTGGGAAACCTTGGGTCCTGCCATCCATGTGGATGTTACTTTGACACGTACCACCTACCTAAGCATTGTTGCAGACCATGTACACCCTTTCATGGAAATGGTGGAAAACGAGGCTGTGGCCTCTTTCAGCAGGATAATGCGCCATGCCACAAAGCAAAAATGGTTCAGGAATGGTTTGAGAAGCACAACGAGTTTGAGGTGTTGACTTGGCCTCCAAATTCCCCAGATCTCAATCCAATGTGCTAAACAAACAAGTTCGATCCATGGAGTCCCCACCTCACAACTTACAGGACTTAAAGGATCTGCTGCTAAAATCTTGGTGCCAGATACCACAGCACACCTTCAGGGGTCTAGAGGAGTCCATGCCTCGATGGGTCAGAGCTGCTTTGGCAGCAAAAGGGGGACAAACACAATATTAGGAAGGTGGTCATAATGTTATGCCTGATCGGTGTATACTGTGTGTGTGTGTGTGTGTGTGTGTATATATATATAAATATAAAAACACTTTATTTTACATAATATGTAACACTTTTTTTACAGTGTAAATTACATAATACATGTAGTTACTATAGTAAACTATAAATTATGCATAATTACATGCAACTAAACCAAACCCTAATCCTAACTCTATAGTAAGTACATGTAGTTACTTAATGTTGCTCAGTACTTAAATGTATAAATGTATAATTGCAGTGTAACAAAGACACCTTAAAATCAAGTGTAACTATATATATATATATACACACACATTTCAAATTCAAAAGCATTCTCAATTTAATTCTGAATTGCACATAACTCTGATAATAACATCTAATTATGTATTTATATTTATATTTTTTTACAGCTCTCTCAACAACAACGTTTCAAACATTTTTACAACTATTAGAAGGCAAAGTGTCAGTAAAGTATCATCTCTTTCTGTGACTTACCCTTCTGTCCCACCAGGTTTTTAATGGTGTCGGAGACTTTTTTAATGCTGTCGTTATCAGTGACATCCAAATGCAGCGCTGTGAGTTTGTCGGAGCAGGCCTTCTTCAGCTCAACCTCTCCCTTCTCCGTGTAGCAGCCAGCGATGACACGGAAACCCTTTGTGTCCAGGTGTCTGGCCAAGAGATTCCCAAAACCTGTGTCACAGCCTGTGATATACACAAACTTCTCCGATTTGTTGGGAACTCTTCCCAGTTCTCTGAACCACCGATAGACATAGAGCAAGACTATGAGACCAACAACGTACAGGAACATGTCTGCAAAAGAAAATAAATTTTTCATAAGAACAGAGGATTCACGTTCATGTAACACCCCCAAAATCAACAACATAAAGATGACAGAGAGCACATTTGGTCAAAGCTCCAATCATAAAGTACATGACCTAGTGAAACATTAACTCATGATTGTAGGACACTCCAAAACAGTATGAAGATTTTGTAAAAGTGCAATAAAACAAAAGATACATTTTAAATAAAGATAAATGGCAGTATATGAAAAAGGAATAATAATACTAGGATACGTTGTAGCAACTCATAATGTAATAACTGCACATAATGTAATAAGTATTATATTATTATTATAAATAAACAATGTAATCATTTTCTCAAAATGTAATAAAATCTTGAGCTCATAATATGATGACAATTTTTACATTGCATTATTATTAATAATTAATTCATACAATTATTATTATTTCTGTTTCCTATATCTTTTCATATTGGAGAATTGTGCAAGTGGGTGATTGCGAAAAGGGGAACGACTGCCAGATTCGTGAATGAATCGTTCATTTGATTCAGTTGAACCGGTTCATTCAAGCCGGTTTGAAGGATTCGTTCACAAAACGGGCTGAATCATTCGGAGCGTTCTGAACAATTAATTGAAGCGTTTATTTTCGAACATGTCCAATTTGAAATTAGCCGAGAAGCGTCGAGTGAACTGAAAAAAACAAAAAAAACAATATAAAATTAAAGAAAGTACTTTGATTTTTAATACTAAGCATTTGGGGTGAGCCGAGGATTTAACTGATGTGACGGAAAGTAAGTTCAATCATTAAAATAAATAAATAAATAAAATAAAAATACTTGTACTACTACTACAACTTTATGATCGTTTTATTAACTCACATACGAAATAGTTTTTGTAAACTATACTAGTTTTAATAAAAGTAAGTTCATTATAACTTGCAAAAATGTTTAATCAAAAGATGTAGGTGTACATAGTGTTGTTTGTTGTGTATTATGTAAACACAAACTTTTATTTTGGATGCGATTAATCGCGATTATATAAATGCAAATGATTTAGATTGATTGGCACAAATATCGATTTTGATCTTGATTCAGTATCAATTCATATGTACAAACCCGATTCCAAAAAAGTTGGGACACTGTACAAATTGTGAATAAAAAAGGAATGCAATAATTTACAAATCTCATAAACTTATATTTTATTCACAATAGAATATAGATAACATATCAAATGTTGAAAGTGAGACATTTTGAAATGTCATGCCAAATATTGGCTCATTTTGGATTTCATGAGAGCTACACATTCCAAAAAAGTTGGGACAGGTAGCAATAAGAGGCCGGAAAAGTTAAATGTACATATAAGGAACAGCTGGAGGACCAATTTGCAACTTATTAGGTCAATTGGCAACATGATTGGGTATAAAAAGAGCCTCAAAAAGTCAAGATGGGCACAGGATAACCAATTCCCCCAATGCTGCGGCGAAAAATAGTGGAGCAATATCAGAAAGGAGTTTCTCAGAGAAAAATTGCAAAGAGTTTGAAGTTATCATCATCTACAGTGCATAATATCATCCAAAGATTCAGAGAATCTGGAACAATCTCTGTGCGTAAGGGTCAAGGCCGGAAAACCATACTGGATGCCCGTGATCTTCGGGCCCTTAGACGGCACTGCATCACATACAGGAATGCTACTGTAATGGAAATCACAACATGGGCTCAGGAATACTTCCAGAAAACATTGTCGGTGAACACAATCCACCGTGCCATTCGCCGTTGCCGGCTAAAACTCTATAGGTCAAAAAAGAAGCCATATCTAAACATGATCCAGAAGCGCAGGCGTTTTCTCTGGGCCAAGGCTCATTTAAAATGGACTGTGGCAAAGTGGAAAACTGTTCTGTGGTCAGGCGAATCAAAATTTGAAGTTCTTTTTGGAAAACTGGTACGCCATGTCATCCGGACTAAAGAGGACAAGGACAACCCAAGTTGTTATCAGCGCTCAGCTCAGAAGCCTGCATCTCTGATGGTATGGGGTTGCATGAGTGTGTGTGGCATGGGCAGCTTACACATCTGGAAAGGCACCATCAATGCTGAAAGGTATAACCAAGTTCTAGAACAACATATGCTCCCATCCAGACGTCGTCTCTTTCAGGGAAGACCTTGCATTTTCCAACATGACAATGCCAGACCACATACTGCATCAATTACAACATCATGGCTGCGTAGAAGAAGGATCCGGGTACTGAAATGACCAGCCTGCAGTCCAGATCTTTCACCCATAGAAAACATCTGGCGCATCATAAAGAGGAAGATGCGACAAAGAAGTTGAGCAACTAGAAGCCTGTATTAGACAAGAATGGGACAACATTCCTATTCCTAAACTTGAGCAACTTGTCTCCTCAGTCCCCAGACGTTTGCAGACTGTTATAAAAAGAAGAGGGGATGCCACACAGTGGTAAACATGGCCTTGTCCCAACTTTGAGATGTGTTGATGCCATGAAATTTAAAATCAACTTATTTTTCCCTTAAAATGATACATTTTCTCAGTTTAAACATTTGATATGTCATCTATGTTGTATTCTGAATAAAATATTGAAATTTGAAACTTCCACATCATTGCATTCTGTTTTTATTCACAATATGTACAGTGTCCCAACTTTTTTGGAATCGGGTTTGTATATAGCCTACTGTACATATAAGGAAAAATAAACTTGCCTTTTTAGCACTATTAAAAACTTTTCTTGGGTTAAATTATATTTGCTCACATTCATTAATATTCACATGTGTGTGTGTTTATATAAGTATCATTAAAAATATTAGGATGTAAGTTGTTAACGTTTTAAAATTTCACCTTTAAAGAAATCTAGTGTTTGATCATGTCTAAATATTTATTCAAATGTCAAACCTAAAAATTAGTAAGCAGTTATGATCTGCAATACTTTTTTGAGCAACTAGACTATGTATATTTATTAAAGAGCCATACAGGCACCTAGTGGGTAATGGCATTACAAATTAAAATTATTATTTTTCCAGCCACAAAATGACTTTAATTTGCCTCTTTACATCGGAATTCTCTATTTTAACCTTAATTACTATACTAATTGTAATATAAATAATACAAATATTTAAAAAAAATATTTTAAGTGGTCATTAATGGACCATAATTATTGCACAAATTTGGTATTTAGTACCAAAAGATCTCCAAAATATTCAATAATTCATTTATTCATTTAATGCTAAATATTATTGAACTAAAATATAGAACATTTATTTAATTGAATAGTTAAGGTGTATGGTCACATTTGACCACCAATGAGTATGAGTGTGACCAATTAGTAAGGAATACCTGAGGGCTAAATACAAGAAAAACATTAACGTTAATGTTAACAATGTTGCATCTCCATCACTCTCCAGAATAAAATGATACTGTAAATGTGGTTGACGTAATAATCAATGCACACTATGCTGTACTGTTTACCAAAAATGGCTGCAAATACCTGTATAGTGAAACTGTTGTATATCCTGCTTAAGCCATAGGGAGTCGACTCCAAAAGAGTCGATTCCTCGACTCTGAATAGCCGGGGTCGACTCCAGCACAAGAATCGACTCACGGTGTCGACTCTGTTGCTGTGTCCGAAATCGCTCACTTGTTTACTGATTCTCTAATCCCTATAAAGTGCATGGCAGTTGAGTGCACTATAAGCAAGGTGTGAATGAAATGAAGCGAGGAATTCAGACACTGGCGTAATACACCGCGTCAGAGAGCTGTCGCAGAAACTTTGTCACACACATTATTTGAGTGCTTACTTTAGAAATAGAAAACAGTCACAGCGACTTTAGTTTGTAATTATACAATATACTTCCTCCATGCTAGCTTTAGTTTAATTGATGGTATATTAATGCAATAAATATAGATTTGGTTTTCCATGGTTATCCTTGTGTTCATAATCATGAAACTAACCATAAATCATAAAAAAAAACTCACATCAAGAAGAAACAAATCAATAAGTGTACATTATTGTATGTATTTTAGTATTTAGTATCTTTAACTCACCTTTTAAGACAATTCATGTGCGTTTTGCGCCATCACTCGACGACAGCTTTTTTCGTGACTTTTTCCTCTGTAAAATTAGGTATAGGCAACAGCTAGGTAGAAACGTTGATAGCCACTCATCAAGTCATCCTAAATTGGACTAATTTGGACGATCACGCTAAAAGTGTGCGGTTTTAATAAGGGGATTTTAAGTGTCGGGGAAAATAATTTAATTGTGTAACAACTGCAATTTTGTCTTATTTCTGACCCTGTTTTGATGTAAATGGAGTCGAGGAGTCGATTCCATAGACTCCTACAGTGGGAGTCGGGAATCGGAGTCACCTCCAAAAAACCTGGAATCGAACACCCCTAGTACTAACAGCTCTGGTTTGTTTAGAACTATTGAGAGCTCCATGAACCACGTGACCGCGCGCGCCGCCGCGAGATGAAAGCATGTCGCAATTCTGTTTTTCAACGGCTCTGGCTTCAAATGTTATGCCACATTAAGTGCGCCAAAACGGTATTTATTGTTTGAGTTTTGCATTAAAATTTTTAAAAATGTAAAAGCTTAGACTTTGTTTCATATCAAAAGCAGGTCTGGCAATTTGGCGTGAGATTTACTTGGGCAGAGTGACAGCGTGAGACAGAGCCTGAATGCGTGATAGTTGGCAACCCTGCAGTTTGTTTTGAACCTGTTCTGTCAAAATGAACTGTTTAAAAGAACCGATTCCCGAAAACGAGTAGGACTTCACCTCACCGTGTAAATCAACGCGATGTCAACAACGATACATAACTTTTGCATTGTACTGTTCTAGCATACTTGGGAAAGAATAAAATGAAGAAACTAAGGCAACATCAAAATCTCATTAAAAGAAAACGCGTGGTTTTAGGCTACTCGAAAATGCCCTGACAGAAATCTTTTGCAAACAGCACTAAAAACTGGAATTTTCTCACTTGTAAAACAACACATATATGCTACTCACTGTTTCTTTATAAGTCAGCTTTTTAAGATGTCTGTTTCTAGTTGTCTCTGTAGTGAGGAAATGTGTTTGTTCCTTCTTGCCGCTTTGTATCTGACACCGGTTAATAACTGAAGTAATAGTATGCTATTATGTAACAAGTGTTCTGTGTTGTTCCTGCAGGGGGCGCTGAATGATCAGAAAGCAGACTTTACTTTTCAGGCACACTGGAATCCAAGGCAGCTGGTAGAAAATGTGTCAGTCGCAGTGGAAAGGTCAGGTAAAACAAAAGAGATTAAAGTTATTTCTCTCTAACATTTTTCGGTTACACTTTATTTTAAGGTGTCCTTGTTACAGTGCAATTTATACAATTAAGTAGTACTAAGTAATAGTAATTAACTACATGTACTTACTTAATTAGGGTTAGGATTACGTTTTGGTTTAGGGTTAGTTGCATGTAACTATGCAAAATTGACTATTACTATAGTAACTACATATAGTAAAAATCTGTAACAGGGACTAAAATAGTAAAAAAGTGTTGCCCATTTTTCTTAAGGGTGATTTTGGTGGTAATCGTTCACTGTAAAAAAAAAAAAAAAAGAAAGACAGAAAAAAATTAATAAAAAGTAGCTGCCTTATTTTTTTTTATGTACAATCAACTTGGATGTTTAAGTCATTTAAACTTAGATTTAAATAAAATCTGTTGAATCTTGTATAACTTATAAAAAAGTTGAAAATTGCTTAACTTATTTTGATGAGTTAAAGCAATGTTAAAAAAAATATGTTGTCATAACTTATTGATCATATAATTTTTTTTACAGTGTTTAGATGTCTTTTTTTTCTAAACATGCAACAATAATATGCTTTATAATATGCACTTGAGCCGTACACGATTTACAAAAGGGCATTAGCATGACAGGTCGAAATGATTATTATTATTAATGTTAAATGCCTGTGTCACATGTCTGTCTGCTTGTTTGGTCTTCCTGATGTGTTTTGATTCTGTCACATGTTCCTTTGTCTTAGTTTCCCACCACTTGTCTGTTTCCTAGGTTACTCTCGTTAGTTTAGTTCTGTTCAGCTGTGTTTAGTTAATGATCTCGTTTCTGTCTGCTATTTAAGTTCCTCTTGTTCGCTCAGTCTTTGTCTAGTCACTGTTATGTAAGGTTGTGTTTCCATTGTTTGTCTGCATGTTCCTGTGAAGTTAAAATTAAAGTTTATGTTTGATTGTGATCTTCTGAGTCTTCAGTCTGTTCCTGGGTCACCAACCGTGATGGATGACTAGACCACAAAAAATGGATTTGGAGATGACTCAGAGGCTGCTAGATCTCCAACAAGTTGGATGATCTTTAAAGACATATGTGGAGGAGTTTGAGTTGTCCCACCTGGTGAGCTGGAGCAATCAAATGCTCAAGTGCATGTTTTTGGGATGGTCTGGATGAATTGTATCACCTTCTTCTTCTTGAGAGATGCCATGTAACCCAGATTGACTTTCTTAACTATGTCCTCTGGCTTAATGGTTCTGCTTTTGTAGTTGATGTTGTTAATGAGGACAATTACCATCATCCCGTCCCTCTCTGAAAACATGTAAGCACTCCAGCTCACCCTAAGCCAGCACCTTCCACATACCTCTTCAAGGGTTCCATTCCCTCCTGGCCACCTGTGTTTCCCTGAGCCTGGAAGCTGATATCAAACAGTGCTGACCTGGGAGCGAAGGTGGCGGATCCTGCGTTCACCTCCGTAAGAGCAACCATGAAGGCATTTTTTTTTTTTTTCTTCTCCGATCCCCAGTTTCAGTGTCGTCAACCAAGAGTGCCGCCGTCATGCCTGCTCCTGTCCACATCCACCTCCAGCGTCCAGAGATGGCTCCAGCCCGGGGGGGGCAGTAGGTACCTGGCTAAGGCCACGGAGGCTGTGTCTCTCTGGTCCCCTGAACTTCCTGCGCCTCCATGGCTCCCTGAAAGGCCGTTGTTGCCCTGGTCCCCTGCGCTTCTGGCGCTTCCATGGTCCCCTGGCCTGTCTGCATGTTCCTGTGAAGTTAAGATTAAAGTTTGTTTGATTGTGATGATCTGAGTCTTCAGCCTGTTCCTGGGTCAGTCTGAACCGTGACAGTCTGTAAATGCATCCCTTGTATTTATTATTATTATTATTATTATTATTATTATTATTATTATTATTATTATTTATATAAATTTTTTTTTTTTTATTAATTCATTTATGACTTGTTTTTGTTTTTTCATTAAAATTGCAACAAAAAAAATGAGAGAAAAAAAGAATTAGACCCAGAGATTTAAAAATCAGGAAATACAATCTAGGTCTATACGGGGAAAAAGTAACACTTTGCAATAAGGTTTAATTTTTTTTTTAACATTTAGTTAACTACATAAGTTAATACAAACTAATAATGAACAATACTTCTACAGCATTTATTAATCAACATTTGCAATATATTAAAAACAAATGTTGTATCTGTTAGCGTTATTTAAGTAATATGAACAAACAAATGTATTTGTAACGGACATTAATAAAGCTTAATAAATGCTGTAAACATTAATTCATGTTAATGCATTAATATTAATGAATGAGACCTTATTGTAAAGTGTTACAGAAAAAACAATTTCTTTGGAGCTGTTCCAGTGCAAACTAATGTAATTTTAGTATTTATCTCCTGTTATAGTATTTATTAATATTTTGAATTAGTTTTTTTTATATATATATATATATATATATATATATATATATATATATATATATATAATTTTAGTTTGTTTTAATAATTCTGTTGTATACATTTGTCTTTTCTTTTTTTTTTTTTTAAATATAGTTCTGATTATCTTTATTTATTTTTTTTATCTCAGTTTTAGTCATTTTAATACTTCAACTTAGACTTTTCAGTTATCAAGTCAACAACTTGTTTAATTTCAGTTTCTAATATTGATATATTTTAACAATTTCAGTTAACAACAATGATTTTTAATAGTTTTAGTTAGTAACAACACAGGTCCTGAGATCAGTTTCTAAAGAAGTGGTTTCCTGTGTTTGGGATTGTGTAAACAGTACGTTCCCAAACACAGGAAACAACCTCAGACTTCTTTGAAACCATGTTTTTACAGTGAGCAGGAATCACTTGTGTTATTGTTAATGCTGCTGCACACTTCCTATATTTGAGACGCATTCAAATTATTCATTTAGCAGAGCCTGTTATTCAAACAAGGTGACTTAAGCGGTTCATCCTAAAGAGACAAGAGAAGTGGCGCTTCAAAAGTAGGACATTGGCTACATTCATACAGGACTGACAACCCAAAAACATGCTGACAGCGGATCCAGTTCTGTGTGTGAACAGGTAAATCTCTTGTCAATCTCTTTCTGGAAGTATAATAAACATCGACTCAATTTAACCCTTTTCAGGCCAAGAACCCATTGGTGGATAAAGAGACTGAGCTGATACAAAAAAATGGGTCTTGCATTTAAAACCTGGCTTATAACTTATTTACAGGTATATAGTGCCATGTTAATACTGTTAATCTTACTTCATACATTTTAATGCGGGGACAAGGTGGTGGGCCATTCAGGATTGAATTGAGAATGCTTTTTAAATCCACTAAAAAGCCATTAAATATTTTAATGACAAGGATTAATACCTGATGGGAGAGTTGCAAGATGCAACTTTATGGCAGAATATTGCAAACAACGACACCAGCTTTTATCACTTTAACTGTAAAACTGATTAATAAGTGATAAGCGATTTATTACAGGCCAAAAAATATTATTCACCGCCCGGTCACTGGCCTAATTTCACGATACCTGTGAGAGTGTGTTTTCTCTTTTAACAGAATTTAATTCATTTAATTAATTGTTTGTGTACTTTTTTTTTTTTTTTTGTGTCACAATAGTATTTGAGTCCATAACATCAGATTCCTAAGAGACATAAACCAAAAACATAAAGCCTATTTTATGTGTTTTTTTTTTTAACCCATTTGTAAGGCTTTAATTAGCTCATAAATGCATGCATGTCATATTTGTTTGCTTAACATGATTTTAGGGCCTGAAATATGCTGTTATTGCTTGTTAGTTGCATGAAGTTCTGTGATTCTTTTGGCCACCAGATGTCAATTATTTTGGTATTTCTCTTGATTGGTTGGGCACAAAAATAAAAAATTTTAGTTGATCATCCTTATGATATATTTTCAGATATTTTACTTTCAGAGTTTTTGTAAATGTACTGTTTTGAAAGGATTGACCTAGGACATGCACCATGCATCATACATTTGCTCTAAATGCTCCCAAAATATCAATAGAAATAGTGGCCTAATACTGTATATACAGTGTTGGGTGTAACTTATTACTAAGTAATTGATTACTGTAATTTAATTATGGTAAAGTAAGGGATTACTCTTAATTTTTCTGTAACTCAATTACAGTTACTTCTGATGTAATTTCATTAAATACTGTATAGACCCACTACAGAACAATTCAATATAAATCTAAATCTGATGTTAAATTTTAATGTAATCTTTTCCCTTCAAATACTTTGGTCAGTTCCAGAAAAAATTATGTATATAATTTATTGTATATTATTTATTTGAAACAATTAAAAGAACATGTCTATCCTTGTATTGTTCAACTGGTCAAGGTTGATGTGGGATTTAGGAAGTAATTAGTAATGCAATACTTTTTAGAGAGAGTAATTAGTACAGTAATCTAATTATTCTGTTGAAGATTTAATTAGTAGCTAGTAATTAATTACTTTTTTAGAGTAACTTACCTAACACTTTGTGTGCGTGTGTATATATATACTTAACTTATATCTTCTTTCATATTTTCAGTTTTACCAAAACTCGATCTTAACATTTTGCTAATTCCTATATCCATGAGGAATACATGATAAATGCTGAGATAATTTAAAGCCAATACATCTGTCTTTATAATCTCTACTGCACTGGTGGTTATACAATAAGTAGCATACAAGGAAATACAAATCAATAATCTTTTAATAATTGTCCAACTGGAACACATTAAATGTAAATATGAGATTTGTAATCAGTTATTGATCATTAATTTGATTTTGAGATGTCACCTAAAGGGTTGAATGACCTCTAGGCTATTAAACTTCAAAAAATCAACTTTTATGATCATACATGATGCATTTATTATTTCAGTCTGAATGCAATAGTAGATAGCGGGGTACATTATTCAAAATAACCATGACTGATTATTATTAATATGACAATAGGAATCGAATGGTACATTTATAGACCTTGTTTTGTTTTTTTTATAGCAGCATGATTAAAAGAAAATCTATCATCATACCTGTCAGGATTATGTTTTGTTTAGTTGTCTTTTCATTCCTATGTGTTTCAGTTCAGTTTAGCTTTGATTGTTTTCTAGTTAGTCTCCTTAGTTACTGATTACGTTCAGCTGTCGGTCATTGTGTTTCTCTTGTTAACTCAGTGTACTGAGTACTCCCTGTTTTGATCTGTTCCTTGTCAGTTATTGTCATTGCGTAAGTGTGGTAAACGTGTTTATTCTCCTGTGTAATTCTGTTCGTGGATTAAAGACTATTTGAGTGAATTCCTGACTCCTTTGTTGGATTCAACCATACGTTCAGGATAACTAGAAAATCACAGGTAAGTGAGTTTGATCAGGGTTGGAGCTAAACTCTGCAGGACAGTGGCCCTCCAGGACCAAGTTTGAGGAACCCTGCCTTATGGGTTCGCTGATCCTATATCACCGTGGGAGTCGTGGAGGATGACGCCATCGACTACGACATCCCAGGACATTCAACTTCATCAGCAGCCATCTCCGTTTGCTCTAGATAGGGCTTGTCGTCCCAGCCCGGAGAGTCCCGGACAACAAGAGAAAACATGCCACGGACTACGAGTGTGAGACCCTCTAACCACAGAGTCAGATCCAGCCATAGGTGTAATTTGTGGGTGGGACATGTCCCCACCACTTTTTGCCAGGACTGCTATTGTCCCCACCTCTTTTTGAAACATCTCGCGGCACGGATGAACCTACCTAATACAAACAAAACATCTCCAGTTAACTAGCAGAGCATAATTTCGTTTGTTTGTTAAATAGGAGGCGATCTGGTGCTCGCTTAACGCCGTTGCGGAGACTTTCTATTTGTTCCGGTGAAATCACAAAACAAAATGCACAAAAAATTGTCCCTGATCTTGATGTACAATCACTGATGATATTCGGTTTTGATGAGAAAAAAAAACTATACGAGGGCAGATTGGAACCCAGAACCTCTGACACGCTTAACAAAAATTGTACCACTAGGCCATTAGAGAATACAAACAGATTTTGCGAATCTATGCATTTATTCACATGAAAAATCTCGGCACTAAAGATATATATATTGTGTTTGGATGCAAGAATTAAACTATCACATTAAACATGAGTTCTATATCGATAAATTAAACCCAATGCAATTTCTACAATTGTTATTGTACATATTTTACATCTGAGGTAGCATTGTATTAGCAATGCTATATCATACCACCCCCCACACACACCTGTCCCACCCACTTTTTAAAACAAAGTTACGCCACTGGATCCAGCCAAAGAGTTCGTCTCGGAGCCATTGCCAGTTGTCATATCCGGAGCATATCGCCAGGTCCATCACGGAGACAGTGCTTTTCGAACAGTCCACAGCCAGATGGGGATGACTGGCTCATTGATTTTACAGCGGAGCCAACTCCCACCCTCTCCCCCACCCTCAAGCTCTTCTCCGGTTAAGATAGCTATGATTCTGGGCTTGCCTGTCCTATTGGTGCCTCGCAGCTCCTTCACCACCAGCACGGCACTGTGAAGTGGATTCCCTGGCTAAACCCCAGCCTTCCAGGCCCATTTCTCCACTTCAGAAAGTCGGTCCTCCGCCTTCAGTCCTCCGCCTTGACTCATTCCCTCTGGTGTTGCCCCATTACCCCATGCCCTATGCCAGGTCCCCACCTCCGCCACGGTCACCTGAGCTGACAGTGTCATCTTGGCCCTCCAGACCTATGATGTCGCCCTGGGTCATCGTCCTTGGAGTTTGGCTTGGGTCTTCATCTCGTCCTTCTCCACCGTCCAGGAAGATCATCAGGGCTCCGCCTTGGCTCCTCTTTCTGGCAGTTCTGCCGTGTTAAACACCAGCCCTCCAGGACAATTTCTCCACCTTGACCTGTCAGTCCTTCGGTCCTCCGCCTTTAGTCCTCCACCTTGACTCTGCGCTCCCTCTGCTCCGCTGTGGTCCGCCATCACTCGGGCTCCACCAGGCTCCCTTGTCCCTCCAGCTACACCTTGGTCTCTTGTCATCCTGGTTTTGCCACAGACATCCGGACCTCCGGCTGTGCCTCAGTCCTCCTCCCTTTCGGCTCACAGGGTTCCTCCTTCCTTCTGGTTTCGCCTTGGTCCTCGTTCCCTCTGGTGTTGCCCCGTTCTGCCAGGCCCCGCCTCTGCCATGGTCACCTGAACCGACGGTATGACCTCGACCCTCCTGGCCTATGATGCTGCCTTGGGCCATTGTCCTTGGAGTTTCACTTGGGTCTCCAGGCTCCATCCAGGAAGGCCATCAGGGCTCTGCCTTGGCTCCTCCCTCCGCCAGTTCTGCCGCGGTATTCCCCTCTGCTGGCTCCTACTGTCTCATGTCCTTTTCAAGCCTCTCCTCGCCCTTCTCCCAAACCCCCTCCCTCCACCGATGGACTTGTGCATACGGTGCGAGGACGAGCCTTGCGGGAAGGGGGAGTACCCAATATTGCAAGCCCAACCTTATGTGCTTGTCTCAATAAACCAACAACCCAACGGTCATTCAACCCAAATTTATTACTGTTGTCTATAAGATGACGTTAATAATCAGCAGTAAATCTCAATGTGATTTGATCAGACCATTAATAAATGTGACCAATATCAGGAAAAATTTCACATTGGCAACTCATTAACACTTTTAATATTACCCACCCCCCCCACCCCTGACTCATCACCATCACTCAAATCTTTGTTTGGAGTAGGTAACAGACTGTGCACACCTTGACCTTGTCGGACTGAGATCGGGTAATGTCTTATCAGTCTAATAGATAGTGTTGGAGGTGTGGACTGACTGCACTGATAGAAGAGCCCCTCTGATATGAGAGAATCACCACTGAGAGCAGCTCAGCACAACAGGTATGAACCAGTCCCTCTCCCTCTCTCTAAAAAAGACTTAACAGTTTTCGCATTTAAATGATTTGATTGAGCAGTGTAACTGCTGGTCATTTGAAATGTTTTATGAAGTTGATTTGGAAATAGAAAAGGACACAAATGAGATCTTTTAGATATCTCAATAGTTTGCAGTGAGATTGACTTTTGCTTTAGTTGACTGCTTTTCAGATTTGTTTTCTCCCAAGACAAAGATGCCAATAGTTTCAGGAGAGATCTCGGCAATGTCTTATACTCAGCTTAGACACCAAAGTTTGAAATCTCAAATCTGAAATTTTTAATATAAACATATTTGAATCAGTTTGAATTTTTCTTATCAAATCCTTGCAAAACAAAACAATATGAGCTGCTATTGTCATTATACTGCTTTGTAATCTAACCACGCTTAGAAAAAAAGGTTCAGTAGTGTTCTATATAGAACTCTAGTGTTCTTAACTCAATTTTAAAGAACGCTTTATGCCAAAAAAGGTTCTATATAAGGAGAAATATCTTAAATGATTGCATAAAACTTTCATGTTTAATGGGTTATTTATTTTTTCTAGTATGTTTATTTTTTTCAATTAAAATAAAAATGGATTAAAACTAAATTAATTAATTAAAACTAACCCCTAAAATGTTCGCCTGACAGAGCCATTTAAGATTCTGCATAGAACCTATTCTTCTAAGTCTGTATGTCAAAAGTTGTCTCATTTTTGTATTTTTATTTATGAATTTATTTTTCCATGGTGCAGTAATTTTTTTAATTATCCTGTAATTCATCAGACATAATCAGTTGAAAAGTTCCAGATTTCTTAATATTCAGTAACTAGCTGTGTCATATAATCAATATGAAGTGCCGGGTTAATAATAGCAGGTAAAAGGTTGTTGTCTCTGTAGTTCAACACACAGGAGTAATGAATAGACAGAAAAAAAACTTAAGCCTTACTACCTCTTCAGTTCTCCTGCTAAATGTATGTCAGATAAGACTAAATGTTTTGTTTTGTCATAAGGAGACATTATTTCATGCTGTTGAGAAGCTGAAAATAGCTAAACAGTTATTCCTCTGTAAAACCACATTTCAGATGCAGTCAAACTGAAGAATGAAGAAGAATAAAAGTAAAAACTTAACATCATCAGATGAAAACACAACTTCAAACAAAGCTGATAAAGGTAAGAACTGTATCACGCTGCATGTCTAATTTTAATTGCACAATATCTGCAATTACATGTACATAATCAAGAAATAAACAAATTCGTTTTTGATGTTTTACTCAGTGCAACTAATTTTCTATCATACATCTTTCTTACAAAACAGATGCTGACCTCAAGTGAGTATTTTGTTTTTATTTATTGACCTTTTTTTATTAATCTATATTATTTATGCATGATATGCTAGTCTACCATTTGAGAGAAACATTTCTTAGTATTTTATTGATTGGATTAGTGCTTTAGATATTTGTTGTTGTTGAATGTGTTAATATGAAGTGGTTTCCGATGAAAAGGGAGAGAAAAAAAACTAAAATTGGAAAACTAAAAACAATCATAGCAACACCAAAACTACTGTTGACAGAATAACAGTGTGGCTGAAAATTCTGTTTTGTGTGCATTATTTACATTATTATTATTTGTACTGATACTTGATATTGGTTTTACATACAAGTAACGATTAAGAATTGATTTCATCTGATTCAATTGAATTATTTATTATAAATTAACTGTGCATTTGGATAGTTAGACCAAATAATAAAGGTTGTGCATGAAAATCAATTTAAAAAGTATCAAAAATATTTCTGTGTTTGAAGGAATGGCAGCAACAAAACAAAAGAGAAAGCTCTGAGCGTTGGATTCTTTCAGCTGGTAAGGGTCTTGATATAATTCTGCTGTTCAGATTGATCTTATTCTAGATTTTTCTCTCACATCATCACTGTTTGTGACCTCTGCCCAGTTCCGCTTTGCCACATGGAAGGAAGGCCTGATGATGGCGGTGGGAAGCGTGTGCTCTCTGGTCCACGGCGCCGCGTCCCCTCTCATGCTGCTGGTGTATGGCATGATGACCAACACCTTTGTGGAGTATGAGCTTGAGGTTCAGGAACTGACCGACCCGAACAAAGCCTGCATCAATAACACCATTACCTGGTTGAACGGGTCTGTGGTCGAGCGGCCGGACAGCACCACCACGTACTGTGGGTGAGTGAGGATGTTCAAGACACCGTTCGAGGCATATAAATGATTCTGTCCGTGATCCCACCCTCAAATCAAATCAAATCAAATCACCTTTATTTATATAGCGCTTTTCACAATGGCAATTGTTTCAAAGCAGCTTCACAGTGGTAACAGGAAAATGATGCAACGGAATTTGATTCGGCTGTACAGCCGCTCTGGAGAAAACGGTGATGTCATCCAGCTCATTTCAATTATCATATAGTGTCAATGCGGGCGGATCAGTAATATAGTTGAAATTTAGGTGTCCCCAACTGAGCAAGCCAAAGCCAAAGGCGACGGTGGCAAGGAACCAAAACTCCTTCAGGGCCAGAATGGAGAAAAAAACCTTGGGAGAAACCAGGCTCAGTCGGGGTGCCAGTTCCCCTCTGGCCGACGAACAAATAGTGTATGATTATGATTCTGGTAACATTACAGGTCAGAAGTCATATTAGATAAATAGATATTCGTAGGATTATTCGAAAGATTGGAGTTGTCACGCCGGGGACGGGTTTAATTCGGATGTCGTGTCGATGCGGCATTTACAGGGGGGAGTTTAATTGACACTATTGTCTCTACAGACACTTCAGGGATATGGTCGTCATGTCCAGGCTAAGGTCCACCATCTGGTCTGGATACGGCCCGGATCCGGCCGACTGCAGTAAACCTCGGGATAAACAGAGAGACTAACATTAGCGTAGATGCCATTCTTCTTATGATGTAACGAGTACATCAGGTGTTATTGGAAGTGTTCCCGGTTCCGGCTGACCTAGTTAATGCAGCCTAAAACAATCATTTAACTGATTTGAATAATAGAAATTAAAAATGTTTTATGTGTATGCCATAGTAAAGAGATGTGTTTTTAGTCTAGATTTAAACTGACAGAGTGTGTCTGCTTCCCGAACAATGCTAGGTAGACTGTTCCAGAGTTTAGGTGCTAAATAGGAAAAGGACCGACCGCCTGCAGTTGATTTTGATATTCTAGGTATTATCAACTGGCCAGAATTTTGAGACCGCAATAAACGTGATGGAGTATAATGCGTTAAGAGCTCGCTCAAGTACTGGGGCGCTAAACTATTTAGTGCTTTGTAAGTAATCAGCAAGATTTTAAAATGTATACGATGTTTAATAGGGAGCCAATGCAGTGTTGCCAGAACCGGGCTAATATGGTCATACTTCCTGGTTCTAGTAAGAACTCTAGCTGCTGCGTTTTGGACCAGCTGCAGTTTATTTATTAAGCGAGCAGGGCAACCACCCAGTAGAGCATTACAATAATCTAGCCTTGAGGTCATGAACGCATGAACTAACTGTTCAGCATTTTGCATTGAAAGCATGTGCCGTAATTTAGATATATTTTTAAGATGGTAGAATGCAGTTTTACAGATGCTAGAAACGTGGCTTTCAAATGAGAGATTGGTATCAAAGAGCACACCCAGGTTCCTAACTGACGACGAGGACTTGACAGAGCAGCCATCGAGTGTTAGACAGTATTCTAGGTTACTACTTGTGGAGTTTTTTTGTCCAATGATTAAAAATTCATTTTTTTCTGAATTAAGTTGCAGGAAATTACTAGTCATCCAATTTTTTATATCAGCTATGCATTCTGTTAATCTTGTGAATTGGTAAGTTTCGTCAGGGCGTGAAGAAATATAGAGCTGAGTATCGTCAGCATAACAATGAAAATTAACGCCATGCTTCCTAATAATATCTCCCAGTGGTAGCATGTACAGGGTGAAAAGCAACGGTCCTAGCACTGAGCCCTGCGGTACTCCATACTGAACTTGTGTTCGGTGTGACATCTCTTCATTTACTGCTACAAACTGATAACGGTCAGATAAGTATGATTTAAACCATGCCAATGAAGTTCCACTAATGCCAACATAATTTTCGAGTCTATTCAAAAGAATATTGTGGTCGATAGTATCGAATGCAGCGCTAAGATCGAGTAACACTAATAGAGATATACAACCACGATCGGATGATAAGAGTAAATCATTTGTTACTCTGATGAGAGCAGTCTCAGTACTATGATACGGTCTAAATCCTGACTGGAAATCCTCACAGATACCATTTCTTTCTAAAAAGGAGCATAATTGTGAGGACACTGCCTTTTCTAGTATTTTTGACAGAAAGGGTAGATTTGAGATTGGCCTGTAATTGACTAATTTTGTAGGATCAAGTTGCGGTTTTTTAATAAGTGGTTTAATAATAGCCAACTTAAAAGTTTTCGGTACATATCCTAATGTCAAGG
The DNA here is from genome assembly GCA_039654105.1 of Coreius guichenoti. NCBI lineage: Eukaryota > Metazoa > Chordata > Actinopteri > Cypriniformes > Gobionidae > Coreius > Coreius guichenoti. Next base: position 5,820,611 of record CM077172.1, on the reverse strand, counting down.
ATGAATTAATGATATTAAGGAGAGGCTCTATGACCTCTGGAAGCATCTCTTTTAGTAGTTTAGTCGGTATGGGGTCGAGCATACATGTTGTTGATTTTGATGATTTAACGAGTTTAGCCAATTCTTCTTCTCCTATAGCAGTGAATGAATGTAATTTTTCCTCAGTGACACTACAATGCACTGTCTGATGTGATACTGTAGTAGACGGCTGCATGGTTATAATTTTTTTCCTAATATTATCAATCTTATAGGTAAAGAAGTTCATAAAGTCATTACTGCTGTGCTGTTTACAAACATCAGAAGGTGAAGCTTTATCTTTGGTTAATTTAGCCACTGTATCGAATAAATACCTAGGGTTGTGTTTGTTTTCTTCTAAGAGAGTCGAGAAATAAGCAGATCTAGCAGTTTTTAGGGCCTTTCTGTATACAATCATGCTCTCTTTCCACGAAATGCGAAAAACTTCTAGTTTTGTTTTCTTCCAGCTGCGCTCCATTTTTCTGGCTGCTGTTTTAAGGGCCCGGGTGTGCTCGTTGTACCACGGCGTTGGACTATTTTCTTTAATCTTCTTTAAGCGCCGGGGAGCAACTGTGTCTAAAGTGCTGGAAAAGAGAGAGTCAATAGTTTCTGTTGCAACATCGAGTTCCTCTAGGCTATCTGGGATGCTGAGGAGATGAAACTGATGAGGAAGATTATTTACAAAGAAATCTTTAGTCGCAGCAGTGATAGTCCTGCCATATTTAAAGCGAGGGGACGGCTTTGCAGCCTTTGCTAAATTAAGTGTACATGATACTAGGTAATGATCTGAGATGTCATCGCTCTGCTGCAGAATTTCAATGGTATCAACATTTATTCCATGTGACAGTATTAGGTCTAACGTATGATTACGGCGATGAGTGGGTCCTGACACGTGTTGCCTTACTCCAATAGAGTTTAGAATGTCTCTAAATGCTAATCCCAGTGCGTCTTTTTCATTGTCTACATGGATATTAAAATCACCAACAATTAGGACTTTATCTGCAGCCAGTACTAACTCTGATAGAAAATCAGCAAATTCTCTGGTAAAGTCTGTATGGTGCCCTGGTGGCCTATATACAGTAGCCAGCACAAATGTCAAACGGGATTTATCGATTTCACTACATAACGTTACATAAAGCACCAAAACTTCAAAGGAATTATATCTGAAACTAGACTTGTGAGTAATACCGAAGATATTATTATAAATTACAGCAACACCTCCCCCTTTACCTTTCAGACGCGGCTCGTGTTTATAACAATAATCTTGGGGGGTGGACTCATTTAAAGTAATGTAATCGTCAGGTTTTAGCCAGGTTTCTGTCAAACACAGCACATCTAGGTTATGATCTGTAATCATATCATTAACAATAAGCGCTTTTGAGGAAAGGGATCGAATATTCAGCAACCCGAGCTTTATCATTTGATCATCTGTATTATATCTGTTGTTTATTTGTTGGACATCAATTAAATTTTTACCGTTGAATGGTTTTGACGGTTTTTTGTATTTACTAATTCGTGGAACAGACACAGTCTCTATGTGATAATATCTAGGTGAAAGAGTCTCTATGTGCTGGGATTTATCTGACTTCTGTGACGTGAGACAGCTAGCAGGCGGTCGGGTAAGCCAGTCCGTCTGCTTCCTGACCTGGGCCCCAGTTAGTCAAGGTTTAACTCTAAGACTATGTGCCAAATTACTAGAGAGAAGAGCGGCACCATCCCAGGAAGGATGAATACCATCTTTTTTCAACAGGTCAGGTCTGCCCCAAAAGCTTTTCCAATTGTCTATGAACCCTATGTTATTTTGCGGACACCACTTAGACAACCAGCCATTGAGTGATGATAGTCTGCTAAGTATCTCATCACTCCTTTTAACGGGGAGGGGACCAGAGCAAAAAACGTCATCTGCCATCGTACTTGCGAGTTTACACACCTCTTTAATGTTAATTTTGGTGATCTCCGACTGGCGAAGTCGAACATCATTTGTGCCGACGTGAATAATAATCTTAGAGAATTTACGATTAGCATTAGCCAGCACTTTTAAATTTGCTTTGATGTCAGGCGCTCTGGCTCCCTGGCTCCATGTGACTATGGTGGCTGGTGTCTCTATTTTCACGTTCCGTGTAATAGAATCGCCAATAACTAGGGCACTTTCAACAGGATTCTCAGTGGGTGCATCACTGAGTGGGGAGAACCTGTTTGATGTTCTAATCGGAACGGAAGAGTGGTTTTTTGATCCGCGACTATGCCGTCTCACCGTCACCCAGTTGCCCTGCTGCACGGGCTCTACAGCCGGAACCGAACAATGTACAGAGTTCACTAAGCTATTCGCATCCAAAGCAGTGTCTAAAGCTGTTACATTCTCACTACTCTCAAATAAAGTCTGGATGCGTGTTTCTAATTCTGAAATCTTCTCCGTCAGCCTGACTATCTCCTTACATTTATCACATGTGAAGCCCTGTTCGCCAACGGAGAAAGATATACTAAACATGAAACATGCAGTGCAAGTGACAATGACAGGAGAAGAAGACATGGCTTACCGTATTTGTTGATTAATCCAACTTACCACAGTTGTTTGATGGAGTCTATTTACTAATCCAACTCACCACAGTTGTTTAATGAACTCAGAAAACAAGAGACCCGAGTGCAGAGATGGCAAGCTAACAAGCTAGCGAAATGCTAACGCGTGATAGTGATTTAGATTAAAAGCTAGCGGTGTCAGATTTAATATGAGACCCTCCCTTCAGAGCGTCTCCAAAGCCATGCCTCCTCCAAAACACATGAACACGTAAAGCAGGAGAAAACAAAAGAGTCACGAGAGACGGCGTTAAACTACCTCATGTCTCAAAGCACATAACATTACAATAATAATGAACATAAACAACTTAAAGAGCTCTGACCTGTACCACCTGACTGCTGCAGATTCATTTTGGCGTTGATAGTGTTGATAGCGTTGATGGCGCATAAATTTGAGTCACAAACCACTTCGAGTATAACGTCACGGGTTTCCATCTCTTCCAAATTACAGAAGTTATGGCGTGAACGCAGCATAAGCTGATTGTTTTGGTTCAGGAGTAACTGGAAAAGGCGGCTGCTGTTTGTGGTGCTTGGTAACTGACGTCTGTCTAACTCTGCATAACATGAAACGCGCTGATGACGTGTGATGTCTGTGCGCGGAAGTATGAAAATACACAGGCTGACAGGCAGGTAGAACATCATATTGTTGCATTCGGACTGAATGCAATGATTGGACGAACATTTTGTGGTCCTGCACCTTCCACCGACAAGATATACATATAAATACATTTAGACCACTTAACTTAGTGATTGCTATCAGGATGTGAAAAGACTTTCAATCAGCATAACAAAAAATGTTTCTGGAACAAATCGCCTTCCTTGCCTTTAAGTTAGGGTCTGGGTTAGTAGAAAAAGTAGACATGTATTTGCATAGTTACTTATAGTCAGTAGAATGTCTGTTGGGGAGCATCAAAATAAAGTGTTAGCAGATATTAAGCAGACAGTCTAATACTCTTATTGATAACTAATACTCTAGTTGACATGTAGTTGCAAAGTTACTTATAGTTAGCCGAATGTCTAAAGTGGACTATCGAAAATAAAGTGTTACTTTTTTTTTTAAATTCCTTAGGAGAAATATTTGTAGACACAATTGAGACCATTGTTGGCAATGCAAAAGAATAGAGCTTTAAAATAAACGTGTATAATCTCGTTTCTTTTGGTTCTGGAAAATTTGATGAGAAATATTCATTAAGACTGAATTTAAATGAATGTGTATTGTGTGTGTGTGTGTGTGTGTGTGTGTGTGTGTGTGTGTGTTTTTTTTTATATATATATATATATATATATATATATATATAATGTATGTATGTGTGTGTGTGTATATATATATATTAATGAGAAATTGAACAGGTGTTCCTAATAATCCTTTAGGTGAGTGTATGTGTATGTGTATGTATATACACTCACCTAAAGGATTATTAGGAACACCTGTTCAATTTCTCATT